>VZRS01008548.1:136029-203528 GCA_013398055.1 Ifrita kowaldi
AAAAAAAAAAAAAAAGGTATCTATAAATTATCCAGAGCACAGCAGAGTTTAGAGCTTGTCACAAAGCTATGATCCAAGCCCACAGCTTGGAATTACAGACAGAAGCCAGTGGCTGCCTCTGCAGTGTCCTCAGCAGCAGCATAAGGACACACATGCCCCATGGCAAGCTCTGTTTATGTCTACATTTTAGAGGCTTATATCTGCTTTGAAACTTATCCTTAACCTAATTAAATTCTTTATGGGTTTGCCTGCTCATGCTGCCCCTACACAAAGGTAGACACAGAGATTCTTCTGGAAGGGGGGCAGCGGACCTGCCCCAGTCTCTGGGGCACACAGTCGTGGGGCAGAAGTGTAGGGGCAGCTACAGAATAAACCAAGACACATGAAGGAATATTAAAAGTCTCTCTCAACAGGGAAATCATAAAAAAATAGGATATAAGATCTTACATAAAGCATCAATAATAACACTGGCAGAGAGGGATATCTGTGCAAAGCAAACACAGTGCAGACCTACCCTGTGCTGCACCTCATGAGCAGTTTTTTCAAGGTTTTTTCCAGGTTTCTTTCCATTAAATAGGTCTCACCAGCAAGAAGGGCTACACTGCAGGATGCTGGGCTGTTAGCACAGCTCTTACCCAGCATCCCAGAGAGATTCTGCAGCCCACACTGGAACTTTGCTGCTCCAGCTCCAGCCCAGGCAGGTCCTGAACCACCTGGCTCAACAACATCTCACCTCTGGGGGACCTGTAAGTGCGGCAGTGTTGGCACAGTCCCATCAAAACTGAGACAAAACTTACATCCCTCTTTGTTAGCTGATTTATCAGAGGGAAAAGACAGTCTTGCAGCAATGGCTTGCAAATTAGAGATCCACATTTCTGACTCTTTTAAGGGTGTTCTCCAGTCAGGCCACATCGAAGGTACCCTATCATTCCTGTCAGCACTTGGGCCACCCATTACCCCTCAGCGTGGGGCTGAGCAGGCTGCACCACCAAAATCCCTGATTTCCAACACAATCCTCTCCCAGCACAGCCCCACGGATGGCGTGCAACAAACAGCACTCCTGAGCAATGGGCTCATGCAGCACTCATCTGGTGGGGTTGTTCTGAACACTGCCCATGGCTGAGTCACCACCATTATGTCTTTACCACAAGAGCCACAGGGAAGGCAAAGAAGGTGGCAATCAAAGAAATGGTCCTTTCCCTTTTGGCTGGAAAGCAAATAATTTTCTACTTCTACTTTCATTTTTCAAATTACATTCATCTAGTCCTTGCGCTGTCTTATTAAATCACATATGAATAAATGTTGCCTAAGAATTAAACAGTTCTCTGAGAGACCCAATTTAGCCGTTAGCCATGGTACAATGTTTTGAGATAATTTAGTGGTGGGCACAAACAATGAAAATCATATGGAAACTGTCAAAAATTAAAATAATTTCTAGCCCAAAGCTGTATTTATAGAACAATGCTTAAGTCTCAAAAAGTGAGATCAGATTACTGGTTCGGTGTAGTAAAAGAAAGCAATAACAAAAGCCTTACTCATAAAAGTGTGATGAAAAAGATTAATACAAGCCTGAAATCAGTAATCTGAAAGACTGCTTTATCATACTGTGTCTGAAAAACATTGGGGAAATATTGACTCATTCAGTATTTGAAAACATCACACTTTTCATTACACACACACTCAAAGAAAGGTCTTTTGGTTTTAGCTCAGCAGTGACAGCGTTATCACTGTAAATTACCTCAGCACTGTCTGAAAACCAAGAGAATGCAACAAGTTCTATTCTTCACTGATGCTTTGAAAAGGAAAGGAACAGATTTCCGAAGGCACTGTAGGTTGACATGGCTTAAACACCCAAATGCTTGAGTAAATTCTGAATTACGTTCCTGATTCCGCCTTGTTGCTTCAAAAATCTGAAAATAAGTTTAGTATCCAAACACTTCTGGGCACTATCATTGCACTATATTAACTCCACAATATAGTTATTATTTTTGAAGTATAGGCTACGTTACACTTAACACATTAGCATTCAATTAGGATTCAGTTTCTGATTATTCACATTAGGAATATCCTTATCAAAAACACACAGATGGGAGAAGATTTAGTAACTATTCTTTTCATATAAATTCACAAAAAGAATTCAGGCAAGTATTTCCTTATAAAAATTAATAGAGGTTTGCTAAACTGCTCAATGGTTGAAACTAATTTCATTTAATCACCAAGCAAATTAAATATTAAGAAGCTACATTTCCCATTTATTTCATAAATTCCTGTGCAAGCAAGAATAAATATTTCCCACATGGTCAAAATCTGAAGAGAGAAGGAACTAACAGCCAGATTTTCAGACTTGACTGAACCTTGTGGTCTCCACTGGAGAGAGACATTTGCTTTCCAGCCGGCTTCCTTTCACATTTCCTGCTGCTGCAGAGCAGAGCTGGAGGTGAGAGCTGGAGCGGGGCTTGGCCACAAGCACACCCTGGAACAGAACATCCTGGGTGGAGAATGGATTCGCAGCATCCTGGAGGAGAAGGACTCGGGGGTGTTGGTTGATGAGAAGCTCAACGTGAGCCAGCACCGTGCACTGGCAGCCCAGAAATCCAGCTGTGTCCTGGGCTCCTTCCGAAACCATGTGGGCAGCAGTGAAGGGAGGGGGTTCGGCCCCTCTGCTCTGCTCTGGTGAGAGCCACCTGCAGTGATGTGCCCAGCTCTGGGGCAGCCAATAAGAGAAGGACATGGACCTTGGAGTGAGTCCAGAAGAGGCCATGAAGGTGATTCAGGAACGTGGAGTTATCCCCTTTCTTTGAGCCCATTTTACCTCATTGCTGCCTCCTAAACTTTGCTGGTCATGAACACACTGCTGGCCACAAGCCATACTTCTACTGGGCTCTGCCTCTGCCTGCAGCAGACCAAACAATTGTGCTCCACCAGGCTTAAAACACTGCTCACAACTGCTGCACTCCGTCCTCCATCCAGAGACTGAAACTCAGAGATTAACAGTTCTGTGGGTTCAACAGCCAAGAGGGGTCTGCATGGGAATCGCTTTCCCTCTCCTAAAATCAATTCCAAACAGCAAGGCAGGGAATAACACTCTCCTAACATGGTGGAGTGTGTGAGAAAGCTGCACCCACAGACACCGAGCAGCTCAGTGGGGTTGTGGTTAGACACAAGACACACTCAGCTGCTGCCGTGCCAACCTGCAGCTGGTGCTGTGCCAGGTGCCATGCTCTGACCTCCTTTATGCTGCTTCTGAGGTCACTAGATCCTGGGAGGGAGCTGAAAGTGATGATGCATCACTTCACAGGAGAAGTCCTCAGGTGACTCCACTCTCTAAACCATAGTGCCAGCGAGGCCCAAGAGGAAGATACCAGGCAGTGTCAAAAGCGTGGAGAGGCTCAGCCATGACTGGAAATACAGGAATGGAAGTACAGAGATAGGAACAGCTAAAAGTTAAGTGGGGTGGAAATCTTTTCACTCACTGCAAAAATGACATTATTTTCCCTCTAGATCTGTTTCTCAGTCTCTTCATGGGTTGGCCACACAAGCGTGTCCCAGTGCACAACTGAAGAGTGAACTGCATGGCCTCAGTGGTGTTGAAGAACTCCTGGATGATGCACAGCCTTTGGTCTGCTCTCCCCTTCTTTATACACCATGGGTGACTAACTAATACAAGAATTGCTCACCACCAGCAGCCATTCGCTGCTGTTAAACATTTTTTAGGCAGTGTGCATTGCTTTGGTGCCCTGGCAGGGCCCTCAGGAGACCACTGTCATCTTTAAAACACATTTAGATTGCAGCCAAAAAGCTTGGGCACAAGGACATTTCCATGGGCACTCTGAACTGGTCCTCTGTAAGGCAGGGCTTCACTGGGAAGGCATGGTTGGTGCAGGAAAACACACTGTTCCTATACTACAGAAAATGGGTGGGGCTATTTTTTCTTAGTAAAGGTTTTTTTTCGCAGCCATTTATATCCCAGAAATTTAAAAAAAAATATTGTGCACATTTCTTCTCCCTAGCAAAGTGTTTGCAGAGTGCCTCCCCAGCTTGTTCTGTACACTCAGCTCCTGTCTGCCTGTTTTGTTTTGGCTTCTCTAATTTACATAGTACTTCCTCTCCCTGTGTAGACTTCAAGGTTACACTGGGGTCAAGCTGTATCTTTTGCAAATCAGGATGTAAACAAGTCTGGATAACTCATGTGATACGGCTCTGCCCACCCCTTTTCTGTTTGGGTTTGGGGTTTTTTTTAGATTTATATTAGCATCAGAAATGATCCAGGATCCTTTTAAAGATCCAATTTCATACTTTCCAGCATCCAGTAAATTGGCTACATAGCAGGGAAATGCCAAGTGCTCTGAAATAACCAGAGCAAAGGATACTACAAGAAGCCCAGCCCACCAAAAACTCACCCAAAGAGAAATATCCTGTCAACTAGAATTTTCTCCCGTAGTAAAAAGAGCTTGAATTTTATGTTCCAACAGAAACAGCTCCGTAAAGCACCTTTGCACACCAGAAGACATAAAATAAAGAAGCAAAATGGTTTGATTAGGGATGGAATAGGCTTAGAATAATTCAGGCTGGTGAATCCTTGCCAGCTCCACTCCTCCACACATTCCTGCCTGCATTCTGATCTCATTATGCACCGGGCGAGAGTGCGAGCTTCACTGGAACAGTTCTCACCCATCTGCATCCTCTTCTTCCTTCTCCAACTGAAGGAGGATGTATATTTATAACCCCCTTCGAGACAGTGTGTGGATTCAGGGAGCGAAGGCGGTGCGTGGTGCTGAGTGCTGGGCAGGGCAAAGGCACGGGGACAGTTTGTACAGATGATGCTTGTGTGTATTTTCCTGTTCATCCCGTTTTATGAAGCTGAGGCATGAGCTGCCCTAATGCCCAAATGAAGGCCAAGGCTTATGCTCAGACACCAGTTTTCCTCCCACAGGTATTGAGAGTAGCGGGATGTCTCAGGCAAGGTCCCCTAAGGACCTGTCCTGAATCCAGGTCGATTCAGCGTTCTCACAAATGACTCAGTTCATAGAAAGGACAGTGCAGAAGGTGCAGATGCTGGGGAAGGTTGTGACCGTTTTGAAAGGCTCTCCTAGAATTCAGAACAGTCTCGATGAATAGAATAAAGACCCTTAGATCAAGTCAAGACATTCAACAAAAGCAAGTGTGAAGTAGCAGGAAAAGAAGAAGTCAAATAAACAAATGCAAGATAATAGCTGGTTAAAGAAGAGTACTGCAAAATGAGTTCTGGGAGTTATGGAGGACCCCAGGTGGAATATGACTCAACACTGACACACTGCAACAAAGAAAGCTAAGATCATTCAATGACGTATTAATGCGACCGATCTGTATCAGATGTCGGAAGCAATTATTCCCTTTCATTAAGCATTACTGAAACTTCTCTTAGGGTAAGAATTTGGAACATCAAATTTTATTGAAAATGCAGACAAATTTTGAAGGAAAATATTCTCCTACAGGGCAAGGCTGAATTCTTCACTGAATTTGCTCCGTCCGGAAAAGAGGAGACTCAGAAGAATATGATAGGATCTTCCAACATGGTAAACAAGAATATGAGACCGACAACACAGGAATTCATTTAATTCAGATGGAGCAATATAAAAGCTATATATTAGGAAAACTTTTCTAAGAATAGTTAAGAGCTGCAGAAGGGTATCTGCAGGGTATCTCTGTGTCTGCCTAATTATCCCAGCCTCTCAGCATGGCTGATGATCCCAGGCTGGCTGCACTGTGCCTGCCTGATTGTCCAATGTCAAACCCGGCTGCTCTGAGCTCGTTCTGTTCTCTCTGCTCTGTGCAACGTTTTTGCAGCCTACTCTGCATTCCAATGGCATCAAGCTCCCTGCAGGACTGCATCGCTCTGAGTCAGGGCTCCACCACAACCAGTGTGGCTGCTCCGAGATTTCCTGCCTCACCTGCTCGCGCCAGAGCGGCAGCAGCAAGCGCTGCTCAGCACAGGCTCCTGCCAAGGACACACAAACACAGAGGAGAGCTGAGCAGCACATTAGCTCAGCCTGCAAGGAAAACGTGTGGGGCCTGCTTCCAAATCCCAGGAAGACAGCTCACCCTGCTTCAGGAAGAGCCGAGGTATCACCGGGCAGGTCCCCAGCAGCATCTTCTCTTCTCAGGGAAGTGTATCTCCCAAATCCCTCTCAGCGCTGAGGCTCACTGGCAGCCCTTGTCTCACAGAGACATCCAAGGTTATCATTACCAAAAAGAAGGGAGGACAGCAATTCCTCAGCTGCTTATGACAGTAAAAACTTATTTGCTTGTCTGGGGGCAGCATTCATCCCCTCTCTGCTCCTGCACTCAGGCTCTGCCCATATGCTCTACCCACTTTAGCTGGTCCAACAAATCCTGGGTCTGTTTTTAACAAGTTCTCCTACAGCCAGCATGAGGGAGCCTTGGTGGAATATCCAAGGGATAGCATCCTTTTTGGAATGAAGCAGCATGAGCAAGCTGAGGATCACACCCAAAATTAAAAACTTCATAACAGAGGTATCACCAGGTAATCTGATTGGGGGCCTGTCAGTCATTCCCTTACAGGTTACTGCCATGGGCAACATTTCAGGTCTCCTTGGGACGTGACAGGCCTTGTGAGAAGCCCAAAGGACCTCAGTAGTTCTGGAGAGGAATAAAAAAATAAACCCCTCTTTGTCTCAGAGCTGGAATGCGACTCAATGTGTACATATGGGAAAAAATAATTGGAATAGACAAAGCCATGGGCAATTGGGCAGATGATGTGCCTGAGAACTTTGAACATCTGTTGTGTGGTAAATATGCAACCATCAGCTCTTCTTCATAATCTATAAACAAATTCAAATGAAAGAGCAGGATGGTAGCTTTTATTTGTATGAAAATGTCTCTCATGGAAGTCCAGGAACTAACACACCACTGTAAAATGCCATCTTGACAGATCAGCTCATTTGAAGACTACTGTTAACACTCTACAGAGTGCATTTTCCCCAAAACAACCTGGATAAAATGGGGCTCATGGGATCAAATCTCCTCTTTCCCTTTGTCACCTCCCCTTTCTCTAACACACCACTTCTCCACCCTTTGGGCCCCGTCTCTGGTGGATCTGTTTCCTGCACTGATCAGATTCCACCTCAGATGTGCAGGTGTTGCCAGGTCACACCACTCAGTGGAGCTTTGAACAAGTGAATTCAGGTTTTCTCTTCCTTGTCCCTCTACTTTGGACAGAGCCTATATAAAGACAACTGCTCGGCTGCTTTTTGTGTTGAATAAAATTTTTTCGTGGTTTCCTTGCACCCTCCACCAGCATCCTCTGTCATCCCCCTCCAGTACATAGCGGACAGGCTTTCTGAAAGGACAACCTTTCTATTCTGTGTATTTATGATGCCTAACACAGCCCAGTCTCTCTCAAAACCAAGGCTTGTGTGTCCAGCAGTAACAAAAATAAATAAAGGCATCACCATTAATTCACCTTCTCTTTCTGTACAGGAAATTGTGACTGGCAGGAAGAACCTGGGTTGGACATGCATTTTGTGCTATCCCATTGAAAGGAACAGAGCAGAAGCAGATGTAACTGCGCATGTTTAAAGCTAGAAAAAACCCAGAAAAACAGTTTCACCAAAACTCCAAAGACACCCTGTTACAAAGACAGTGAATTGCCATCGCTGAAGCAACACTTTTATATTGTTAAAACAAGGTAAGCACACTTCATTAAATCCAGCTTAGTGGCATGCTGTCAACCACAGAGATATTTATTACCATTAAATTGCTGCTTTTCATGAATAGATTCTTGGCCAATGGCTAAAGCAAAGCCCCGGCAGAAGATGAGGAGCCTGCAGAGAGCTCAGCTGATAAGAGAATGGGTTAAAGAGAAACTCCTCTTGTTTGTGTGACAATCATCTTGTGAGAATATTTTCCGTCTGTGCTATTTTTGGTTCCCAGTGAGATAGTTCTTACAAGAATATGGAATTAGAATTTGAATACAGGCATAGTAAGAGCACTTTGCATGTGTGCCCACACACCCCTCCCCCCACACCTCCATCAGGGAGCTCCAATGCTGAGCAAGGTCAAATTATATCAATAAGGCACTGCAGGAAAATCTTTTACGATCCCAGATTGGTTTGAGAAATTAAACCTCATCTCCTGGGATTTTAAAATCAAGGAATGTTGTTTATTTTAAGGATCACTTTAGCATTATATTTATGACTTACTAATCACCTTGGCTTGAAAATCTGTGTCAAATGAGGAAACCATTACACCTACAAGATTTGCACGGGATGGCCAGATTCTATTGCCACATGCTCTGATGGAAAGAAAAGCCTTCCTTTTCTGCACAGAGAATTTGAAATTATAGACATGTCCCTGCAATTATGGACTGAGTTACTTAACCTTTCTGACACTGATGTTCTCCCATAGGTCTCTTTTGGGCAGGAGCAAGTCCCGGTGGATGCTTGTTGCAGGAAGAGATTTACTGGAGTGACTAAAGGAATTAGAGACTTTTGGTGCAGCACACACATTCCAGATATGATTTTAGTTGTGCCTGCATGGCTGGCCCCAGCTTTCATAGCACCCAGGAGAACTTCAGCACAGCAGAGAGGCAGCCCAGGACAGCTCCTGTGCAGCACCCCCAAACCAGACCTCCATGGTGGACCCTTGTGGTGCTCAGCTCCGAGCAGGAGGGGAGGCTCTTCTGAACAGATACCCATTGCTTGAGACAAAAGCCAAGGTGTGACAGTACAAGCAGGCCATGAGCAATGTTAGGCAGTGCAGCCCAGGTTTCTAACAGGACTGGTCACCAGTCCGGAGCTGGTCACACAAGAGTCCGTGTGCAGCAGCTGACTTGAGCAGGATGGGAACCTGTATTTCACTGAATACTTTAAAAAGGCACTTCACTAACTCATTTTTGTCTTCCAGTGATGTAAGTATTAAAAATAACCTCCCAGGGGAACTAGAGGATACACTTGAAAGTCTATTCATGTAAACAGCTAGAAAGGTTTGTTTGTTCTATTCCTGCTGGAAGTGATACTACTGCTGAAAAATGTAATGCGCTTCTTTATCTTCATGGTATTGAAAATACAAGGTATTGATTGTGCTTTCAGCAGAAGTAAACCCACCACAATCCAATCAAACCTCTAATGTGGAGAAGGAACCGGACTGTGAGCTTTGCTGCTTGAGAAATCACTAAAGCATCGTGTCCCTCCAGCCCACATCCATAAAAGACAAGGTAGAACATTGCTGGTACAGGGTCATAAACCACATACTGATGAACAAAGACTTTATATTTACCGACTTTTCTAATGGAGTTCTAAAATGTGTCCTTAATTTGTCAATGAACATTCATATAATAACATAAACATTAAATGCACAGTGCTGATTAAGCATAATTGTAAAATTATTGCTTCGGGTTCTCAAATCTCTTTCCAGACGTTAAGGAATTAATCCTGGTGTCAGTCAGTGAGGGTTATGACTACTGGCACAGTAAACTGAAGCAGGAGGACTAAGCACCTTACCCAAGCTTTTTGCAAGCTGCCTCTGCTTTCTGTAGAGCAGGAGGGTCCTGACAGTCAGACCACTCAGACAAGACACCTGGTTGATTTAGCTGGATTAGCCTGAAACACTTTTTCAGCTGTGGTTTTCCACAGATGTCAAGGTAAGGAAGGGAGAGATGTTCACACACAGGTCTTGTGACACCATGGAGAGCCTGGACACTGCCCTGGCTCCTCGAGCTCAGACATCACCAAATAAGGATGAAAGAAAGGTAGGACTAGAATTCATAACTCTCAGTTCCCACCACTATCTGTGCTTTACAAGAATTCCTCAAATAGCATAAGCTTAAAAATTAATGCAAATTAATGAGAAATATTAAATAGCACAGACAAAAGAAATGGCAGGTATAGGGAACCAATCTATTTTGCTGCGATTCTCTCTGATGTCTAAACCTCACCTGATCTACCTATAATTTCATCATCATTTTCCTTCCACTGTCTTACCTCTGACTTACCTAATTCCTAACAGATATCAATGGGAAAGCTGTTGCCTAATTGAAATCAAAGGACACAGGCATTATGCCAAACAATTATCAAACATACATCCAGACAGTTCAACAAAAAGTACCTGAGTTTTTGAGGGCTACAATAACAGTAGTTCTTACCACCTCAGAGCTCTCAACTGCATTTCATGGCTCAGAGGTGTAGCAACTTTTGGACCATGAGGTGTTCTCAAGGCAGTGAGGTTGAGCATTGCAAGACACTCATGCAAACCCAAACCCTCAAACCCCAGCCTCTCAAAACCAGGGAGCAGCCACTGAAAACAGCCCCTGAAGCTTCCTGCCCCAGTGGCCTACATGACTTATCAGCTGACAAATTTGGGTAACCAAGAAACATTTAGCAATAGGCAATATCAGCAGAGAGGTCTTAATGGGGAGGAGAGGAGAGCCTCTACCCCAGAACACAGGTTCAGCAGAATGACAGATGTCAAACATTTACCCATTTTCGTGTTCCTGGGAGAAGTGGAACCCGCTGCATTAAGTGAATTTAAAATCCCCAAATCTGTGTGAGGAAGAAGTTCAGTGTAACAACTGCACTTGGTGCTCTGGGCTGGCTTTACCCAAGGACTCTTAGTCCATGCTATGGTGCCAGTTTCACTCCTCTTTAAAAGCAGATCACAGGAGCTCATAAAAGGCAGGATGCTGTGGGATGAGAGTGCCACAGAGCGAGGCAGGTTAGTGAACTTGATGTTCATGTGCCACTGCACTGTGCTGTAATTGTCCCCAAGGGTTCCAGGAAAAAATGCCAGGAAGTCCCAGTAATATTTCACCCAGCAGTAAGTAGTTTCTCCTAGACCTCATTTTGGTATTTTTAAAGGCTCTGGTTTGTCTGTTTGTAAAATTATTTTACTTGCTCTACTAAACTGAGGTCAACTTAATTTCTTTAGGACCTAAATAAATAAATGGATCTCAAGACATCTTTCCAGTGTCCTATCACAGATACCTTTGTTAGAGGAGATGCAAAAAACACTAAAAAAAAAGTGATTGTAAAAAGAAATCTTCAGAACGGTGTAAAGCAATTGCCATGGTTTTGAAACAAAAGTTTTAGCATCTTTCTCCTCAGAATTAACAGGGTTCTTGCTTTAAGTTACAACTAGTCATAAAAAAGACATTTTGGAGAAAATCACATTACTGGAGGTTTCTGCAAGAAGTTGCTAAGAATAAAACTGTATTCATTTCCATTAAAGGACATGAGGCTCTCAGGGGCAAAGGAGTAGTATTTGCTTTGTACAGCACAGATCAGCTTTTGTGAAAACATTGGTTGAAATGATGAAACTGATGCAGATCGACACAACATATTTTTTTACTCCCATTTCTCAAGAGGTAGCAGCACCTCCTCCCACTGTAGGCAGCAGCAGTTGTAGATGTGAAGTGCATCAAAAATTATGTCCTCTCAAAAATTAATGATAGCTAGTAAAAAACAAAACCCGAAGATCATGAATTGAACCTCCAGAGCCAATCATTTCCAACGAGCACAGAATTAACCCTTGCACAGATATGTAGATACAAAAAAAGGTTTGCTTTCCTGGTCTGCAGGCTCAGTGCAGAACTTCTCCCCTCTGTATGAGATTAGGGGATGCACTATGGTTACCCTAATTTGTACCCTCTGCAAATAATCTCTAGGGGCTGAAAGGGAATCAAAGATAGGGATGAAAAACGGGCATCCCTGCATTTCTCATAGGCACACCCCTTTTCCTTTGTTTTCTGATTTTCCTGGCAGGAGAGAAAATGCTGATAAGAGTAACAAATTTAGTTCTGTGACCACATCTCCCATGCAGATAAGGAGACCCTCCCTGGACCCACACCACCTGCTTTAGACATAAATGTACCTCGGAGATTAGACACAGAGTGGCCTCGTTAGGTGAGCAAAATCTACTTCAGATCTCACAGGAAAGGGGAGGCACAGGAGTCAGTTTTGAAAATCAGCTCACTTTACCCCAGTCCTGCCGTGCCTGCACATCCAAAAGCCATATCAAACCCAGAAGGCCTTTTGTCTTCTCTAGAGCCAATTTCTAAGGCCATGGATTCTGCTGGTTTTGCTTTAGCTTGGATATGTAGTGTCAACACAACAGCAGCTCCGGCTGCACGCAGATTGGTGGAGAAAGTAGGTCAACATGAGACAAGCTGTTCTCAGAGTAGCATTTCTCTCTCCTCTCCCTTCCCTCTTTGTAAATGAAGAGTGCTAAACTAGCTGCTTTGAAAAGCACATAGGCGTTCACCCTGTCAAACGGGAGTAGAGCCATTTTGCTGAATGTGTCACCGTTCTAGGCGATTATTTATTATGCAATTTAGAACAATGTGCCATGTTTGCAACAGGCTTCATAGGAGACGCCACTTGCTAGTACCAAAATTCAAATTAATTACTAAAAAGCTGGTTTGAGTATTAGAAAACAAGAGGAGTATGTAAGCAAGACTAAAATAATTATAAATATTAAATGAATATTCATGAAAAATGCAAATTTTACACCGTTCATGTTTTTTGTTGTCGCAGAAAATTAGTTTCACAGTTGCATGTCAAAGGAACAGTCAGGAATTGTGTTTTAACTCAGAACACACTGTATTCAGTGAAAAGGTCTTACATGTTCATCAAACAAAAACAATCCCGTGGAATGTCTGTGACCTGCCTCAGCTGCAGCACTGCTCAGGACACGGAGCTGCAATGTGCAGAGACACGATCCCATTTCTCAGGTCTGATTTACCCTTTACAAATACCTACACAATTATGCTCAGGTGATAAATACAAAGCAGGAAGGAGGAGTGCCCATGGATGGATTAGTCACTAAACAGCCAAAATGAGCAAATTAATCCAATGTGTGACTTATCTCCTGTTCACACTAGGAATTATATTAGGAACATTTAAAGAGTAGATTGGTGACTCCTTAAACTTCTCCAGACAGTTCAGCTATCTCCCTGTATCTGTCCTAAGACTCCCATCCTCAGAAAACAGAACAAATCACTGTAGATTTATGCATGTCAATACCAGGCATTACCTTGAAATGGCACTCTCTCAAATCATCTGATGAAGTGCTGAGGGCAAGAGATGTACTACCAAAAATCTGTCTTACTTTCCCAGTTAGAGAAATATCATTAATTTCAAGAGGAGTATTCATGAGCTAAGAAAGCCAGATTTGGAGCTGGATCTCATTCAAGTCCCCTGGAAGTCAATGGAGACTCACTCAATGATTGTAAAATAAGAAGGGTTGGGCTTGTGCCCATGTTTAGTATTGGATATGCATTTTTCCATGGTACATATTTTTCCTATACATAATGCAAATTTTTCTCTTAATATTTTTTCCTCTGCTTAGAGTAATACTTGTTGTAAATGAGCATTAAATCCATCTTGTTTTTGTCCTACCCTTTTAGTCTCTGCATAAGTAGTTTGGCAAATTTTCCCCTTAACTGCTACCCAGTGCTCAAGGGAAAAGCAGCCTACTTTGTTCCACCTTTGGACACAAGCTCCACGTCAGACAAAGCTTCAGGAGAACAAAGCCGTTTACTTGTTTGTTCTAAACCATCACAGCTATTGGACTCCTCACTCATATTAGGGCCAAAGACAAATACTCCACTGTCAGTCAGGTCAGTGGAGCCAGACATGGATGCAGAAGATGCAGGAATAGCAGAGGAAGTACTTTTTCATTTAAGACTTCTGGTGCAAAGCCCTGTAGGGAAAAGTGCAAGTAAATATAGTTTTATCTTCAGGGTAGCAATTTATTTATTTGCAGTGCCATTGTGCTAGTACAGTTCAATCATGGACTAGGACCCAATAATGCCAGGTCTTGTACAAATAGATCAAAAAGTGAAGGCCAGCCCTAAAGAACACTCATTTCTCTTATATATTTAGTTTACACACACAAGCAGAAAAAAACACATTATAATTTATCACTGTGCTATCTGTATAGACAAGAGTTCAAGCAAACAAGGAGAGAGTTGACTAATGCAGCAATAATATTTCCAAAGATATCTCAGAATAGCAATTAAAAAGAGGATTCTTAGAACAATGGGGAATGTGCTTTAGCCAGATGTAGTCTCTAAGTGTCTCATTTAATTGCTGTTACTTTACTGAAATTACTGCCTTGAAGTTCCAGCCAAGATCAAGCCCAACTTCTGGCAAACAGGCAGGATGTCTTACATGCATCACCAAGTAGGACACAAGCTCCACCCTGGCAGTGAGCGGCTGGAGCAGGTCCAGAGAAGGGAGACAGAGCTGGGGAAGGGTCTGGAACACCAGGAATGGTGAGGGAGCTGGGAAAGGGGCTCAGCCTGAAGAAAGGGAGGCTCAGGGGGTACCTTCTTGCTCCCCACAATTCCCTGACAGGAGGATGGAGCCAGGTGGGGGTTGGGCTCTGCTCCCAGAGAACAGGTGACAGGAGAAGAGGAAATGGCCTCAAGCTGCAACAGGGGAGGTTTAGGTTGGATATGGGAGAAAATTTCGTCCCCAAAAGAGTTGTGAAGCTCTGGACCAGGCTACCCAGGGAAGTGGTTGAGTCACCATCCCTGCAGGTATTTAAGAGACGTGTAGGTGTGGCACTTGGGGACATGGTTTAATGGTGGGCCTGGCAGTGCTGGGTTATAGGTTGGAGTTTATGATCTTAAAGATCTTTTTCAAATGAAATGATTCTACAAAATGGTTACATGACAAGTACAAAATTATTCTCCCATTTCAGCAGTGACTCTTTCCCGAGTAATTCCCCAACTGATGAGATTTAGGCAACTTCTGCAGGAAGGAAACAGAAAAAAGGGTTACACAAAGTGACCTGCTGTACCTGGAGCTCAGAAGTGCTGGGTATTGGAGTATCAGATTTATTCTTTTCTTTCCTGCAGTCAGTGTCAATTGAACTTTACAGTTAACTTACAAATATTTTCTTTGCTCCATCTCTGCCTTACTTTTGGCAATTGTGGTTGTGTCTTCTATGATTTAATATCAGAGGAGGGGAAAGAGAGGAAGAGAGATACTCGATCTGATGTGGGAACACATTCTCCTTTGTATCAAAGAGCCATCTGCTAATTTACAAAATACAAACAAAGTTACTGGATGTGCAAGAACCCCTGTTGGGAAGCCAGGCACAAACAGTGTCTGTACCACGTCAAGGAGTGCTCTGTTTATTCTGGAACGCACAGCTCTCCGAGTTTCTTTTATCTTGGGGTATTTTCCCTCCTTCTCCTCACTTTATTGATCTAAGTTCAGCATACTGAATAAACTCTAGCAAAATAATAAATACAGAATATTTATAGGATGCTTTTCCAACTGTAAAAAAGACTTTTCTAGACAGAAACAGAAATCATGTGGAGCAGCAAGTATTCCACAGGCTGGTGCAGGAAAAGCTGACAGCCCTGCCTCCTCCAGCCTGAGTGTATTGAAGCCCCAATCTCCATCGACCCTCTGTTTTCTGAGCAGTTGCATGTCACAAGAGCCAAGTTTGTCCCACAGCTCTTTTCATCCTCTCTCCCCACCTCCTCATGCACCATGCAGGGCAAGGCACAATGCAACATTCAGGAAATATCTCAGCCTTGTCCTTTTTCAGTCGTCCTGCAAGTAAGACATAGGGGGGGAAAAAAAAAGAGAAGCCAGAGATGCCTCCCGTGCTCCTAATCTGCAGCGAGCAGAGAGAGGTGCAGCACTTCCTGTGGTCAGACAGCTCACTGTGGTCTCACCACAGATTGGGAGAAAAAATGTCACCCTCCAGAAGAGGGACAAAAGAGATCATCCAAAGGGAGTTTATACAAAGCGATTAAGTTAGCAGTAGTGTATATTTAGTGTTCAGACCTTCTTCTTAATTCCAGCTGGTACTGAGGTTTTAAAACAGCCAGAAATATTTAGGTACCTGCAGACTGACCTGCAATCCAGTTTCCTAAAAGCTGGAAGTCTGTGTGGAAAAGATAAGGCTGTGGACAAAACACAACTAACACAATACCCAGAAAGCAGGCTACTGAATGACCTATTTCTTATAAGCTGGACTAAAATGCACTTTAAAATGGAAGTTTTTGGAGTCTGTGTTTTCATACAAATTTAGCATTTGAGTATCTTACCACACTGACAGGCCTGAAAGGTAGAGCAGAGACAGCAGCAAGAATAAACTAAACACATCTTTCTCTTCCTCCTGCCTCAGTGCAGGTGAGAAGAGAAAAAAGAAATTCAAAGGAGTCAGAATCCCCAAGGGAGTCTGTGTAGTCAGAGGAGTCTGGCACGCAGGGCCAGCCTGCCTTGCTGTGGAGCACCGTGCAGCACAGCACAGCTGTTATCAGACACCGCCCCACATCAAAGCAGCTTCCCCATTTCTGAACTCCAAATGACTCCCAGGAGGAGAGGAGGGTTTCCTGAGCCTGACAGATCTGAGGGTAGGATGCAAGGTGCCAGGTGCCTATCCCTGTGTGGTGGTGTGGAGATGTGCTGTACCTCCGTGCCCACTCCAAACTCAGGCTCTTCATGCAGTTGTTGATAAAGGTCACTTGCAGTGACAGACTCCTTAGCCATGGACACGTCCCCATCAGGAGGCAGCCTGAGGTCACCAGGCTCACTGTCCAGAGCCTACATGGACAGTCCTTGTCCATAGCCTACATGGACAGTCCTTGTCCATAACAACTTCCAGACATCAACTTCAAGGCTATGAGATGGTGACACAAAGCCCTGGAAATCAGAGTATCAACTCCAGTGTCACCAATCCTGTATTTTTGAAATATAAACTTTAATTTAAACTTACAACTAAAGCCTGCTGCATTGCAGATATGAAACTGCACAAGTAAACCAGGAAGCCAATCCACTGTGCTGTAAAATAACAAATGAACACGAGACTGCCCAATATCTCACAAATGCAGGTCTAAAATTAAGAAGCCTTCTAATTTTGCAATAGTCCCAGATACCATTAGTGAGTCCATCCATGTAGGTATGTGTATACTTATATGCACATCCTGCTGGCATGAATAGCAATTAAATATGAGTTACAGTTTGTCACCTAAGATGACAGTCCAAGAATTCCTACAAAATTTGCCATAGTTAAAGCAAATACCTGCATTTCCTGCCAAGTAGATACATGCTGGATTAAGGGTGGACTTTTCAATGTGTAGCTTACATGTAACGAACAACAAAACTCTATTTTCTCTGATGTCTGAGGCAACTGTTCAGTAACCTGAAGCTATTCCTATGCTAATACTTGCTATGTATGTGACAAATAAATTTCTATATTTCTCTTCTTCCTTTCCATTCAAAAACCCACATTGTTTAACTGAAAAACAATAGAATTGAACCTGGATCCAGTGGAACCAGCCTGAATTCTGCTAACTTATGGGACATCTGATTTTACCCAGTGTATTTTTACAAATGGCCCTGAGAGTACCACAACGTGGAGTGCCAGCACAGGAATCCTGTGAATGAAAAACCCACTTTTAGAGAGCCACAACGGTTCAATGAGTGCAAAGACAGCACAGCTTTCAAGAAGGGTTAAAAAGTTAATTTTAGATAAAGCCCTCTCACCAATTTTCTTCTGCTTTTCCAAGGGAACACCCCATTTTTAAGAAATGCTCCAGTATTCCAGGGTATCCAGTACCCCACAGTAATTCTACTATTTCCAGGGCAGTTGCCACAAGCTCGATGTAAAGCTCATGTGACACAGAGTCCTTGCAGGTGCCATTATTGAAAATGCAAGCTTGGAATTGGAAAACACTGGCTATGACTCCTACAGGCCTGAATGGGAAAATATTAAAGATTAATTAATTTTAACCAATATCCCTTCTTGACTTTTTTTCACCATTCCTGCAACTAGACTGTGTCATTCATCACTCAGAAGCATTCAATATTTTCTATTTTATAGTGTTTCTACAATGCAGAGCCTAATCACTCAAATATCCAGGCTATCATGTAACATCTTTCTCCTTGTGAAGGGACTACACAGAATATTTGAGGCTGGAGCTGCTTTAAATAGTTTCCATTGCTCTGTGTACACAGAGTATGGTTTTTCCCTCTTATCCTCCAGCACTTTTCCATTGCAGCCTTCAAACGTCACACAGTGCCTTATGCACCTATCAGCTCTCCTGTACTGTGGGGTAAATTTTAGTTTCACTCATGTTGGCGTAATCCCACTAAAGCCAGAAGGATTGCCTGGTTTTATCTGAGATCAGAAGACAGCCTCAAGTTGGGCTGAGCTACATAAGTGTTTGGAAGGAGCAGTTATGTTCTGCTGGGAAAGACAAGGGTTTCAGAATTTAGACTGACATGGGAGTTAATATTCCCTGCACAAGGACATGCTAAATACTGTTGCTACTTGGCCTTGGAGACATTTTTGCTGAGAATGTAATGTTGTTTTTTTTTTGGTGCATTGGAGAATGCCAAATTGCTGATCATTTAGAGTTTTCAATAAATAAAGTCAACAGTACATCTGATAACATTAACAGTAAAGACAATGTTCTTTATGGATAATAGTGATGTATTACAGCAGAATATCCAGATGCTACCAGTGATGATAGATTAAATACATTAGAAGAGAGGAAAGAAATAAAATTCAACTCAAGCTTTTAGTGCAGCAGCAATGAACTAAAATTCTTATTCTCTTCTTGTCCCAAACGACTTGGCATTGCTTGGGCTCTCAAACAACTGTCATATTTCACACCAGAAATGGTGCATTCCAGTTTAAGTTTGTGTTTTAAATTCAGTTTTGTAAAGCATTGTGGGATTTTCCAGACTGAAAGGCATCATATATAAATATAAAATATTATTATTATTATTTCAACAATATTTATAGCTACCATCTGTTCCTAACTCTGTTACTGTCTCTTCTTTTTAATGTTCTTATCACCTTGCTTATTACTTGCTAAATTGGTCAGAATTCAGCTCAAGCTACCTTTGAGTTATATGTTCACCTCAATGACTGCCTGCCAAGAATGATGTTTATGGCATATCTTGCATTGATTTTAGAATTTCTGAAAGTAATAAAGCAGTGAATGAAGTTCCTTTCTTTTCACAAATTAGAATCTGTCATATTAATAGAGTAATATAATCCTGTCATCGCTTCCATTTGTTTCTTTCATCAGACTGAGAGGAAGGAGAGGTTAATTTCACATTCATTTAAGCTGTTTGTTTAGAAGGCCTAGAGGAAGCTGTTGGTTTATTTTTAAAATCCTCAGGAGTAATCATTCCAAACCTGATTGTCCTACTCCTTTGTGTAAAACAACCTCGCTCTAGAGGCCACCAGGTTGGCACCCATGAGGCTCCTTGGGGCTGGGCACTGCTCTTTGCAGCACAAGGACACGACTGAGCTCTTCGCCACTCTCAGGGACAATGCTGTGGATGAAAGATGGGCATGGGAAGAGCCTGGTCCCCGCTGCCTTCTGTGGCAGGGTGGGATATGCTCCACATCTTCCTGCTTACAACATCTGGAGTGTTGTCAGATCGTGCACATCCCACCTCCGCTCTCCCACGACGCTCTCCATGGCTGAGCTTGGTGGGGTCGGAATTACAACTGAGCAGTGGTTAATGAGATGCAAAGTACACGGTATTTCCCTCATTCCTGGGAGGGTGACACTGACACACCACCACAGTTCTGCCTACAGCCACTATTTACTCCATATTTACTCTTTTAGAAGCTGTCCAAAGCATAAACCTTCACATGAGCTGTTGTTATGTCAGTTTTCACAAGCTTCATGCAAACAATAATGAACAATTCAGGAGAAAAGTCTTGGAATGGGATTTGTGAGGTTTTATGAGAAACTATGCAGCAGAATCACTGAAGAAACTACCCTCACCAGCAGCCATCGCCACACTACAGCTGCCTGCAATTTTTATTTTCTTGGGTTTAACTTCATAACTCTACTTTCCTTTTTCTCCTTGCTTCCTCTTGGCTGACATATTATATAGCTGCTGAAACGATCCTCTAGCCAGGAATGCTGGATGAGCAGCTGCCTGTGGATTGGTGCCAGCACTGCACTGGAAACTGGAAAGCAGAGCAGGCTGGCTTTGCCCCCGTGTCTCCTTCCAGACACAGATAAAAACCCCGAGTTCCTCGCTGGAAACGCTGATCTGGGAGCCCAAGCTTTGCTTCCATCAGCCCCTGGGAACACCCCAGCATTTTCGGGGGCTGAGGATGCCAAGCTGAGCTTCCTACTTCTCTGGCTGGGTTTGGAGAGTGCCAGGCTGAGATCTGTGAGGCATCAATTATAATCCTGACTGCATCTCTCAAAATAAATGTTTTGTGCATTTTTGTAGCAGATGATCCAATAATAGCACATAGCTCCAGCAACTAATGGAGCACAAGCCTGCTTCCAATGTGTCAGATAATAATTGTGCTATAACACCACAGTGCATACATGAATAAATACAATTCCAAATTCAATGAGATATTTTCCTTCTGCTGCTCCTACTGCCGCAAATGAATACACCAGCAATTAATTACCGTGCTCAGCAACTCCCTGCAGCAATTGTGTAATAGAATCATTTTCAGTCCCTTGTCTCGTAACCTTTGAGATAAGTTTCATGGGTCTGGAATGGCAAGCATAAAAATATATGGGTTTGTTCATTTAATGTTTGTAAATGTTACAGCTCTCAGATACCAGCCATAACTTTGAGAAAGTTCTACTCCAGTGCTTATAAATCCTGCAGTATATCTGAATATTAGGATCATTTGAGCTTGCAACTGAAAGTAAGGGATCTTCCTCAATCAAAGATATTTGCATGTTATTTTTTATGGTAAAATTTATTTATATTTATTTTACTAATATTTAAGAAAGTTATATCAGTTCTTACGAGCTGTCAACCATTTAGGTGGTTAAGACTACACCAGTATATTCCAGCCTTATGAAGTCACTGGAAATTCTGCCACTGTAGTGTAGCCAGGAAAGTCACTATTGTCTATCACTGAAAAAAGTTAAAGAATTGAAACTAATATCCTGTCATCACACCTCTGCTTCTTTAAACAATTATTTTTAGGATGCACAACTGAAAGTTGCTGAGCTCTTCAGACATTGTGAAAGGACTTCCACATTGAGAAAACCACAAAGCTATTTCCTGATCCTATTTTGCAAGCGTTTAAAGTCCAGTGAGGTCACGTGCTTAGAGCTGACAACACAGCACAGGATGAACACTGAGCAGACACTCTCTAGGTGATGAAATGCAATGCAGCCCTGCAAGTGGCTTGATGACAGTATTATCTATGTTGCACAGATGGCTCAGAAAAAGCCAACTTTCTCTGGTTCTCCTGGGCAAATGCAAGTCCAAGTGGGGAAAGCATAAGAATTGGGAAAAATAGGTAGGGGAGCAATTTTTGGAGAAATCCAAGCTTTCTGAATCTGAAATTAGCCCACAGATCCTTGGGGAAATGGCTGTCCAGGTTGAATGAGTAGCAAGAGCAGAACTCACCAAACTGAAAAATAAACCTCCTGAATCTACAGACCAGGTTTCAGCCAGGAATAGTACCACATATGCAACAAACCAAGAAAAATTAATAAGAAAAAAATAAACCTGAGCTTTTCACCTGGAAACACAGCATGGCCCTGTGCTTAGAGAAATGGATTGGGACTCAATTCTGTTTCTGCTACTACTGGGCTATACAACCAGAGCTGTCTTCAATGCCATCCTTCAGGACAGCAACTCTCTCCTAGATGTATAGTGCCCAGAAAATAAAGGCTTTGCAAACAAATTATCAAAAAATAAGTAATTCCAAAAATTCTAAGCCAAGACATCAAGAATAGCATGACCAGGAATTAAAACTCATCATAAAGCATTTTTAAGACTCAAATGTTAAAGAAAAAGAGAGTAAAATTATGAAATGATAACATTTATAAAAATAAAATTAGCAAATATGTTTCCTAAGTTCTGTCTAGCTTTGCTCCTCACATCTCTGCTCAATGAATATTCATGCAGCACTGATTAATTTATTAAAGCTGAGCTGAAGACTACTCAGGACACATACTGAACTCTGATGTTCCTTCTCTAAGGAAGTCTTTTATTGGGTTATTTCAATCTGTTAGGTATCCCAAAAATGGGAGAAAAACTGAATTTCCCTTCTGTTGAAGGGTCTTTGGCCTCATCATTTTTAATATAAATGCTGACAATGAATTTGGTTTAGATCCAACCATATCCTTAAACTGCATGCACAGTAACTGGAGATACTTTAGGACCTGGGATTTGCTTTTGCAAGCTGAGGAACGGCCACAGTCCCTGCACACCACTGGGCAGTTTTCCTGATCCAGTGTGCAGTGGCATCTCTAGCTGGCATCTCGTTATTTCAATTTCTCCCATGGTCTTGATCTCTGTAGGTGCCTACAGAGGCTGATATCTCATCTACCTTTGAGGCACATGGGATTTATCAGTCTTGACGCCAGATTTTGTAGGGCTTAGCCATATTTGGCATATTCTGCTGAGGACAAGAGCCATCCCACACACACTGGTGGCTTGGCAGAGCAGAGCTGACCAGCACCACACGCTGCTGAGTGACTTCAGTGTCTGGACAACACCCACCATGGAAGGTGCAGTCCTTTATCCCTGCAGTTGTTCACTGATCTTCATTAATAACCTTTCCAGAGAGGCCTTATCATCCACTCTCAGTGCAGAGGGTTCCACAGTGCAGCCACTCCCCAGAGGAACTGGGGATAAAGTCCCAGTTATTGTTTATCTACAGTCTTTCTCCAAACCACCAGGCTGCAGCAGACTGGGGCTATGATGCCAATCTGAAATACAGAGAGATTCAAAACTTGTTTCCAGCTGTCATCTATCTAATCAAATCACCTCTCCACTTAAAAAACCTGGCATATAACTGCTGCTATCCTCTTTGTACCTAAATCCTCAAACTCACATTCTTATTGTAGCAATTCAGTCAATGGAGTCAGGCAGATTAAAAAAGAAAGGAAGGAAAAAGAAAAAAGTTTTTTGCACATCACATCAAAAAGCAATCATTCAGTGACACATGGTTTGTGAAAGATTTTGTTCAATGTTAGTGCATTGCTAACCACTTTTCCATGCTGCCTGCGCCTCTGGAAACAATTGAAACCTGAGAAAACACACGGGATATGTCCTCATTTTCTATTATATTTTCTTAATAGGATGGCAGGTGAGTCAGAGTTGAGACTTCATTTGTGCAGGAAGTCTATGGATCCAACTTTAATCATCTACAAATGACAGTAAGGCAGAATATCAGGAAGGAAATAACTGTAGGGTTGATTATCAAGAGATCCCATATTTCTGTACATATCCATGCAACCTTAATTCCTTCACTTCAGTCTCCCTCATCCTTATAGATGGTAACAGATCACAGAAACATTGTGGGGATTAATTACTTAATGTCCTTACTTTGCCTTTGAAAATGTAAAGCTCTCCGTGCCTACCAGTTTAGGTGGATGTCCAAAGGGATTTACAAAAGTACTTAAGCAGGTTAAATGCCAATGTCCCACTGACTCTCAAAGACTTTCCATAAACCTGACACTATAAATGGAGTAGCAATAAAGGAGAATGCTGTCCCCCCATGTCTGTACTGGTCAGGAACTGGAACAGTTTATGTTCTAATGACTACAGCTTAGTCTCAGGCAGCCTCTTTTCTCCTGGCTGACACACTGATCTGAACTTAGGTGCCTATCTGGTTCAACGTCTTCCAGGTCTCAAATCAATCCCTAAAGTCAACAGGAAGTTTAAACCCTTCAGGTGCTACTGTCCAGGCAGGGTTTGTTGCCTGAGTGAGAACAACTGCTAAACCCAGTGCTGGACACTCACAGAATGGACACACACAGCGACAGTAACATGGTGCAGAGGGACACAGTGCTCTGCTGGAGCTACCACCTGTTTGAGTCTTCTTGGGTTAATCTGTGTTCCTCTGACATAACTGGCATGTACAGACTCCAACATGCAGGACTCCTCCCAAACCAAAGCCAGCAATTCACTGACCATAGGGGTTTCTTAACTGCATAAAGCTGCTGTTGCAACTGGTTGCATTTCTTCCATTAAGTTCTAATTAAGTCGTTGCTGCTGAGTTGCTTTCGCCATCAGCTCAGAGACCTCGTATGGAGGGTTCAGAGACAACAAAATTAGGTGAGTTCTTCCAGTCAGTACAGCTGACCAGTACAGTGGCTTGGTCTAAAATGACCAGTCAAAGGTGTGTGTGAAGACTGAACAGACCCAGCTACAACCAAATCCCTCAAGTACAAACATAGGCGAAGGTCAGCTGCCCACAGGTATCCACTGTTTCTTGGGCAGGTTTTGCAGATCTGCATTGATCCATAATGTGGCAATTTTGGGCTACTCAAGTGACCTGGTGTCACGTGTCTAACATAAGCCTTACCCCTGGATGGAACAGAAGATGTACCCTACCAGCAGTAAGGAGTTAGAAACCTGGTTTTGTCATCAGAGAGGCATAGTGAAGGATAAAAAAAAGAGGCTTAAATTACTTTGAAATGAACTAGAGAAATTGGCTAGTGCAGATTGCAGCAACTGCTTTGCTCTCTGGTAGGCTCTGCATCTTACCAGGAGCAGAAAATGGCAGAGCTCAGGGGTTTTTCCCTCGACAATTGCATGTACACAGGTGGAACTTGAATTTTACAAGTCTTCAAGCCCAAATTGTCTTAGGAGCTGTCTGTTTAAAAGAACACATTTCTCTTTGCACATTTTGGTCAGCACTGCAATCAAGGGAGCCCATATGCTGGATCCTATTCAACTTAATAGATAGAAATTTGGCAGTCGAGTGTTCTCCATATGGGGATTTCAGCTGTAGAAAAGCTTCTGCCTTTGCTATAAAATAGACTGGGGATTGTTCCTTTCCAGAGGAAGCTGCCTCTTCATCTAGATGGTTGAGGAGAACTGGATGCAAAAGCGAGCTGGCTCTTTATGTGGAATTAGGCACTAGTTAAAAAAAAACACCCAACATGCTGGCTTTCAAAGGGTGTTTGGGATGTTCCCCTGAAATTCTGAGGAGTTATTACCCATTTTTTTCTTGACTGTATTTTTGGTTTAAGTTTTGTCAAGAGCACCCAGGGAAATAGATTGTCACATCCATCAAATATAACTGGTAATGAATCAATGTGTCTTTCCAGTCACTGAAGGAACTGTGAAGGTTCAGAGTAGTGTTGGAAGATTCAGCAATCTAATAAAAACCCAATTAGTTATTTCACCAAACAAAATTATACTGGGATAAATGTATAAATACATTTTCTCAATATGGTGCAGGTATAATGCCTTCATTGTACACCCTTCTATACAAATTTCTTCCTCATCAAAACAAAGAAGTTTAGCCTGAAATAATTTATTTCTGTAGGCAAAGCCTAAGATTTCCATAGTTGCCAAAGGGAAAGGAAAGAACGATTGTAAGGACAGGGGAAAAAACTCACAAGAAGATTGCTGGGAGTAATTCCAATAGCATGAAATTAATGTAAATCACAAATAGCTCCTGTGAAGCTAAAGTAAGAATCTGTAAGAAACCAGAACCAAGTCCAATAAGTTAAATGTGAATCAGTAAGAAAAGAAAAACAAAAGCATTGCCACAACAGAGAGATTTAATAACATAATAAATTAATATTAACACTGAATGATCGCTAAAGGAATAAATACTTCCCTAATAATATTCAAGTCATATGGTGATAGTTTCTTGTAGGAATGGTATAAATCCTAATGATTAACTAGTCTCAGCAAATCCTGTGGAAGCTACACAATCCAAATGGATCCCACTATAGCTTTCAGAAGATGCCTCTTTCTGATCTGGGTTACCTGGAATAAGGGATGGTATCCTGATTGTTATCAGGTAAAGCAGACACACAGAAACCTACCGGGACTCTCTTAGCTCTCCTGCTCCATCACTCTAAACATGTGCAAGTTGTTTTCCTGCAATGGTTGTTTTGTGGCAGCTCCTCAAGGAAGAATAGCCAGGGGCCCAGCGTGGCTTGCACAATGCAAGCAATTACAATTCTTTCTCTGCTGCTTTTAAGTAATTGACATAATTAATGTTTTTATGCTCAAAATTAATAAAAACGACATGCAACTCATTGGAGGTTTTGGTCCTCAGGATTTGGGCTCATTAAAAGAACTGACAATATAACCCTTAACTAGTTTATTTCAAACGTTGGTTCACTCTTAGAAGGAGTTTGTGTCTTTGCAGCACAGGTTGGGATGAATTAAAATATATGGGATGTTCTGAGGTGGTGCCTGTGTTTTCTCAGTACTGCCCTGCTTTGGTGAGGTATTGGCTTTTGTTGTCTAAATGGGCTCAGATACGTCATTCTTATTACCAAGGCTTATTTAATTCATTTACTAGGTCATTGCTTGGGATAATATATGCAAATTGTACATATTAAGAGTGATATGAATTATATCAAGCATTGCCATTTATGTGGAAAATTCATCAAATGTTAATGTAAAATCTATAAATAGAAAGAATAAAATAATACTAAAACATGAATGTGCCGCAAGCATAAAAAATTGAGACCCTTAACTGCCCATTTATTAAGCAAATAAGGACGGTACATCCTCAGCCAGGGAGAAAACAGGCACCAGAAAATGACTGTGTGCCACAGTGACACTGATAACCATTTAAATCAGGCCCCCAGGATTCTGACAGGGTATGTGCTTGTGAATGGGGAAATGAAAATTCATGTCATAAAGGGATTCCAGCAACTGTGCTGGTTAGAAAGTGGTAGGAGAGATTCAAAAAATAAGCCCACGGATTTAGTCTTTATGACAAAGCTAATCACAGATTGCTTGGGCACTCCACCAAACAGTTGGGAAAAACTATAAACCCCAGAACAGCGTTTTATATCATTTTGAGTCTATATTTCATAATTCTGTGATTCAGATGTTTGTGTTTGCAGGTACAGCCAAGGATGTTACTGGCTAGTCATAAAGTGCTCTGAATCTGTAACAAATCATTTTTTCTCATCTTGTAAGAACAAATAGTCACTTATCATTCTAGTATCTGGTGAAGAAACATCCATAGAATCTCATATATCCCTACATAATTTGGCATAACTGGCAGGCTTTTCTAAAACAGAATAACTGAATAATAATGAAGGCCATTAATGATTAGAAACATTACAGAGAGTGAAAAATTAGCAATATACTTTCTTGTACTCACTGGCTGCTTATAAGAACAGAATTTTTGTAGGAATCCTGCACATTTATTACTCAGGGAAAGGATATCAGAAGTAAGTTATTTGAATTTTCACTCATAAAAAAAAGTTCTCATTATGTAGCCTGAACTGTTACATTTCAGAAATACAGCCAACATCTCCCTTTTTTCCTAGTGATTCATATACTGTTCCCCTACTCAATAGTTCTAAATCAAGTTCTCCTTTTCCCATACATTGATAACCATTAACACTGTCCACATATTCTTTCAGGAACCAGCCATTGCTGTTGTGCATGTTAATTTTCCTCTTATGGCTGCTGTTTTAAATGAAGACGCTTTTAGTTTTCCTTAAAATTCCAGATGCCATTCATTTCTTTTATCAGCCTCTAACAGAAAACATACCTAGAGCCTTCTCAATCCATATTGCTGGCCTTTATAAATCTCAATCATAAAACAGTGAAGCAATGCTTAACATCTGCTCATCCTTGTAACAGAGAGGGGGAAAAGGCCCCATTCCTCCAATGGCAGTAGTGCAGATTTCCCAGGCAGGCTCGTGAAGCTCTGTGCTCTGTGTTGCACAAGCAGAATAATAAATCACTGACACTTAATTCCCCCAACAAACACGTTTATATGAGCACAGTCTTCTCAAATATGATCTGCTCTTCCTGGTTTGCATTTGCCCATTTTGAAATGCACCATTTGTGTCACCACGGAAGGCCAAATCCTGCAGTGCTGGTTTATTCCTAATAACTACCACTTACAAAAAGTCTAACTTAAGTCCATGTTAGTGAGTTACAGCTTTTGACTGAAATTGATATTAACTGGAGAAGATAATTAAACAGAAAGCAGGCAGCCTCCCTCCTTCTCAGCCAGACTTACAGGGTACGTGCCCAAGTCACGATTGCAAAGTGTTATACAAAATATATTTAGTATATTTATAGGACAAGAAAAACCACATTCCTTTGGTTAGGTTGATTACATTTGGCAGGTACAATAGGAAAGAGAACCAATTTTACTGATGCTTGGACAAACCCTAAAGCACAGGACAAAAATTCTATTCCTGCACTTAAATATGACAGGATATATGACTGTGCTTTATATGGAAATTCCATTTTTAAATACTTCATAAAGAGGAATAATTATTAATATGCCCATTAAAACATTAATAAAGTGTTACAAACTATTTCTTAATAGACTGCTAATAAGAGTGGTTTCTACTGCCTCTTCCCCTAGACTTTGCTTACTTCCCTACAATTCCTATTGCTGCTGCTCAGTTTATTAACCCCATGTAAACAAAACATTAAAGCAAAATGTTACCAGATGTTTCAAAGAATCTATGAAAACCCACCCTTAGGTTCTTTAGGCTTGAGTCATTAATCTATAAATTCTTTGGTTTCTTTTCTACTTAAACATTATAGGATTTTTCCAAAAGGATTTGGTGCTCTCAAAGGTAAAATCTCGCTCGCCTATTAATGCATGAAATCTCACTAAAGTCACTGAAACTACTCATGTGAAAAGACATCCTCAAGTTCATTATGGAAAGATTAGCCATTTGGGCTTAAGGAAACTGTACACAAAGTGCCACGGCGAAGAGAAGTAGTTTCAGTCTTTCTCATTTACATGCAAAGCAAATTCTTCCACCATTTGCTTCCAATTTGATAACTGAGCAAAAGCATAATAATAAATAACTCAAAAGGGAAAAAAAAAAAAAGTAATTTACTTTAATAAACCACAGCTTCAGCCTACAGGCACCCGAGGATCTATTTCTTCTGTTGCCCTGCAGGGAAGGGAGGAGCTGCTGTGAAGACCTCCATCTCCTCATCCCACTCTGGACACTGCTCGGCCACTTTCTCCATCTGTGGATGCCTGGGTGGTGCAGAGCAGCTTAAGAATTGGAGGAAAATTTAATCAAAGGCAAAAGAAAAGCCAAAAATAAAATAGAAGCCTACACATCCCAATATAGATTCTCTTAAAGCAGCCCAACACAATTCTGTGCAGCTCCTAGTCATGTTTCCCAAGCAGGAAAATCCAGACCAAGACTTCACAGCCTCTCCTCCTGAGACTGCCTGGAAGAAGGGCAGTGCTTCCCAGAAAGATGGCTGGAATGGTTGGGAACTGCCGAGCCTTCGACAAAGGAATCAAAAAAATTAAAAAGCTGCTTCCTGTTGGCAGCCTCCCAGCAGAAGATACTGGCAGTCGTGTTCCCTTCCCGTCCCCTCCCCTCCCTTCCCTGCGGGCTCAGGAAACTGCAGCTCCGGGCTGCACCAGGAGACTCTCCCTGTTCCCATGTCCAGGAATCTGCAAGGATTTTGGCATGGCTGTGTTAACCCTCAGAGCAGAGCTCTGCGTTTTGTAGCCAGAGAAAACACCTTTCTAAAACCCTGCCCACAAATTAAAACCGTGAATAACTCCTTGGGGGTGTGAAGCACCACCCCACCTACTTTATTTAATCTCTCGGTGCCACATCACCCCAGGATCACCTCAGGATCACCCCAGGATCACCTCAGGATCACTTCAGGATCACCTCAGGATCAGCAGAGCAGCCCCTGGTGTCACACCCAGCTGCTGGCTCGGGTGGCAGCGGGTTAACCTGCAAAACCTGGCTGTGGGTACCATTGCTGACCCTCACCTGCACAGGAAAGCTGCTGTGGTGCCACGGCAAGGAGACAGCAGGGATTGGGGCTATAAAGTACAGAGAGAGAGAGAGAGCAAGGAAAGGTTCACACATCCCTCTGGAGTCCTGAACTGGAGACAACTTCCCAACAAACGAGCATTGCAAAAGAGAAGGTGCACAGGGGAAAAAAAGCAAATTGCTTGTTAAGAAAAACTAGTTACCATATGGAGAAAGTCTCATTGAAATTACCAGGCAAGACAGGAAGAGGCTGTCACAGGCAGCTCTATAGAAAGCATTCTAAAAACTGGTCATTTAATAAAAAATTGTCTCCTCTTTATACATTAGGGGGGTTCTTAGCATTTTATAGCAAAAGTAAGGTGGAGAGATTTTGGCAAAATTCCCAAAAAAAAAAAGGTTAAATAAAAACTAAAAAATATATTAATTTACTTTAAAATTCAGTATTTTTTTCCTTAAAATATCTCTATCAGTAACTATTCATATCTCTTCTGAAATCCAAATATTTACTATATTTATTGGTGTCTAATCTCAGTCTCACCGAAACTGATGGAAATTTTGCCAAGCTTCATCCTCATTGATGCGGAGCCTCTCACAGAATATTCTCACCTCTTTTCTAAGAAAAGTTTGAGCCCTGGTCTAGGACACACCCAAACATCCACATATAGATAACTATAATCTACTCAATTATGTGGAGGTTAAATTTTGATTTGGAGGATAAGTACAACAAGAACTCTGAAAAAGGAGGAAATAGCTTGTCTAAGCAAGAGTAGAGAGTAAATTGGTAATATGGCAATATATATATTGCCTATTAAATTAATTCACTATTACTGGTCTCAAACTAAGCAATTAAGTAAACTTTTAAAAGTTCTTAAGACAGATCATTTGCTCCTCCATCCATCTGAGCAGGGGAGAGGTTTTATGAATGTGAAATGATTTTTTCCCTTAAAACCAGAATGGTACCATTGTCCATATTCATACTAAGCAAAGGAAAATTCATGGTAAGGTTAAGAAATTAGTTACTTGCTTCGTGGAACAGAATCTGGCCATCTAAAGTGTCTCTGACCCTGTGGCAGAGTTTCAGCCCGTACTCTAAAATCAGAAGCCCTCCTGAGCTGGTCACAGCAGTGCTATTATCCATTACAAGGCAGAAGCAATGAAACCATGTGAAATCTGGCGTGGGGCCCAGAGCTGAATGAGGCTGTTGCAGACTGGGCTGACACTGATATATTCTCTGCTTTCCACACAAGTGTTCTAAGTTTTCATGGCTGCAGCAGAGCCACCTCAATGCTGTGCTCTGCTCTAAAAAAGGCTCATTCACAGCAACTTGAGGTGGTGCAGCCAAGAGCTGAGCGTGTCCTACCACGGGGAGAAAGGACCCAGGATCATGTTTTATCACTGATGTGGTGATTGCTGGCCAAGTGTTTGGCTACACAGAGCAAGAGGAGCCTCAGGACACACCAGTTTTCTATGCAATGATAACAACCTAAGTTCAGGGGACGGACATCAATGTGTATTTAGAATCTAAAAAAGCACAGTTGAATAATGCATCGTGATGCTTTTTATAGTAGTTTTTCATCAAAAAGAAAGAGATGTAGGAAAGCAATTATAAGCTATTTTGCTGGGCTCATAATCATCGTTTTCCATAGAAACTTCAGAGCCTGTCAATGGAATATACAGAAATATCTGAAATGCCAATTGTCACTACATAATTGCTACAAGGCTGAAACATGTTAACTAATAACTATGTGGGCACTCAAGCAACCACATCTTTGAAAATAATGCAAAGAAGGCACTTCAGTCCCCTTCTGCAAACCTGATCAAGTACTGTGCAAAGAAAAACATGACACTGAAGTCAGATGAACACAGAAGCTCTATAGGTACACAGTGCAGAACAGAATTTATCTAAGCAATGGTACAATTCTGGTTTTAACCAAAAAAAATATTTCACATTCATTAAAAACAACCCTGCTCAGATGGATGGGGTGGCAAATGTTCTGTCTGGAGAATTTTTAAAAGTAGTTTTAAGGACTGGGATTTCTTTGACCCAAGCAAAATCAAAGGCTGAGAAGATGCAGCGACTGATTCCAGATGTACATATGGGAGGTAAGAAGAGACGCTGAAGCAAAAAGACAGTGTTTGCAATAATCATAAATATGTTGCAGTAATCTGAAAGACATTTCTAATAATCAGTGAAATTCTGAAAGAAATTTCTAACAGGAGTAATGGAAAAAGGAAAAATCTAGCTAGATTTTAAATGGATATTCTACCTTTCTATGGAGCTTTAGCGGTGAAGAAGAACACAAATAAAACACTTCACTTGTAAATAAAAATACTTGCTAATTTATCAAAATGAACACCAATTTGGTATTGGTAACTATGATGCAGGAAAAAAAAATTTAAAACTTTACAACAATTTGAAAAATTAAAAAATAAAACTACCAGGAGCTTCATAGTTATTTGTCTACATTGGACAAAAGTTACTTCTACAGCAGAGGTGTTTCCAGTTCCTTTTCTTTCAAATACAAAAGCTCTGAGCTTAAATATGAGCATCACATAGATGTGAAAAGAAATGGTAATAACAAATACCATCCTTTCTTTTATTCAACTACCTAAGAATAGAAATTACTACTTAAAAGAGCAATTTGCTAGCTAACCTGAGCTGGCAGGTCGTCTTCAGCAAATCACATCACACTTATATGACTTACAAATGTTAAAAGCAATAGATTACCCAGCAAAGGACAATACTTGCTATTTAAGGTTCTAAATGTTGGTTTACAGTGAGTATTTTTTTAAGAGAAATGACATTTTGGTAAGATATCAACCTACACTTCTAATCACAGAAAACTGTGAAGTCTTGAATTAATTAGAAGTTATCAACTTCCTGAACCGATCGTGAGTTTGTCTTGCAATGCCATTACTAAAAATCTTTGCTATTTTGCTTGTTATTTGTAGTTATCCTTGAGATCTCTGTAACGTGTTATAGAGTATCTAAATGTCAGTGTGTTCCATCTGATATTTGTCTCCTGGGGTTGGATTTCCCGGCTGCGTTGCTCCTCCATGGACGTGGCAGTTGGCAGACAGGCTGAGTAAATTCAGGGATTCCATTAGTGTGGCAGCAAAACATAAAGAACAAAGAACGGTCCGGTCATTGATTTCCCATTACATTTCCATCGGCTAGAAAGATTACACTTGGCTACTACCACCAAAGAGAACTTGTTTCGTTCTGGATAACTTCTATTTAGATTGATTTTTCCCTAAAATAAAATTTTTATAATTGCTCTTTCCTATTCTAAGTCTGCCTTTAGGGAAGAATTCCCAACATGGGAGGAGGAACGCCCACCATACCTTTATGAGAATTTGCAGTTGAAGAGTTCAAAACCCCCACCAGAAAGGGACAGAGGCACCAAACTCCCATAAAAATGCTGAATTCCCAAGGAATGAGCATCTGCATTGTTTTGAAATAGATGCTCAGTTAAAATAGTAATAATGAACCAAAATCAACTACTACATTTCAAATATAGCCATTGGTAGAAGACCAATCCAGAACTCAGGATGAGTAGAAATATCCTTATTATTTTGTTCTGTTCCATTTATTTTTGATAGTTTCTTTGCTCTTATTTGGCAATACTGGCCAGTAGTATCAGACATTCACGCTCTCTAATTATTGTAGCACTGGAGAACTAGAAAACGGAACACACTGCAACTCAAGAGGAATCCAGTGGTCTCATTTCTTCACCAAAACTGAGTGAAACACATGAAATAGACAAACTGCAGGGAGAAATAAAATGAAATTCAGTTCTTCTTTCAGTTTTAATATCCTAAGGCACAGATTCCAAAATGCAGTATGTCACCAGCTGCATGCAACAACCACAGCAAAAACTAACCTCTGCTTGCTCCCTGCTCCCTGGAGGGCAGTGACCAGTAACAGATGCACAAAGAAAAGACTCTAAGAGCATTCCCCCAGCAACTTTCACAGCTCCTGGCAATCTGCAGTCTGGGGACTTCCTGAGCTGAAGGTTACATCAGCATCTTCCTGTTTAGTGGCCCTCAATGGACCTTTCTTTCATGAATTGTCTAATCATTTTTTAAACCTATATATATTTTGGCATACGAAACATCCTGTAGCAATGGATCCCATGACTTAATTGTGTGTTGTGTAAAATGAGTACTTCCTTTTGTTTGCTCTCAGTCTGCAGCACAGATTATCTGGTGCCTTGGAGGTGCTGTGTTCAGAGAAATGGACATTTCCACCACTGCCTGGCCATTTAAAACCTCTGTCCCAGGATTTCTGAGCACCCTCTTTCCCTACTGGAGAGTCTTAAGACTGTTAGTGTCTCTTCCATGGCCACAGTTGAGCATTCCAAATATCCTCTCTGCCTTTCCTAATTATATATTGATTTTTTGGAGATAGGACTGCACATCTGGACAGGCTGGATCGATGGGCCAAGGAAGTGGTGGAGTTACCAACCCCAGAAGTATCCAAGAAACAACTGGACACGGCACTCAGTGCTATGGTTTAGTTGACAAGGTGGTGTTGGTCAAAGATTGGACTCAATGATCTTGGAGGTCTTTTCCAACCTTAGTGATGTGACTCTGTTGTACAAACATACTAGAATGTCAATGTCCCATTGAGTACACTGGCTTACAGCAATTTTTTATAACATTTTCCATTTCCTTCTTAATTATTCCCAATAATTTCTTTGCCTTTTTCACTGGGTCAAAGCATTGAGGTGCATTTTCAGAGAACCATTCATGTCCAAACACTTCTCTCAGCTTTAATTTTGACTAATATCTTCAAAACTAATTTAACACCTGAAAACCTGATCAACTCACTGGTCAATACTTTTGTTCAGCTATGAATATATTAAATAGTGGAGATTCCCAGCCCAGATGTCTGGAAGAAAGCACCAGTTCTCCTTCTAATGAAAAATGAGAAAATTTATTTCATCTCTGTTCAATCTGCTTCTCATTTCGATTTATTGTAATATCTCTCCTACCAGCACCTGAACACAAGACAGGTCTTCAGCCTTGGCACTGTAAAGAAAAAGCAAACTTTCCTCCAGAGTGAACACCAGTGCAAATAACTCATTCAGCTTTTTGCTGTGTCATTCTTCATGCATGTGTATTTTACTCATATATTGGCTGTGCAGCTTCTCTGGCAGAATCTCTTCTCTGGAGAAAAGGGGTTTTTTTTCTTCAACGGTTTTATGCCTTCAGCGAGTTGATCCTCAAAATCTTCTTAGCTCTGCTCCATGGGTTTATATTTATATATAGTCTGGTTTTATATTTAACCAGTCAAGGTTATGCTCTTTTTCCACCTTCCATTTTGAGCCAGATGCTTTTTTATTTATAAAAGCCTCCTTTTGCTCTAATATTTAACTTTGCTGCTCCTTCTTGATAGCGGTATATATTTACTCAAAGCCTCTAAAATAGCATAACAGCCCTAAGAAATATTTACAAGCACTACCACTAACTCATTCTATAATACAGTTATATATATACACATTACTTTAAAACACCATTTTTAAATGCAATGAAAGTATAAACAAGGCATTATATTGCTTGTACTAGAAAAATAGGATTGTTATTAATTTGGGAGGGGTTTTAATGTTGACATTGAAACACTTGCAACTACCTAACAAGAGGATTAGAGACCTGAGGCATATATCACCAAGAATGGAAACTCTCACATCCAGCATATTGATTCCCTGAGACTCCACAAATGAAAAAAAGGTGCCTTCCCTCACCTTCTTTGGTGAATTATTGATTAGCTCTGCCTTAGAAGTGTCCATTTCTCTCCAGTGATTGCAGGGAGAGCTTGGATAATGAGCTCTTACACCGACATCTATGTTGTAGGTATTTAAAACTGGGCAACGTAAATCCTGCCAAGAGGAGAAACTCAGTTTGACTCTTTACTACTCACTCTGTGCTGGTAAGGAAGATGACATGGTGTAGGAAAAGTGACATTCTGTCACTACTTTTAGAAGATACTTCTGTACTGGAGTGATGGTCTGTATCTTTTCACAGATTTAAAATACACTGAATGTTCACATCACACCTCTATTTAACAAGGTGATGTAGAAACACTGCAACCAGATTTAAGTCAGTTGGCTGCTGGACAGCCACCTGAAAGAAAGGCCTGGTGATGCAGTGAGCCCAGAACTGTTCTGTCACTTTGACGTTCAACAATGGATGGATTTTCAACCTGTTAGGTGGAAACATGGTAGTGATTATTTATTTTAGAATTGTAGAGCCTTGACTCCTTGATCCTCATGATTTACAGATATACAGCCACGGCAGAAGACTTAATTTACTGCCACTGATGTGGAATTTATATTACCACCTGTGGCCGCAGCATTTATTCCCACCATTGTGTTGGGAAGTGATCCTCAGTCATTCCCAGCTTCTTAGCTAAGCAGTATAAAACTACAGTCTGCAGGTTCTCTGCCAGTTTTTTCCAGCTGTAACTCTAACTGGAGCTGCTTTTGGCACTGACCTTTTCCATTACCTGCAAGCAAGGTCAGAATATTTTGTGGGCCTTTTACATTACTCTCCTACAGATCAGTGTCCCTGTGGTTTTGCCTCCTAATGTCTGTCATGTTGGCAACAACTGTGCTCTTGGAGCCCGAGAATGGAAGTCTTGCAAGTGGTGAAATTGAGGAATATATATTTTTTTAAGGCCGCTTTCCAGATACACTTCAAAGCCAGGTCTCCTCAGGCTTCTACCATCAGCGACTTTGAGCACCCATGGAGAGTAATAGAAGCTGAAGGTTGCTATAGAAATTGCTGTATTAACTACTGTCCCATGGATTGCATCCTCTGTTGGATCCCAGTTCTCCTCAAATTGAAAGCAGTGGCTGAACACCAGCATTATTTATTTGTGGGGAAGGGTGAGATTCACAGGAAACCCTGGACAAGCTTGTAAATAACTTGTCTGAGGTAAATGAAATATGTCATTTGTCCTTAATGATCTCTCTCTGCCAGCACAGAAAGACAGCAAAATAAAGCACTTTCCAACATATCAGTGGAAGTGAAGAAATTTTCTTGTTGTCCTCAACAGAATACTACAGAATAAAATACACAAAATACAACAGAACTGCTCCAGGTGTTAGCAGCTTCCAGCTATCATTGAAAGTTTCTCATCTGGAAGGCTTAGGAGGCACAGGTATCAGCAGGATTGGAGACATTTAACTTCTGTAAGTACCTGAATCCTTTTACCTCTGCAGTTAAACTCCGTAATTTTTAGTCTCGATGATTCCATGGAAACACCATCATTTGTGTCTTGTGCATCTGCTTATTGTTCTTCTTTTCCAGCATACCTAGTCCAGAGTCTCTTAATAGCCTGTTCTCTCTTATACACACACCCACTATAACATAAAGCCCAGTATCCAGTGCCTGCAGTCCTGCTTTTCTCACATAGCATCATTCACATCAAACACAGACAGTAAAGCAGGAGGCACAGGCACACAAAACAGGTCAGGAGAGGAACAAAGAAGACCTCAGAAGCCTACAAAAAGCCTGATAATACTGCCATTAAATAATATTGTGATATTAATTGCAACAGTTTTATGTATTTGAGAAATAATTTGGGCACAAAGATTAGTGCAAATGTATTCTGCTTCAGATTGGGTTTTGTGTATGCATGACTTTGAAGTATTTAATATCAGGCAAATTTTTATTGCAATTACAATGGGGACATTGAGTCAGTATTTGCATCTTTGTCACATCAAATCCAAATTCCTGATATGAGCATTTTCCGCACCATTTCAGATAATTTCAGGATTTCTATACAATTCCTTAAACACACTGGTATTTTACAGCCTTCCCTAAAGCAGTCCACAAACTTCCAGTTATTATCATTTGCTCATATCATCCAGCCAAGGTCAACCCACCCCAGTATTTTACCATGTGGGGCCCATTATTGCTGATCTTCTCTCCGAGCAAGCAGGCTAAACTCAGAAGTTGGATGAAGCCCAAATCTTTCCAGTTTTAAATAAACTTTTCTGGTTTGCCATGTTATTCAATAACATGTTCCCAAAACAGTGGTTTTGTAAGGCATAAACAAGTTAGGCATTTCAATAATTAAATTTGAATGGAGGAACAGAGAATATGTTAAGGGGTCATGTCTTAAGTCAATCAAACTAAGAATAATCCTTAATTTTAGTGCTCAAAGAAACTCCCAGCTTCTAAAAAAGTTCAATGTCCAGTTATGCTAAATGATGTGCAGGGTCTCTGCCCTTTACACTTTACAGTTCTGCAACGGGCAGAAGTACAAGGATAAACCAACTTTATGGTTGTAAAATCTTACACACTGGCTGCTCTTGTAGCATAATTTATTAGCAAGTTTTGCTTTTCTCATTTTCCCATCCTCCTTTTTGATCCAATAGAGAAAGCTGGGGCTTGCTGGGGTGGACATGGAGCTGAAGAATACCCCTGACTGCTCCTTTTATCCCCACAGAGCAGCCATGTACTTCCACTGGACTTTGTCCAGTGTCAAAGGAGCCACAAGGCTATTTAGACGTTTTCTGACTAATAATCCTTTAATTTGCAGTTTGTGTTGTAGAAAGAAGCCTCTCCCAAGAACCTCATCTCTCCATCCCATCAAACTGCCTGCTATCAAAACCTGGGAGACTGGCAGTGCCAAGCCACAGCCACAGCATTCAAGGCAGAAATAATGCCAGTGAAGATAAGATGACATTAGTATTTTATGAACTATAAAAGGAGTATGTGATGCAGCATTTCTTAGGCACAGCTTGCCATCGCATTGGCAATGGAATCAGAATCTTTTCTGTTTGCAAATAAAGAAAATTTACCCCAGTGGAACAATCTACAGAAAGTCTTATGTACAGCAGAAGAACCACATAAAGGACCTAAAATTGGCCTTACACAACATAAGGTGCAGTGCTGGCAGTTTGCACAGAGATGAGCATCACTGCAGGGCAAATTTCAGCTATGGTATGTATTTGCCTATCTTGCATCTAAAGATCTGGGCAAAGCATCCTACACACAAATATGTACCTCACGAAAGAGAAGAGGGAGAAAAACACTAGTTCCTCTTAATGCTTGTAGCAGTCATTTGGGAAAATCCCCCAGGGACTCTGCTCTGAAAATTATTGGGCAAACGTGTCTGAGAATGTGCATTTCAAGAGTGCCGTTAGAAGCGAAACTGCATCCATCAAAAGGAACTGGTTTCCTGTTTCTATTCTCCTTCCCTTTCATTTTTCAGATGTGTAAGCTAGATAATGAAAAGCCATTCCAGACCATTTTAGGTATTGCTGGGATGAGGTAAGGTTGTTATCTGTTTGAAGGAGAATCATTTTTCATTGTCCGCTGGTATAAACACGTAGACACTTTTTTGCTTTCTCCACACATCCACCTGACATAAAAATCTTAACGTTCTCCAAAGAGCATTCTCACTTCTCCAAATGGAATTCAGTTGGGATTGGTGACTATAGCTATGCTTTTCCTTGAAAAGTTAGAGGGTACAAATTTTAAGTTGTTTTCATGTGGTTTCATATTTTTATTCTGTTTTGCAACACATGTGGAGTGTAAACTAAAGACAACAACCTCATCTCATTGTACATTTCTTAATTCTCTAGGCCACCCTCTAATCAGTCTTTTTAACCATCAAGTCTTTCAGAATGCAGACTAAACTCAGCAAACCAGCCCACTGCTACCGGGTCTTGCAAATAAATCTCTCGTACAGTCAACAGGCAACTGAAACAATTTCATTTTGCAAGATATAAAAAATCCTCATTCTGGAATATCAAGAACCATTATGTAAGCTAAATTCACACTCATTTCACAGCACCAACATTCCTGATGAAGTTTCTTGTGTATGAAGTAACATGACTGCTAATTTTCATGAAAAATCCAACCAGCACTGTAATTTATTGGTACAGAAACCCCCCCTTCTCTGAGGAATGACAACTCACCTCATTCCTCAAACTATTCATGTGAATTTCTCAAACTGTTTTCAGAGGTGAATTGTACTTCTGAGCTCTAAAATTTACATAGACTCATTTTTCAGGGAAAATGTATTTGTGGATTAATGAGCCCAAGGCTGGCTGCATCAGGCTTTGAGTAAAATGGATATGCCATGTGCAATCTACTGTTTCTCATTCCAGAATGAGGCCACAGGATTTAACCACACTCACATCATGCAGCATTATGAGGAAAACAGCTTTTGTCAAACCAGCAGTTTTTAACTGATCTCAAAAGATTGGGTTTTTTGCAGTTAATACAATAGTGGATAGAAGAACAAAGATGAAACTTATTAAAAATAGAAACCTGTGTAAATATTTCTAAAACCCAAATCTAAATTGGGCAGATTGCCAGAAGTTCTCACTGACTGCAGTGGGAAAGACAAACGTCTGATTTCCTCGAAGAAGTGCCATTTATTAAGTAGCCCAGTTCTGGGATTCGCTTTGGACTTCTCAAAGTGTCTTAATGTCCTTTCACACTCCAAGGGCAGCTCCTAATACAGTTAACAAAAGTTCACCCAGTGAGTCTTACATCTAACCTAAAACTTCATCAGTGTTCCAGGGAACCGCTCGAGCACAGCCCAGCAACCAGACATGGATTTGCAGCATGAAAAGCCATGGGTGTTTTCAAGCCCTCACTTCAGGGCATGGTCCTCATGAGCTGTTGTGTGGCTACACAGCAGCCCTGCCCTTCTCTTTCCATATTCAACGTTACAAAATGCTCCTCAGTCCGAGTCTTAGGCTTCCAACTGACTACCATGCAGTATAGATTGCCTGGAAACAGCGTGACACAGAAATGAGCTACAGAGCTGTCCCTTAGCAAGTGCAAAATTAATAAATATTGTACTTGGCAGGATTTTTAGTAAATTCTCACTGGCCTCAGCTCTGCCTCAGGACTGGCACAGATCTTTGCACCTGCATCCAGTCAACCTGCAGCAGTGCAGATCTGGCACAACACAGTTTTGCTAAGTATTGTTAAATTACACAACATCCATTTATTTGATTCCATTTGTCATTACACAAACAGCCACCTTTTGAAACAGCACTGGCAGCATGACTCTGTCATCTCACAGATTTTCTCAGGACAAAAAAGTAAAAATAATACATCCTCTGCAGCTTTTGCACAGGGATTTGCTTTGGCATGGCACTTCCTTCCCCTGTCTCTGCCAAATGTCAGAAAGTTTGGAGGCAGAACATTTAATTCTTTGCCATAAAAACAAAGCAACACAGAAATAAAGGAGCAGTAAAGGGAGAAGCCTGCTATCTTCCCACCTAGAGCACGCTGTGATGAGGAGCAGTTGGCTGCAGCACAGCCTCCCAAATGTGGGACAGCTTTCCCAGCACAAATGTGTAACCCTAAGGAGACTTTTACAAGGAGTAAGACGTGGTGGTTTTATTATTATTTATTTTCTATTTTGCTGAGAGGCTTTGCTCTTTTTGAGTTCACATGGTGACACCTGAAAAAAAAATCTTAGAAACAACCACTGGGTTTATATTTCCTTTTCTTTTCAAAGACACTAATGTAAAGAACAGCATCCCTCTGGCCTGCAGGCACCTCTCCAGCCGGCAATTACAATTGAAAGGAATTACAGCTGCAATCTAGCTGAAGAAATTGTCTTATCTGCTCCACGAATGCACCCTTGGGAGAATTCTTAAATGCTATTTTATATCCCTGGAGAAGAGTAACATGGAGACAATGATGAAAAAGGCATCTGTTTTAGGTATGTGTAGTTCTAACCACGAACGTGGGCTGTGTGATCTATGCCTGTGGATAGTATGACTGTGCTGCTCATTAAAATTTTATCATAGGTTGCTCCATATCTTATTCAGTGTGTGGAAGCACAAATGAGACCCAAACAGAGTCAGTCCAGAACCTCCAGAATAGGTGTTTAAAAACAGTGGAAGGATAGGCCATAAAATTTGTTCTATTTATGAAGAAAGAAGAAAGTCTTTCAATTTATTTGAGTGCTGCCAGCTATGTCTTCCTGTATGGAAACAGCACAGGCAGTATTTCACCAGTATGGACTCTCCCAATGACAAGTAAGACAGGAGATACATTCTGAAAATAAGTTTCAAAGAAATTGATTTTGAAAATCTTCAAGAGAATTTTTCACTAACAACTCTCTTTGCAAAATACATCTCTATTTTTGCAAAGCAAGGTACTACAGAGCCAGTCTGGAAGGAGTGAAAATTTTCAAGCTTCTCTCTGGAGTGGCACAGGTTAAATAAAGTCTTCTGATAGAGTCATCTTCCAGCATCTCTGCTCCCTACTGCTTGGTTCTTGCTCCTTGTACCTGTACATAAGCATAAGGTACCTGAGACTTTGTTGTCCTTAAAGAAATGACCCCAATCATGACTGAGCCACATCTGAAGTATCAATTCTAGATCATTTCCAAGTTAGCATTCCTGAGTTAGTTCACCCAACTTTAATAAATTTTAAGGCAGATTTAGCTGGTTTAATCTCGAAGTCAGAAAGAAAACTGCGAGAAAGTTTAAATACATGTTTTCTCTGAGAGGTTCTAAAAAACTCACCAGAATGAGGTCCCAAGGTATTTGCTCATATCCAGTTAGTCAGTGGTTAGTCAGCCAAAACACATTAAAGCAAGGTGGCACTTTCTGTTTCATTTGTCATAGACCTGGGCATAAAGATGGAATTAATTTGTTCTTCAAACAACCCCACCGATGTAAGCAGAGAGACCGGTTTTACACACATCATCTTCCAAAAGACAAGCTTCTAAATCATGTTTCATCCCAGCCCCCAAAAGGCATGGAGAAACAAGAGCACTCTCATTACATACCCACCTCCAATCCCACACGTCTACTCAGTAGTGCTAATGATCTTCAAAGGCGTGGATTGTGAATAAGTCTAGACATGCTAGAAAGGCAGTCCCGGGAAGCTGAGTGCTAAGAATTGGCAAGAACTGATTAAATGAATAAACTGTTTTGAGGTGCACTGAGCACCTGCATCATTATTGTCTTCAGTTGAAGATATTAGTGCTTGCACCTCTTCAAAATCAGGAGCCATACAATAACTCACGACTGAGAAGGTTTATTGCAGACCAAGCCTGGCCAAGGGCCTCTCAGAAGATACTGGTCTCTCTGTCACCTACCCAACAGGCACAGGCTGAGAAGAAAATAGACCTGTGTCTGCTCTGTGCCATGAAAAGCAGAGCAGAGATGCCCTCACTGGCATCAGCCCCTGCTGAGTCCTGCTGTGGAGATTCAGCTCTAAAAGCTGTATTGGTTTGATGCTGTGCCCAAGCTAATTAATGAGCCTGTGTGTGGAGCTTATTTATTCACCTACTTTCAGTCCTGTGCTGACTCAACTTCTTAGTTCACTTCCATTCATGGCACCTGCATGAACTCTGCTGTTGTGGGTGCCTCTTCCAGTACATCCCACTTCTCACACGTGTCTGTGTCCCAGATGATACCCCCAGGAACTGTGGAAAAGCAATGGAATGCTGCTTTTGAAGATATATTATAAAGGGCTTTAACATTCACTATTTACTAAACAGATGCTACATATACAAGGAGCAGAGCTCTGTACCTGTGATGAATGAGAGGTATTTTCTGAAAACTATGCCTTTGTATTTTAAAACAGAGAATATAATTCCCTGCTGCATTGTGCTACTGTTCTTGGTTTAATATACATTCACTCCCTGTGTTTTCTCTTAAATATTTTTGGGGAAACGATGACATGAATTCAACTTGATATTAACAATGCCATTTTTATTACAAATAACCAAAGACTGTTGGTTTGAGCCACTGTGCTGCAAATCAGGATATATCAGACTCTTTCCAAACTCCACAACATATTTCTTGCATGATCCAGAAGAATCCACAATCTCATTGTGCCTGTCTTTCCATCCATATAATAATGAAAATAACATTCCCTTGTCTTCTCTGTGTTGCCTTTTTTTGGAGGGATGATACAGCACCTATTTTAACAGGTCTCAGGTGCTGTAAGTGGAGTTTCTCTAGAGGGTAAGAGCCACACAAAACACAAATGAAATTCTTCCAAATGGTCTTTAGTACGTATTTTTCAGTATGGTATTATGAAAAAGATATAAAGCCAGTCAGTGCTTTAGGTGTTCTTAAAGTAAATTGACAACACTGAGACTGACCCATTAAAATGCCATGCTGTTATTTTTGAATAACCATCCAAAACTACATTATTAAAAAACTCTGCATTGCAAATACTTGTCAGGACTGAATTCATTGTCCATCTCCACAAAGACAGCAGATAAGACACAGCAGATAAGTAAACTGAAACTGTGGATAGAATATTGATTTTGATACACAGGAAGAAATAAGACAAAATGTGATATAGTACCTTAGCAAGAAAGCAAAGACACAGGTATCTCTACATCTTCCAACAAAAGAGAGTGCAAGTTTGTTTGTATGGATTCATTTAGTCTTCCCAATATCCTGTTCAGGAGTGTTTCCTAAGGGCTACATGTTACAACACCTAACCTCCAACACTGGGCATATGACATACAGTCCTCAGGGTGGCAACCATTTGTGTACGCATGAAGAAATGCAATGAACTATTATTTTATCTGCATTTAAATAATCCATTTTCAATGGTTTTGAGAGACAAACAGTCAAATTACACACTTTTACAAACAATACAGATCATTCACACAAAACCCTTTCAATTTACAGCGACGACTTACAGGAACGCGGCTGCTGCTTTTAACTTACTTAGGATTTTTACCAAATCGTTGAAGCCAAACTGTCTTGCTTTTCTCTCATACAGAAAGATTTTAAAAATAACAAAACCCAGCTATGTCGCCAGCTAAAACAGTCTTCAGACTGAACTAGTTCAAATGATATGATACTTCCACTTAACTTAGCTCTCATTCTATTTTTATCTAAACCACTTCATACAATATTCAAAACATAAAAATATGATCGAATTAGAAAGTTAAGCATACCATGTGGGAAGCCTGAAAACATGGGTTACATTACCAGGTGAAGTTTATTTCTGTCTTCTTTCCTATTCAGTCATTTTTGCTGTCTTCTGCTGTGCTACATTCCACAAAGGATACACTCACCAACCAAGAGACGTGGAGGAGGAAGCAGCAATAAGGGCGAGTAAAAGAACAACAATTAGTGTCACTATTATCAAATTAATTAAGTATAGAGTTGGGCAGAGGGATCTAATCAGGATATATATAGCTCCACCAGATTTAAGCTAGTTGCAAAGATTTTATTATTATTTTGTCTGAATCTTTTGTTTTGAAACCTTTGCCTTTTGAGTGGACTTGCATTGTAGAACAAAGTAACACAAAGCTGTAAACTCCTCAAGATCTCTTTTCCTTTTATCTTCTTCTTTGCTCAACACAACAATACTAACTTAGGGCCCATCTTAGACTTGTAAATATAGAAATCCTGGCTCTTGTCTTTACTCCTCTCAGATTCTCTTATTTCTCATCCCTGCAAACAGAGTTCTGCTGGCCAGTGTGAACTTGAATCCAAAAGGTCTATCAGATTTTTCCCATTTCTTCTTTATATGGTCAGCATCTCTGACACTGTATTCATGTCTTCTTGAGCTTTGCTTTTGTCTGCCTGTCCCACTTCTCCACACCTCCTGGGACAAGCAGCACATCAGCTCCGCTCTGCTCTTCGTCAACAACCAAGAGTAGCAGGTAAAGCTTTTTATCCCTAAGCTTTCTGTTAAGAGCAGGTCGGGAAAAAAGGATGCTTTCTGTAGCTGACCTTGCTAAGCCTGGAGACAAAACCCAAAGACAGAGGTGAGCATGAAGGACAGAACTGGAGGACGTTTGCAGGGGAAACTGGAGGAAGGGTTTAGAGGAAAAGCCTTCCTGACTCACAGAGAGAAAGTGGAGAGTGGTTGAGGGTGTGCAGATTAGAAGAGTGACTCTACAAGAGGCGGAAGGGCACAGCTGAGGAAGGCACTTGGATAGAATTAATAGGACAAAACTACCCCAGAGTCCTAGGGCCATACACATGTAATATAATGCCACAGGAAAATGGCCAATTCAGACTCTGGAAAGCAGCATGATTCAGGTCAGCAGATGTAAGAGATGAGCCCAGCTGCAGCACTCCAGGAACACCTCTCAAAGTATCTCAAAACATTACTGGTATGTCTCTGACACACATGAAGGAGCTGCAGAAATCTGAGACTTCAAAGAAAAGAACAAGGACTCAGTGTCTTTTCAGAAAAACAGTTGATTGTTTTCTAACATTCAACTCAAGACTTTTAATCTCTGAGTCTGGCAATACCAAGAATTGCAATACCCTTTCACCCTAGTATCACAAACCTACTGCTTGGTATTTCCCCAGCCTTGTAGATTCTGCTTTCCTTCTTCACTACTGGACTTTTCTCGTTGCATCAATATTGGCATTTTGAAGCCCAGCTGGGGAACCCTGATCCTCTGCTATGTCCCTGAAAGTGACCACTCACGCCATGAAGAGGTCAAGCATTTTTGTTCCTGAAGAAATCGCAGCCACTGGGGGAGGAGGGACAGAGAATTTGCCTCAATATCCAACTAAAGCAAATCGAAAACCTCCGAGTGAGACTTTCCCATTGTCACGCAATTTTAAGAAGTACCAGACCTGAAGTGAGGCTGCTCTGAGAAGGAGAGACAAGAAGCTACAAGCAGAAGCAAACAAGCCTTTCAGCTGGCAGTGGGAAGCACAGAAAGAACGACACTCACACGAGATCCAGAGCCTGCTGAAATCAGTCTTTCCAAGCACTGTCAGCTTTGGACTCAGCACACCCAGGCGTTCTTGCCAAAGCGAATAATGCTGCACTGTTTTACAAAACCACGAAAAACAAGTAGACATTGCAGATTATAGTAGATGAAGAAAAGATAATGGCAATTAACCGCACAGAAGAGATCAGTTTCTGTGGACAAAACAGAAGCTGGATTGGCAGCAGTATGCTCAGAAATGTGCTACAGATGTACTTCAGCATCAGGCTACTGAGATTCTGTCACCAGTGGCTTTTTGGAAATAAAACAAATCAATAACTAAGAAATTACACTCCACATCAGGTTTGGGGGAATTCCTCTCCCTGTGTGGAGGAGGAATACAGAATCATCTCATGCTGCTTTGGGATTTCTAAACACAGAATGAAATGCCACTCATAGCATAATACTCACAGAGTGGAATTACTGTTTAGTGTCATTTTAGAGCACATGACAACAGCATTAACAAGACAGCCATTACAACTGGCTAAGCTCCATTTGAAGTCTTTCTTTTTAACTGCCTAACAGTGCCATGTTATTTCATATTAATTAGCAGCATTAAGCAAATGACAGTGCATGGAACAGGTTCAGGGTAGGTGGGGGTCTGAAAATAAACAGCTTTATATGCAACCAGCAATCATTACTTACACGAGATCGGCCCCCAAACCATAATAACATCCCAAATTTTCAGAAGAAAAAAAGTGGAGATGTAATTGTCACTTATGGATAAATGTGTTTTGGTTTTAAAAGAGCCTGAATGACTGCAAGGGATTATGTCAAATCACGTTGCAGCTGTAATATTTAAAAAGCTCTAGCTGCAATGTTCTAGATTATAAATTACATTTGATTTCATTTTTATCATTCTGAATGGATTATGATTGAAATGAGTATGTAAAGTAATTGCCCACGTCGGCAATGCACCACCCTCCTCCGCCCCTGAGGCTCTTGTAAACAAAACAAGGTAACTCAAAGGAATATTCAGAGAAGAGAAGTTAGTAAATGAAAAGTACACCCTTTTGTCAGTGTCTGTAATTTTCCTGTATTCTTTTGCAGCCAATATCTGCAGCATCTTTCGTTAGCAGAACAGTCAGTGTCCGCAGCTATGGGTTGTGGAAACTAATTATTATGTTTCTCCAATAAAAACTTCTCTTCTAAAGAAAGTCATTCAATTGCCACCTATTTTGTACTGATTTACTTTCATCATCATTCTTAGAAAAATCTGCCATGCCCAGTGACTGCACATATATATTCATGAAATCCACCTGCTCTCTTTGCTTCACAATAGGACTGATTTGGCATGTGGTTTCTGTTGTATTCGGAGGTGTCACCATGCTTCATACATGTCATGATAAACACCTTCAACAACCCTGGCTTTCTGTTTGCTTTGTTTGAGGAGGAAGAGGGGAGAGGGCTCAGTGCTCAGATGAGAGCCAGGCTACAGGCTGATTGACAGTGTAATAAAATATCCCAATCTTTCTCTGCAATCTCACACAACATAATGTAAGTTGGCATTACTTCACTGAAATGAAAGCTGTGACTCTTGACACAGCAGTCACTGCTGCAGCATGCAGAGTGCTCTGGGTCTGGGAGGTCAAGCCCTCACCAGGTTGGCTAAAATAGGGTTTATATAGGTACAAATATTAATATTGTAACACAAATATTTACTAACAACATCAGAGGAAAAGAGAAGGCAGAGAGAGAATGCTCAGTCACTAGGCTACAGCCTGATTACTAATTTTAGCACTGGTGAGTGTGACCAGGCAAGGCAGCCTTCAGGAAGAGGGGTCTGGTTCCTCTGGGGTGAGAAAGCATCACTGAGGTGTTTGTGGTCGTGTAGACACAGGGTGTGACTCCCACAGGAGAGTGGTGGGTTTTAACAGCAGTAACATGTATAAAGAGATGGTAGCAAGCTCTTCAGCAGGAGCTCAGATTGCTCTTCTGAGTGATTGCTCCTGTTCTTGAGCTTTCTTGATTTCTTCAGCTTTCAGGTGCCCTTGCCCACCACCCAACTCAAACCCTTCCAAGAAGCTCACAACTATATTCCAGCTCCTCCACCTTCTCCACATCAGCAAAGCCAAGGAGAGAGACTTGGGGCATGAAGGTACCACAATGTTCCCCTGCTCTTAGAGAGCAAATGGGTTTTCTGTGCCCCTGGGAATGGCAGAGGTGGGGGTCAAAAGAGCAAGCACAAATGGGAGTTGGTTCATGGGCATCTTGTTAAGAAGTGGTCTGCAATTTACACAGGACTGGAAAGCTCTGGGCAAGGTGATGCAGCATCCAATTTCCTTGGTAAAGGAATAAAGGTATTAAGGTCTCTCAAACTTTATAATAAGGAAAGAATAATCTTTTCCCACTTGCCTTTTTCTGTATCAATCACAGGAGTCCTACACATGAGTAAAGCACTGGCAGCTTCATTAGAAATACCAGTATTGCCCACACACACTGCAAACCAAGAAGCTATTCCAGTCTCGAGAAGGTTCATTTGTCTACAAGTTGCTGATCTGTAATGCTTAGCAGAACACACATGAATTATATGTTCATTTCTGGTAAAGCAAGCAACAAGAATGTAAAATTAATTCAATAGCTAAAAGACTTCTTTTGAAGTAAAGTGGCTGTTGTATACATTTGTTACCTGCTGGATGTGTTTGTTTCCACAGCTCGTGGTTGTTTTGATGCCACAGTTTAACACATCAGTTTAATCATATCTCAGTCTATGCCATCCCACATGTGTATAGTGATTAATAAAAAGAGCCTTGAGATGGAACGAGTATGAACATGTTAGCACTGCAACATGGAATGATTTATGGCTACATGAGAAAATTACGATTTACATGATATAAGAGACATTTTCTCAGATTCAGGAAGGAAAGGGCAACTAAGACTTTTGTGTTACTTTTCATTTTCTAATTGCTAAGACTCTTCTTTTGAGAGCTTGTCCACTTTTACAGCTATATCAGTTGGTTTAACTGACAATCATAACTCTCCCCATAAGACTTTCTGCTAGATAAAATATGACCCATGGAAAACAGAAATTACTGTTTTCTACCAGTGCTATAAACAGCAAAACTAAGGTCAGCTATAAATAACAATGCAATGTATACAAGCTGGCTGTCAAAAGTCATGTCAAGGACATCTGCCCAAATTACATTTAAACCAAAACAACTTTGTCAGATTTTTTAAAAACTCCTTTCAAGAACCTGAAATATCCCACCTAATTAATGTGATAGACAATTTTTTTTCAAACTTCAAAGAGCGGGCATGGATGCTGTGGGGAGAAATTAGACCAAGTCTGTGTTCAAACCTCCTGTACAACAGCAGACAGGTCATTAGGGCATGACCCGAATTGACAGCCATGCTTCCATGGACTTCAAGCATGTCACTAAATCTCTCCAGGCTTCAGTTGTCTCTCCATGAAAAGTGCATACAAGAAATTCCCACCATACACCTTAGGATTGTGTAGGAAACAGACTTGCAGAGAACATCTTTCAGGACAACCTTGGCTGAACATCAGGCCATGCTTTCACAAGCTACTAAACAAAAAGTGGAAAACAACACACATTTTTTAGGCCATTTGTACCAATAGCAGTTTAATCTGCTACTAGCAAGACTTAGAATGCTCTTATTTTTTTCTTCCCCATATATTTTTTTGCTGTGGCAATGTTCATCTAAATGCCAAATAAAAGCACAGTTCCACTTCTTTGTCTTGGCTTCACTGCCACAGACAATGGTCTCGTTGTCAAGTGCCTTATGCTGCAAGACAAACACTTCTGCTCTGAGGCTGCACACCACGGAAAAGCAGCGGTGCAAGGTAGCCCAAGGAGGCAGAGGCGGTGATCCAGTGCTCTGTAAAATTAAGAGTGCAATGGTGTGAGAAATCTCCTGGTTGGGAAATTGTCATGTGAGTTGCTTGGGTAAAACAACCAGTTATATATCCTACAGCACAAAGTGGAAGCTGCACATTTTTTGTGTAAAATTATCCCTTTTCATGATTGTTAAAATTGACTGCTAAGAGTTCGCTATCATTGAATTATTTTCCTGAGCAATAAGCTTAATTTTTGGCTATTATGTTCCCTGCTGTGCTCAGTTTGGATGCTGTGTGAGTGCTGATTTATCACTTAATAAGTCTCTATATCAGTGTTTCTCATCAATAAATTTCAATGCTAGGGGCTGCCACGAGAGACAATGAGAATGAGGTGAGGGAGAATGTGAAGTGTGTCCACTTTTGTCAGAATTCAAATTAAAGAAAATCTTGCTCTCTTACATCCTCACATACCTTCATCCTTCAAACTGCAAGCACTTTCCAAATCTACACCAGTAAATAAACAGATTGTGTACAGTACAGTTGATTTAAAAAAAAAAAAAGAAAGAAAGTAAAGCGGAGGCAAAAAACACATTCTCTTCACTCAGTCCTGTGGAAAGCCTGAGCAAGCTGTTCTCTGCTGAAGCTGCTGCTGAGGAGCAGTAACACATCTGTTGTCTACTTTACACACTTCTGCAGCCCCCCACACCACAGTATCCAAGTATATGCCATGCTCACAGTGTGCTTGTGAGGCAGGAACATCCTGCTCTCTCCATTTTCCAGACAGAAGCAAAAGAGTAAGTGATTTGTTCAAAGTCACATGGGAAATCTGTGAGAAACAAGGAATTAAACCCAAAGCTCTTCAATCTTACTTCATCTCTGACTGCACTCATGCACAGTGCAGAGCTAAGCACACGTGGGTTAACAGCACATTGCCTTATGCTACTTATGGTCTTTAATGAAAAGTGTTTCAGCAAAGTTATTTCCTATGAGCTTTAATAAAATTACAGCAGACTGCTCTGGTTCCCTAATAATCTAATAGGAGGAATATTATTAATTACCAATGCCATGAATTCTATGTCATTTACAAGAGTAAACTGAGCACTGAAAATGATGTGGAGTTTCAGCAATATAATAATCGCAAACTTCAGCTTTGATTTGCCTTTGAACCAAAGAGGAAAACCAAGTTCAAATGTAACTGAGATGTGAGTTTAAACATCCTTGGAATGCCACTAACACATGTCAGCATTTCTGCTTCGACTGCAACAGCTCTGTTAGGGAAGACGCCTGCCTTCTGTTGCCAACGATGTTGTCTGAATACTAAAAATCCAGAACTAGAAGATGGTCTGATACAGCCCATTCTTGTGACATTCACATTTCATCCAGATAATACTGCTCCTTCCATTGATGTGGGAGCTTCTAACAGAGATGGCAAGGAAAGGTACATAATATCAGCTGCAGAGGTGAGTCAGATAACTGCCATTTCAGTCGTACAAAGGACTGCCTTGAACATGAATGTAGGAAGCACAAAAGCAGCACATCACAGGTTCCACTTCCATACAGTGGGTGAGGCTGGGCTACAAGGCTAGCAACAGCATCACTTAAATGGATTGTGAAAATGAAACCTCAAAGACTTGCTCAGTTTGTTTTAAAGGCCTCCTTTATCTTACACTATATTATAAACATGATTTCTGTTGAGAAGAATGTATACGAATTGTTAGAGCTAAGTTGGAGACAAAGGGATAGATCACAGGAATTGCAGTACTTTACAACTGCAAATATAAATCTGTTTGTCCTGATTCTCGTATCATCAGCTGAGACTCAGACAGAGGAGTGGGTCTGACACTAACACTGGCACATTTCCAGCAGCCTCGTAGTCTCTGGTATGTCTGGATCTGCCAGCTGACTCCATCCCTAGAGTGAATGCTCACAGGACAGGGATCTTACAACGATACCTCACTAGGGATACCTCCCTCTAGAAAGAGGGAATGGTAAACCAGTAAATACAAAAGTTTCTCTCCAATTTAACCCTGGGAATAGAACCCAACAACAATAGGCTGAGGCAGCTACTCCTGGCCAGCCCATGCATGCCTCATACCCACAGAGAAGGGCTTATGAAAGAAAGTATTTCTTCTTGGAGACAGCACCATCCGTGGAAGTAAGGACTCTTGGAAAAAAATCTCTTGGATAAAAGTCTCACTCACTGGCAGACTAAATTAAATTATTATATTCTAAAGTATTAAAAACATGCCAGCGTTTTAGGTTGTGCTTGTGTGCATGTGCAAAGTCTTGCTGTGATTTTTTAGCATAGGGTTCTCCCTATTTAAAGTTTTACTAAGTTTTCCTGTAGTTCTTAAAAAGCTTGCTCAGAGCTGCTCTAACTCTGTCTGGTTGGACTGTGCTGGGTCACCCTGAGAAGTTTCACAACCATAAATTTGACACAGCTCTGATGACAGCCAAGGAGGTTTTGAATTCCGCCCTGCCTCCTGCCCATCTCCAACAGCACAGGAGGCAAAATTCTGGAATTGCCAGGATACTCCCTCCTCAAGGGCTGCTCCAGCATCTCCAAGGCAGCTGAGTGCCTCCCACTGTCAGTAGCAGCTGAGAAGATGGAACACAACCAGAAAGATGGAACCTGACATACAGAAAGTAACCAGATCCAGTGGTGATTCAAGCTTGTCCTCGAGAACCAAGGTGCATACACAATAATTTGATTATCTAAAATATATCACAGTAACTTCTCCAAATTTTCAGTAGAAAATAAGCACAATCAAACTATCTCAGAAAATCGTGCAAGTATTTAAGGACAGCTATAAATTATAACGCTCGTAGAACAAAGACCTTTCCCAAATTTTATCTGCCCATGGACTTATACTTAGTTGAGAATGTTTTAATATCTATCTACATTGTGAAAATATGCTTTACACTGAAAGCAAAATCAAACACTTGGTGTGTAATAGACCATCACCAAACTTTTAAAAAGCATTGATAAAAACAGTTCTATTAGGTTATTTAAGAAAAAAATCATAGTCTTTGAAAAACAAGGTACAGATATCCCTACAGTACAAGCTAAAATTAACCATAGGGGCATTACAGTTAATAAAGAGAAGTTATTATTCATTGATATTGATTAAATACAAAATGTATCTATTACAGCTCTATTAGGCAGGCTGTGACCACCATAAACACACTGTTATCTGCTAAATATAAACCTTATTAGAAGAGTTTCCTACAAACAGTCCTAGGGGTAAATTTAATTTTCCTTCAATTATCTTAGGCATGAAGTTGAGAGCCCAGCGAGGTTTTCAATAGAAAAAACTGTTTTAAATTCTCCAGCAGTTCTACACAGGCATTCATTTTGAAATTGCTAGTTCCAGTGCCCCTGCCTTTAAATAAGTTTATCGTTTTATGACTAAGAGACTTTTCATGAGGGTTTTTGTTGATTTAGAGCTCTATTTCTAAGGGTATTTTTTAATGTAAAAGTGGTTTTCTGGAGTTTCTTTTCTATATTTGGTAAACTGTATTTGTACGTTTACATATTGCTGCTACTAACACTACTGTTTTACACATACACTCCTGATTGTCATGTAGTTAAGCATAACAATAAATGTTAAAAATTAGATTAAGAAATAAAGGATGTGTGTCTGTGTTTGCTTTTGAAAAGGCATGTTGTTTTTGCCATTTTTTAAGTGTGATTACTGTATGTCCATGATGTCAAAGAAGCATCCAGAGCTTTTCCAACCAGCCAGCTCTCCACTCTTCAGAGTGTACAAAAATAAGGCCTTTACAGCTCCCACCATGGTGATCCTGAAACTGGGTTTTAATCTGCCCTCACCATAAATGGCTATTTTGTCATATATGTGTGCAAAAGAGCTGGTATTCGTGTATAATTCAGACACACAAAGGGGTCACACACCCTGCACACACATTTATTACAGCAGCTACAGAGAGGCTCGAGGGATGAGCTCCAGCTGGGTTTGTGCCTGCAGCACCCATGGATGGCTCTCTCTGAGGGCTGATTTTGGTGGGCTGTTGACCCCCAACCAAATGAGGAGAGGTTGATCGATGTGTCACCATTCTCCACCATTCTGAGCTGATCTGTGTCTGGAAAGCCACCAAGCCAAGGGAGCTGGTGGCTCTTGGATGACTGATCAAGAGTGGCCAGGTTCAAGTGCTCGGAGAGGAGGAGCTGCAGCTCCACCCCACCAGGAACGTCAGCTCTCGGCACAGTGAGAGAGCTGTTAAAAAGCCTTGACATGGTACCAAAGTGGAAAATGCTAAAATGTTCTTGGGAATGGCTGCTCAGGCTGACACACAAGCACAAAGAGATTTCCAGCTGTCCAAGGAAGATGTTTGTCAAGGACTTTCTGGCAAAAAGAGGAGGATAAGAAAGAACCAACTGCTCAAGCTGAAGCCACACAAAGCCAGATTAGAAATAAGGCACATGCTATTAGTAACAAGGTTAATTAATCATGGGAGAAACTTACGCACTTCGTGGTGGATTTCCCAACACTGGGTAATTTAGAAACCAACATGCATCATTTTTCTGAAGCATATGGTCTTGTTCCAACAATAAGCAAAGTTAGTGAATACGAAGCAAAATAGAAGAGAGTTGCATGACCTGTCTTATGCAGGAGACTAAACTTGCTGATCTAAGCAGCCATTCCTAATTTAAACTTTGTGGGAAAAGAGATGGTTTCACAATGTGCAATAAATCAACATCTATTTACTGAATTGACGCGAAACATTTCTATTCAAGATACCATAAAATAACATTACTGAATTAGGCTCATTGTTTTTCCATAAAGGAAGTTTCATTTTACTGAAGTGTATTGGATTTTTCTTTAGAAAACTCAAAGGAACTGCAAAAAGTTCATAAAACAAGGAAGTTTTCTCCATCAAGTGAGAGGTAAATTTTCAGCAGGACAATGCAAGACATTTTAAAAAAAATTAGATAATTTCTTTTAGGAGGTTATATTTTACCAAAGAAAAATATGAATGAATAATGGAGCAATACTTGATTAAATCCAGTAGAATAAAAAGCAGCAGAACGGGCAACATAATATATGCGGGACCAGAGCATCTGTATGCCATCTTGTAATAAATACGGCAGGAATAAAACATTAACGGGCAATGGAACTGGGTGAGGAAGTGCGAAAGACAATCAGGGATAGATTTTTTTGAGAGTTATAGTGTGTATAAAACATCAGCTCTACTGGAGGGCAGGAGAGATTCAGACTGAAATTACGTGCAGACGGAAATTACTGAAGGCAGGAAAGGCTTCAGCCTAAGTGCTTAAGACAGGTGAGATGTTATTGAGCACATAAAGCAAAAGAGATGGGTGAAAGGCACTACAAGACTCTGGGAGGGTGACACCATTGCTTGCTGCAAGGGTTGGTCACATATGAAAGGAGGCAGCAGGGCTACCACTGCCTTACTATGCACTAATTTTCAGGATGTTTGTTTGGCTCGTGAGAGGAAGAAAATAGCTTTTGAACAATCAATTTTTCATCATATCAATGCAATGACACAGTTCATGGAGAGGTAATTTGATAGATCTTTTACTGACTCTGGGCCATCCTGACTCTGCCCATCAGTGCCCTCCCACAGGAGCATCCACTCTGGTTTGCACGCGGCTGCCACACCACACCAAGCAATGACAAATCCGGTCCCCAGTCTTGATGAGCTCTCCTCAGCCAATAACCACAGCTGTGGAGGGAGAGCACAGGATATGCACCCAAAAGTGTCCTGCTGCAACTCACTCTGCAGTGTGGAAAACAGCATTTCCATTCACGAGCTAAGCTATCTGCCCAGAGGAAAACGCATTGCTTCATGGAGAAGGGATGAAGTATTTCACCTCTTCCCTGGGAGAGGGGACAGAATCCGGATTCCATCCTGTGCCTGGAGCAGCAACTGTACTGGGACAGACTGTACAGTTAGAGCCTGGTCCTACCTAGTGGCAAAATAAATTGTTTATTCATTAAAAAAAAAAAATATATATATATATACTTGTTAAATTTTTTATCTTCTTATTAAATACATTTCACTTGTCTGAACAATAAAATTTAGTAAACTACCGCTAGCCATGTTATCTGAACAGTTGAATTTTATGCCACAAGAAACACTTGCATCTGCTGATTAAGATCTGTGATTTGCACTTAGCACCTCATGAAAAAAGTTACCTGGAGCTAGAAGAGAGGCAGAAAATTTCTTTTAATGAAATATTAATACAAATTAATTCAGTGGTAGTAGTAATTGTTACTGAGTTCATTCTTCAAAATTCCAATTTCAATTCACCATCCCAGTGTTTTATTACTGACTTTTTACAGCGCTTGTGCACTGAATTACAGCAAGGATGTGCTGTGTGAATTACTCCTCGTTGTAAAAATCTGAAGTGCTCTGTTTACAAAATTGTACCTGATGTTTCCATGTGTTATCTAGAAGCCAAGTAAATCTGTGCTGTAGTCTGAAATAAGATTTCCTGGTTTAATGAAAACTTGAGTCTTGATCGGTAAACACCGCAGTTTTGGATAATTGAAAGACCAAAAGAGATTACAGAGCAGTTATGGGGATTTTAAGCAAGTTGCACATGGCACTAACCCCCTTCAGGCAGCAACACGCTTGTCCTTGCCACTCACTCCCCATCCATCCCCTCCCTTGTCCCACCACCCCGCTGCACACACAAGGGCAGTACAGGACAGGGCGTATGCAGGGAGGTGACTCAACAACTCCTGGACACCAATCCCAACCCGCCACAGGGCTCAGGGCCAGGAGCAGTGAGCAGATTTGGCTGAGCAGCAGCTTCTGCCCCACTAATGAGTCCCAGCTGAACGTGCTGGAGAAGGGGTGACCACCTCCACATCGAAGTCATCTCCATCTGTGTCGAGTTTGGTGTTGTGTCTGTGAAAGTCTCGAGCCACAGCTTTTGCTCCCTCCGCCTCATCAGGGCTGGTGGTTTCCTTTATCAGCTCTGTCACTGACTCATTGTCTGACTGTGGGAAATTAATTTAGTTTTGTCTGTGATTCAGTTTTCTCCATTGTAAAAGAGCAATAAACTGCTTTATGTACATGTGTACACCAAACACTGCACACACTCTTATCACTCAAAGAAGGCTTTTTAGCATGTTTTGTATGCTGAGGTCCTAACACCAGCATTTTACAACAAACACAATATTTTAAACTCCTTGGCACACATTTCCATACACTGATAAGTTGCCCAATAGCAGCAGTCTAACTCTTCAAAAGCATCATCAGGTTCTAAGCCAAAAGAAAGGTGATTTAAACATTAGTTTAAATACAGAAGTGACTAGGAGGTGAGGCATATTCAGATGTAACTGATCATAGATGTAAGATTTTTATTAAATATAACAACATGCTATGTAAGCATCTCCAGGTGCTCTGAAGACAGAGCATCACATTCAGTCATTCAGCTTTGCATAAATAGAATCTTTATGCAACATATTCAGAGGGAGAATTACAGTTACCACTGGCAATTTCTCCTTTTTTTATTTTAAGTAATTAACCCCTTCTCAGGTTAATTGGTTTCTTCATTGGTGATGCTGTTTTCCAACTGGTACAAGAGGTTAGAGAACAGGTGCTGCACTAAACTCTCACTTTTTCTTAAGGTAGAGGAATAATTTAGAGGCAGTGTTTCTGAACTAATCGGTCTAATCACAGTTCCTCAATTTTTATTTCACATTTCTTGCATGTCAGATCTGAGGGTGATTATTCTGTGTTACATATGCATTTGGTGGAAAGAAACTTGATAAGTGATTCAAAAAATTCTAGACCTTCCTTGATAGTGTGAATTTCAAGTCAATTAGAAACAAGTTTTGAAAAGTCAATAATTAATGATCCTAAGAAAGCCAGATAGCCAGGCAAACACTCAGATAATACTTGCCTAATCTATTTTATTTATTTGGGTATTTATATGGCAGTGATTAACCCTGACATCATTAATCTTGAATGAGCAAGAAAATGTTTAATTTTCATTATTTTGCTTTCGGTGTTTGCTTCTGCTTCTGCAAACATCTCAAGACATTTAGCATCTTGCAAATGCTTTGGAAAATAATTTGTTGCTAATGACTCAGATTTTTTGGTTTGTCTCCATTAATGACATTAGTGAACACTGCAACTGGAAAACAAGGGCAGATTTCCGATGTCGCTGGCAGTGCTATGACACCTAAAGCACCTTCCATGTGAGGTCACGTTGGGAGAGTTCATCACACCCAGCCATTCCTGAGGAAACACTGCAATCCCACAAGTGCTCTGTGAAATTTAGCCAGCCCAGCTAAACAGGTGGTGTCTCATGCATAACCACCAGGTCACTTTATCAGCTACACGGTGCTTGAACAACCTCTGAGCCTCCCGTGACAGCTGATTTCCACTGGCCTTTGGTTTCAGCCCAGTATTTTTTCCTGATGATTATGACTTCAGGTATTATTAACCTTGGTGTCTGACGTGGACATCTTGTACAATATTCTCTCAACAGACTTGATGAAAGTTCCACTGAAGCCAATGAAGAAATTCCCATTGACTCTGTACTGGACGGAGGCCAGGAAAAGTGCTCTGTGCTGTTATTTTTGGTTACTATCCATGTTGCTTCACCTTTTATAAATTGCATATTCTTCATTCACCCAGGAACTACGACTACAGAATTTGGCCACACAAATAACTCCAGGTGTCCAAGAAACTCAAAGACAAGAACTGACACTCTGAATTTTCACAGGAACTTGTACAAGCCACTAAACTGCTTAAAATAAAATAAAACACAGATGCAGCCAACCTTCAGTTCTGCAGTTTTCATGAGAGCCAATTGTTGACATGTATCCCTAATTGCACTGGGACTCACCTTTCTAGTGGTGTGGTAAGAAAAAAAATTGTGTTAAATAAAGAATGCAGCTTGCAGAAATACTTTCTCACAGGACAAGCATATAAAGGAGAAGCTGGGATCTACATATACACAGAGGAAGTGGAAACCAGAAAGAAAGGAATGAGAAAGAGCAAAGATGGAGTAGGCAAACTGGAAGTGATGAATAGACAAATGTCAGAGACAATGTAGGGACGGAATGTGAACAAGTAAATGTACCTGTAAGAATAAATGGTGAAATGTTCCATTTGACCCTCATCCAAAAGTCCTTTCTTCTTCCCTTCCCAACAGGACCAGGCTTTGTGAACCCAATCTTGTTATTCTATCCAGGTTGAAAACTTTGGGAGTCATTCAATTGTTGTATCTGCATGGTAGAGCTCATGCACAGCTGTGTCTGGGTCCCAGCTGCATTGGATCCATTCTGCAGACCCGCCAGCTCTCCCAACATGGATACTTGTCTGCTGCTTACAGCAGGAAAGCTCTCTCTCTGCTGCTCTGAGCAGTGGCTGAATACATTTTTCCAAATGCTGGATGTGTGGGTATCCTGAACAAATGGCCATTCCACAAGAATGCTGAATCACACATGTGGAGAAACCGCTGCATCGACTCCATTGCCCGTACGCTCCCCAGGCTGTGCGCAAACGCGCGGCAGGGCTGCCCCAGCTGGGATGTGTCGGATTTGCTGTGCATGGATCCATCAGCTGTGCAGCAGCCAGCTCTGAACATGATGCTTTTGGACCTGCCATTGTTGGTAGGCACAGCTGAGCTCTGCTTGGCCCAAGGGGGCTCCAGCTGCAGTGATCACGCACGGCCATGGACTCCACACACACGATGGAGATGCAAAGTCGTTTTTTGCGCAGCCAGAATTCCCCTAAATACCAGCACACCCAGGATATAACATCATATAAACAGGAAAGATGTTCACCAAAGTGTCCCCCAATCACCTGGGGTAGTGCCCAGATTTTGCCTATTATGGTAACAGGTAAACAATGCCCTATAAGGTCACGAACTACAATCATCACCTCTCACAGGTCCATCCCTGTTCACAAACTCACAATCCTCTCTCCATCCATGCCCAGTGACCTGGATACAGTCCCAGGGTCACCTCCAGGCCCAGGAAAGAGGGTCTCTCTCTCCGGCCTTCAGGGCCTGTCTATCACCACATAGTGTACCCCGACACCAGCACTGCTTTTACCTTGGCCTTTCCAACGCACGTGATTCTCCTCCCCTCCTTGATCCCTGGTTCACAAACCATCCCTTTCCTTTGCTTTGGCCTTTCTAGGCAAGCATTTTCCTTTTTTTTCAGCTGATCTTGGAGCTAAAAACATTCTTCCTATCAACACAACTAAGCCCTCAGTGTCTGCTCACTTTCTCAGAGATTATTTGCGTTCCTACCTCACAGGTGTCTGTGGTACAAGACCAAGCCTTAACACACAGTCTTGTAATCCAGTTTCCAGGGGAATTACCACCTTCCAAATAGCTGAGGATAAACCTGGAAGTTCTTAATGAACAGCTGTCCGTTGCTCAGACAGGAGTAGGTTCTTAATGTTTACTGACCCTCCAATATCACTGTGAAATGCACAGCCTGTGGCTAATCACACAACCACAGGGGAAAATGTTATCAGACAGGAGCTTCATAACATCAGACAGACATCACAGGTAAATACAATCCTGAACATACCATGCTATCATTACATAAAAAACTAAATGTCAGATTATCATTACTGCTTTTTAATTCCTCCTGGCATGGGAAATGATCTTGTTCCACTTGAGCCAACTTGAGTTTGGCTACTGAATTCAATGAATGGAAGCAAAAACCCAGAGAGGAAACACAATAAAAAAAGGAAAAGGAAGACGATTTACCATTGAACACACAGTAAACTCTTGGTTTTTCCTCTCTTCAAGTGTAATTGTTCAGGATGGATATTCAGAAAACCTGTGTGACCTCAATGAACTTCCAGACTCTCCGGGCACCAGAAGGTTCCTTGTGGTGACCAACTGGAGCATCCTGCCTGCTCTGTGGGTGTTTGCAGGAGCTCTGTTCCAGCCTTCTCGCACTCCCCTTGAGACTCATCTGTCTCTGACACGAGCAACAAGGGAGATAGAGCAGCTGGGGAATCAATAGGGACAAGCTGAAAGTTATTTACAGATGTTAGCTGAGAAAATGGGAAACCCGCAGAGCAGGGCAGCATGTGCGACTCTATCTCAGAGGGATTGTCCTCCCGTAATTAGTGCCCAAAAGGTTTTATACTGATTTTCAGCTTTTGCTGTGAGCAACAGCACCTAATCCCAGCAACTGCTGTCCAGATATTCTAATATTCCTGACTTGGAGATTCTAGACTCTTAAACAAAATTAAAAGGAAAAGCACTGTGGCACAGTTCCAATTATCTGCAGACACAAAATCTACAGCATTTTCTGCACGTCAGTTTGCCACAGCACCACAACAATGGTTTCAGAGGAACACAGGATGTTTATGAACCTTGGCTGAGAGCAACTGAGTTACATCAGCCTTAACACTGTCTTCTCTAAGCTCAGCTAAATCCAAAATCTATTTTTAAATTTACTGATGATTCTGACCACATCTCACCCATTGCACCAGACTCCAGCCAGTCTGTGATCATTTAACCTCTCACAAATAAACAAGCAGAACTGAATCATAATTATACCAACCATCATTATCACCATCCCATCTTGGATGTCAGGTTTGGGATTATGACACATCAGTACTGCCCACAGATGTCTATTTGTTTCTAATCTTATAATTTAAATTGATCACTTGAGTAAAATTACACAAGAATATATTGTACTTGCAGGATGAAAGAACTGAGCAAATCTACGAGTACTATATCCTTAACAAATTGCCTATCAATTAGATTTGTAACATCACACTTCTCACTACAGCCTGTAATTGAATTCACACTTTGGAGAAACAGTCCCTGCTACCCAGTTCACAAAACCTAGTGTAATTTCTATTTTAATAGTTTTTCTCCTGCTCATAGAAAATAACTCAAAAAATTATGACTCCTTACTTCAGATAGATTGAAACAGAGCAGCTTTTAAATTTATTCCCCAACTATTCAGTGTTATATTCCAACTGCAGTTTGCTCGTATATGCCATAAATCCACATTAGCTTCATAGTGAACAATCTGAACAACAATTTTGACTAAAGGAGACAGTAAAAATATGAAAACATGTCAGAAAAACATCTGAACTGAACATTTCCATAGAAATAGGCCTCAATTTTCGGATAGTTGTTTAACACAGAAAATAAAATTGGAGCGTGCCCCTGGCGCACACCTTTCCTTTGTACAGGTGGTTGCATAACTCCGTGAGAGGTTTCTGCACCAGCATTTTCACATCATTCAAAAAAATTTTTTTGTTAAGTGTTGTATTTCCAAGACTGGCCTTAATTAGCCCTGTAATGCCTTCACAGCAGGCTCTTGCTCTCAGACTTCTATTAAGACTATAATTAATTCTACAGTTCTAGAAGTTCCATAGCTATAATTTATTTGTGGGTCTAACATTTTCCTCACATCTGAAATTAGATTTGTACCTCTTTTGTTTTTCCTAAATCTTCCCTTGATCCTTCTCAGCATATATGACTACTACATTTTGCATTTTTATCTCCCTGACATCTTCAGAAAAGGCCTCTGGTGCAGAACTTTTCTAGTCGAGTGAGTTGTGATAGTGTCACCCAGAGTAAAGGTCTGTACTAATTATTTTCTCTGAAAGGCTGACTCACTGCTATCATTTGCCTTTCCCTGTTTCAACTTGTCTTGAACAGCACATTAATATTTCTATTCTCACCAGATATCACTCACTTTCATCAGTCTTTCTAAAAATTAGACAAGAATGTCAGAAATGCACATTGTGCCTTCTTGAACTTTTAAAGCAAGGGAATATCAGGATCTCAGTATTTCAAAAAAATCAGTAAATAATCACTGTGGTGTAATAGATTTATTTATTTTAGCCACTACTTAAACTAATTATACTAAGTGGTTTAGGACTTTGTACCCTCACAAAAAGCCAACATATCCCAGCTGCCCAGCCAGCACATCCACACATCCTGACACAGCTCAAAGGCATTGCTGCAGCCCTCACTGCTAACCAGGATTCTCACAGGGAGATAATCCCCTCAGATAATCTACCAACAGAATGAGCCTTAACTGTTTCTTTCTTAAGATTAAGAGTGTGTTTCTCTACTTGGACTCGCTTGTTTTGCAAATAGTTCTACAGGCACAAGCACGGGAAGCACCTATTTTCCAGACATTAATTTCTACAGCCCCTGTTTACAGGCAAAGACAGAGTGGTCCAAGGGAGAACAGAACAGTCCATGAGTGAACAGACTACTTTGTCTCTTCAGCTGTGTCCCTGGCATGCTGTGTGAAACAGCACATTTAGCTTTCCTTTGGTCATTTGTGCATGGCACAGCCACAGCTGGAGACTCCAGGACCTGTCCTTACCTTATTATCTGTGTAAACTGGTTTAGTACATCCAGGAAATGCTGCTTGTATCCTGCATTTCCCTGACAGGCACACTAATGCTGATCCATTACTATCTGGTCAGTGCAGTTGATACTGGAAAGCTAAAACTACCCCCACTGAAGAGAAAGAGTAAGAAACATTATGACTGTTTTTCCCAATAATAGGTATTATGCAACTCCACCAGAAGCATTTCCTTGGAAATCTCTCTGTTGTGTCCTCACATGCTTTCTCTGTCTCAGCCAGAATCCCGCTTTTCCTAAAAATTACCTACCCAGGAACTCATACAAGCACAGCTTCTTCTGTTTCAAGGGTGGAGAAGAGAGCTCTGGAATGCCAGTGCCTGGCTGTCGGAATACCTGTCATCCTCACATCTACTGAAGAAATGATCCTCTGTGTCTTTACACATTATGTCAGGGCACAACTGACAGTATTATGGGAATTAGGTATGTAGTGTAACAAGAGTTATGTTTGCTGATCATGTGTTAAGAAAACAGGAAAGTCACTTGGTTCAGTTTCAAGTGTGTAGGCAAACCAAGAACTTACTCCTGTCAAGAAACCATACCATGAGCAGCCTGCCACGCTAGGAAAACCAGGCAATGCCACAATTATCTGGAGTCTCCTCTCCAGATTTATGTCACATTTATTCTCTCAGCTCAGAGACACATTTGGTTCACAGAAAAAAGAGACAAGGAATGGGTTTAAATGACTCATTTATACCTCATCCATATTGTGCTGCTCTGCAATGCTTCTTTTTCCTAAAAGCAGCCACTCTGCTCAACTCAGAGCCTGTGTTACTCAGAGTCCTGCCAGGGCTATTTTCCTCCCTGAGAGCAGAGCTCCTGGAGTATACTTGCATATTGAATCCAACCAGACATTGCCATGATGAGGGAAGCACAGTGAAGGAGTGGGGTAGTGGTTGGGTGTCAGAGAAAACCAAGGAGCTCTCTTGAATGTACACAGGGACAGGATGTGAGGTTGGCTGCTCCTCAGACCCCGCTCATGACACAGTGGTGAGAAGAAAAGTGAGAGTGTCAGAGGGAAAGGAACGTGGTACTGGTGCCCCAAATTAAATGGCATTACTGGCAATTCCACTAGGTGAATTGGATCAAGAAGTCAACCTGGTTAGGGCACAGGAGCCTCTGAGGAATCAGGGGCAGGGCTGAGTTAGTGAGCAAGGCAGCAAAAAAAGGCTCTACAATAAATTCAAAAGAAAACAGGCAGAGTGGGGAGAGTTTCTAGTTGCCTGTGTGTAGAACATGAAGTGGTGACAGTGAAAACACTGAGTTCTTTGAAATGCTGAATCACTTGTGATGGGGGAGGTGAGAGTCCATGCTACTCATTCCAAAAGGAAATAGGAAAGGAACAAATAATTTTTAAAAATAGAACCAGAATACGGGTAAATATTGGCTTCAGATAAATACGTTTATGAATAGTTTTATAGAGGAGAGCATATCTAGAGATAAAAATGCCCTTGAGTTCAGCCTTGGTTAAGGAAGTTTTAGGCAAGCACACTGTGATTTCTAGATACTTATCAGGTCTGTACCTGAATGTCCTGCCAGAATTTCTCAACTGAATCTCTCTGCAACTCCAGCATTGAAACAGGTGACTTCCTACAGAATAAAAGGGGGAACAGAATAAATCTTTCCATTTTGTTCATTTATTTCAACCTTATGCAGTTCTTTAAACACCTGTGATTGAAACTCCTCACAATCACTTAAATTCAAGTAGCAAGAAAATGATACTTCTGATTAGAAAAGCAAATAGAAATAAGTTTAAAATAATTAAACGTGCAAACATGTATTAACTATCATTATTCTTTAAGTGGGAAAAAAAATCTGTGCCACCTGAGAACTAGTGTATCCAGCCATTCAAAATGCATCATTTATCCAAGCCAGGAATGTCAAAAATAATCTCTCCACATATTCAGCTACATAGACTTTTACATAAATCACTGAAGATATCACCCTAAGGGAACTGAGGATGAGTTGCCAATTTCATTCTGTAAGCTTGCAACAAAACTCTCTCAAAACAAATTTTGTCAAATCATAAGATCAAGGGCTGTTTGGAAAAAGCACAGTATTTTGCTGTATTCTTCTCTTCCCACTTGTGCCAGAAGAGATTTCCAGAGCACACAAGTTAGATAAATAGTTGCACCTGAATCCAGCACTAATGCCAAAGCCTGTTGAATTAATCCAACCCATGACAACTAAATTAAGGAATTTTGCTGTCCACAGAGTGACAGATACATGGGCTGAATCAGGAACCAGATTATCAGTGCAATGCTGTGCTATCAAACCAAAGCAAACAGGTTTTGTTGTAGGCACTACAAGAAAAGCCAAACTACTCCAGCTCCCCAGTTTTAAAGGATGGATTTTCGGGAAGCTGAGTAACACATTAGTGCCAGAACAAGCAGCCCAAGAGAAATTCCCCATGCCAAAGAACAGGGCTGGGGAATTTACCACAGAGCATCAGGGAGTGAGGAACAAGCACTCAGCAAAGGCTCCCAAACAAATGCCACTGAACTTCCAAACAAATCTGCTCTGACTGCATTGCAACCTTCTGTGATTACCATCCATGAATATTGTATCAAATGAAGATTGCTCACTGGAACACTGAATTTTAAAGGAATGTTGCACGGTAGCTGAGGAAAGTGAACTATGAATTTTTAATTTAAGCATTCACATCAGAAACAAGCCTCTAAAAGTTTTGGGTCTTCCAATCAGACAGACACTTGGTGTGACCTGTGAGTGCAAGTAATACAGTTTTAATTTCAAATGCCAAATAAGAACAATGAATCCTGACAAGCAGCAGACCAAGCATTAATAAGACATGGCTTGTATTTTTCCTGACACTAAAATATTTGAATTTTAATGGCATAGTATTTTTGAATCTTTTTCTTTTTAGTTTTTAGCAGAAAAATAATACCAAAAAAAATTCAAATTCTATCGTCTACTGTCAGCCATATGTAGTAATTTATGCAATTCCAACCCACTCTAACTCCCACTTACACCAAAAGAAGTTGATCCATCTGATTCAAGCCAGTGACTTAAGAGGAGGGGGATCCAGCTGATACCATTCCTGGAGAAATAACAGAACTGCAGCTCCCTGGATAAAGCCAGTAACAGGGAATTTTTTCCTTCTATTGAGCCACAAATGATGTCCAAACTTCACTAGACTTTAATGAAGCTGAGTCATAAACCTACATGACAGCAAGGGTATCAATCTTTCCCCATTTGGAACTTTGCAAGATAAAATATTGGGTATCATACACAACAAAAAATATATATATTAACCAAAAAAATCCACATTTTAGGTTACACCACAAAGAATTTTCAGCTGAAAAGAAATTCAATCAAGTGTGCTAAGCATCTAAATTTTGGGAACTATTACAAAAGCATCAATGACGCACTGAAGACAGTCATCATTAAATGAGGAAATAATTAAGAGAACATGGGCACAGAACTTAATGATAATCCCCTACATTGTGTAATTGATACAAGAACATATTATAAGCTTGATACCACTCCTGTAAATAATAACAGCTCTATTTTGTCATGTGCAGCCAAGAGCATTAACTTCCTGTATGGCTCGTTGGAAGTGCTCTCTCCAAAGTCGAGTTGAGAGGAAAAGGAACAGGAGGAGAAGACAGAGAAGGAAAAAAATACACAGAGATGTTCTTGCAGAGGTTCTGCTGAGCTGGAAAGACTCCATGTCACCATAGAGAAGTGATTTCTGTGCCCCACTGAGGCAGAACAGCACATTTCTAATAAAGCGTGGGGCGAAGGTAAATTTCTGTTTAATTTTTGCAGCAGTGCTTCCAAAATAACTCTGTGCAGACAAGAGCACCGTGGCAAGGGCAGGTGGGAGGATTAACAGCTCTAACCAGGCAAAGTTGAAGCCAGAAATCTGTAGAAACCCAATGGGGTATCAGTGACAAAAAAAAAAAAAAAAAAA
>VZRS01008548.1:203542-247434 GCA_013398055.1 Ifrita kowaldi
CCAAAAAACACTATGACAAAATGTCTGGAGTATCTAGGCCAGAATGAGGGGGAAAATGAATTATCCATATGGAATCCTCATAAGCTCAGCCCATTCTTCAAGCCTGAGCTCCTAAGGGCACCAGTGAGTTAGACAGCAGCTTTTACATGTTTTAGTGATTAAAAAATTAGATGGATTGTCAGTGGCTGGACAGGCATGAATCAGTCTGTAAACATCAAGACAGAGTCCTTGTGAAAATCTCATCTTCTACAAGGCTTCAATATTACTTAACATGCCAAGACATATGTCTTAGGCTTCCAGATTAAAGCTTGCATGACCTTTGCTAAATATCATCTTTCGTTCTCCTCTTTTATTCATGTGGTGACCCATGAAAACATCAAACCTTTCTTTCCTAAACAGCAAGTGCATAATACCTGCTTTCCATTGTCACACGTCTTCTGTCACTGTCACTCTTAAATAAATAAATGAATAATCTTTCTCTTACTCAGTCTCCTACAATAAATACCCGGAAAAATGTTTGCTAAGAGCTACAATAGTCAGAGTCATTTCATGCTAATATTTCATGCTCTGATTATCTCTTTTTCCAATGCATTACCTTTTAAAAAAAAACCTATTCAACAATACTATATACAGTTCATTTATGTCTTCTGACTGTTTTGTGCTTATTCATGATACTGTTCTTTATTTCTTTGGTTGATGACAGTGTCATCTGTCACCTCATCTGCCATTTACATCTCATTAATATCAATTGTGCCCTCAGGGATCAGTTTTGTCATCAGAAAATGGTACAGAAGGTCTGCAAATGGAAGAAATACCAAGCATCAGTGCCAAAAATAGCAGCGAGGCATCTCATCTCTTTTTCCCAGGCCCCACAGATGCTCCTTTGTATAATCACAGCACGTTGACATCATTCTGGTCACTAAGGTATAAGGAAGCTGTATTTAATAATCACGCTGGCTTTTTTGGAAAATTAACTAAGTAGCAGAACAGCAAAGCTGGTACTGACTGCAACCCACAGCTTCCTAGTGCCCAGGACCTTGAAACACAGAAACATCAGCTACTAAAGAGAAGGCTGTATAATTCAGAGTGAGAGAGAAGTGCTAGGATGCAACCACTGAGGCTACTCTTCAGGTCTTCATTTCCCAAGAAAAGCCAAGTGGGATGTGATGTAGATAAATTCTCCTCAGGACAGTGAAGGTAGGCAGAAACACCATTTCTCTGAATGCCCAACATGCTCTTTCCATGTTTACAAACCATTAAAAGTCTCTACGTGGTGATACAGCGATGCTCTTTGGAAAGAAACTAAAATGTACCCTTCCAACCACACCATTACAGCAGTGCTGCCAGTCCCACCCACTGGAAAAGGCATGAGCCAGGCTGCCAGTTCAGCTTAAGTCTCGTGACAGACACCTGATGGGTTGAACTCGGGAAGTTTTCCTGCTGAAGAACTTTGTGAGCTTTCCTGCAGTTGAAAGCTTGGGGGTTTGTATACCTGTACAGCTTCAGAAGATGCAGGTTCAAGAGCACACTGTGAAACACCTGCTAAAGCCTTGCAGCCTGCTGGGCTGCCATACTCAAATGCTCTTGGAGTGTATTCTGCTGTGCTGCAGGAGGTCCAGCAGCATGTTCAGCTCCTTTTTTCTGCTCATTTCTATTGTTGAAACGTAGATCACAATTTGAAAAAATCATTCCCCAATGAATGTCCATAATGTGGCACTGGGAGGCCCCTGTAAAAATCCCAGCTGTAACAGCAAAATTGTATGTTCTATCAGTGCCACAGTAATGTCATCCTCATTTCACACTGGACAGTGCAGCCACATAATAAACCAGCTTTTAAACTGTGGACATGCTTGGTTCATTTGCTCGCAATTACACTTAGTGAAAGTATCTCATGCTGTTGGCTGCTCAGTCACTTGCCTCTGCACCTGATCAGCCTGAGCACTGGGAGAATCCTCCACTGAGTCCCAAAAAATGCAGCACAGCAGTCAGCACAGACATCTGCCTAACTGCAGAAAAATGAACTTGCATCCTATTTTGTTGCAAATCATGCCTACCAGATTTTCCAAGAGGTAAGTATTTCATGCATCCTCCACCGCTTACCTCCGCCCCCAAAACCTTTATCCTAATTTCACTCGTCAGTGTCTGATGTCTTTATATATCACATTAGCATCTAGCCTGCCTCATCTTTTCCACTCCAGTGGCCATAAATCTCATTGTACTGCTGCAGTTTATCCATGAGGCCCACACCTTCCATGCTGCAGCATCACGATGACCGCTCATCCAGATAATCCTGGTCAGTCCTGTCACAGCTTTGACAACAGACGACTGTACCTGTCACATTAGATAAGCCATCCCATTTGCTTCCCATTAAACAGCAGGGCAATACATAGATATCATCTGTCACATGAGAAGCCTTGGTGAAAAGACAGCTCTATCACACACGGCACCCATGAGAAGCAGAAAAAGCCCAGCAGCTGGAGGAATTGTATTTTAATATTTCAAAGATTCCCCTTCTGGATAAAAATTCAGACAAAATCACACCTATAGACACAGTCACTTTTCTGAGAGGTGGCCTGTTCTTGCCCTTGCTCCTGATCAGCCATCTTGTTTCCATCAGAAACATTCTTAATATGACAGGAAGTTCAAAAAATGTGAGGAATCAGATGCAAATCTTCAACCAAGTGACAGGCTGTGCTCCTTGCATCAGCTGGAACAGAAAATAGAATCATAAAGGGTTTGAAGGTCTGCAAGCAGTGTCAGGGGAAAGATGCACTAGAAACACTTGCTAAAATATGAGCAGGTTAAATCTCTCTTTATCGAGCTTTGTAGGAAATACACTGTATGAAATTGTCACCATTTATGGTGTTTTATCCAAACAGACTGATGTGAATTGTTTATATGTAAATTGTCATCAAGCTTCAGCTTTTCATTACCTAAGCAGACAGGATCCTATTACCCTGAGCTCTGGAAACACGGGAGCTCTTCCAGCAAAAGCCATTGCAGCAAACACCTGATAGAAAGGGGCAAAGGCAACCAGGTTGGGGTGGTGGACACCTGACCAAACCATGAGCATCTGTACAGCAGTAACAACTCAGCTGTGTAACTTCACTGATTTAATTTTGTTTTGATATTTTAGAACTGATTTGTGGTGTGATATATTTGGATTACTAGCAAATTCCAAATGAGATGTTAAAATCATTCCTTGTATGCAAGCAGAAGTGAATTTGGGATATTTATTCCACACTTGGGAGACCTTACTGTATAAACCCACCTCTAGTATGTTCTTGTGAAAGGTCAGATAAGGGAAGTTGACAGTCAATTAGAAAGAACAGTGATTATTAAGGTCCAATGCACTGTCCTCTTGGTGAAAACCTAGAAATCAAGTCCTTGTTTAGAAAGCAAAGTCTGTCTCAGTATTACCAAGCACTTTTCTAAAACTCTCCTGAGTGAGCTCGGGCGGCACTGCCCAGCAGACACAGCCACAGCTCTCTAACCAGGGCTGCAGGATCAGGTCAGGATCTCAGATTTTATGCCTGGACACACGTCATAAAAAAGAGCAACACCCAAAATCAGTTTCCATGGCTGCTGGAAGAGAAGTTGGAACATCTCAGAATTGCTGTCTTCTCTCTCTCTACCCCAATCACTAAAAATGTAGACTTTTTGTCAAAAAAAATTAAAACTCTCAAGTTATTTCATTAATTTTCTATATTCTGATAACTTTCATTGCAGCTCTCTTACCTTTTTAAAAACTTAACATTTTCACTTAACAAAAAATTCAATTTTACATCTAGAAAAGTGTTGTATATAAAATTTTCAAAAGGCACTTTCAAGGTTGAGTTTATATTCCCTTGTTAATGAGGATAAAAACAACCAAGAAGTGCCAGGAGAATGGAAGCCTAAATTTAAGAAAAAAGTGAAATCTTCAACCAGGTTGCAGCCCAAACCAAACGTGAGTTTCTGACTGAAGTGATGCTCAGCATTATCATGTCTGAAACTCTTTTCCATTCATGCTACACGGATTATTAGCAATCATATATTTGACTGGAGTGAGTACATACACAAAGCCACTTAGCTTTTAACCCAAGCAATAATATCATCTCAGCAGGAAGCTATAAGGATAGAAACAGTCAAGATCCTGCAGCATCCATATATTATAACAGCAAGACTAACACAAGAATCTTAATATAATTTTCTGCCTACTGCTAACAGATTTGCCCATTAACTCTGGGAACACAGGGAGCCTCACAGGTACAAGGCAACATTTCCAAAACTCTCAAAGTGGTTTAGGAATTCCCACAGGACTTGAGCTGAGTCACCAGGGAGTGTTAAAAATGGCAAACAAAAAAACTTTAACCCATGAGCTTGTTTCCCACATAAAGGACTTCAACAAAGACAGAGACAGACAGGAGCCCATCTCTGGGGAGGTGACTCTCAGAAGGGAAGGGCTTACATTAACTGGAAGATACTTTTTCCTGAAGCCCCACTCCAGGTCGGAGCAGAGGCAGCTGGGCATGCAGCTGCTTGGCTACTGCAGTTCTTGCTGCACTGGCCACAGTGCTCGAGGTTTTCCCATGACAGGTCAGCCCCTGTTGCTGCTCCTTCAGCAGAGCCTTGGAACAGGGCTGTGACTTTGTCGGAGCAAACTCCAAACCCAAGCACACAGCCCATGACTCTGGGTGTGCTAAAGAGCAGCCAGACAATAAGAACTGTGATCAGCCACTGATGAAGTAAGAAACTACACCTGGATAGTGGAATTCACAGTGAAAAATGAACGTCTGAGCAAGTGTTGGGTTTTGCTTTGACTTGATATTTTGCTATACCTTAACAGATTAGCATCCCCTTCTGTGGGCTGGGGATGCTCTGGGATCCATCTGGGATGGTAGTTACTACCTGCTCTACAGGAGAACTGTCAGATTTAATCAGTTTATACCTAAATTTTCTAGAGATGGAAATTCAATGTCAGGCCAAAGTACTACTATTGCTTAAGTACTACAGAGCCAGTGCAGCATTTCAAATCTCAGGTGACTTGAAAAGAGGCACTGCATAAAGCATAATACAAACATTTCTTGTTTGGGGCAGCTGCTGCTATGTTGCTGTTATTATTTTCTCTCATTATTTAAATTCAGCATTTAAAAAAAGTTAGGTCATACTGAAAATTACTGCTTAATATTTTATGACTTTCACACGTTTTTCTCACTTTTTCACCTTTGTTTATGTACTTGGAGTAATTGATGCTTTTTAAAAGGATCGATTCATTTTTAAACATCAATCATACAGTAATCTTACAAGGGAAAAGAGGAATTAGTCATAAAAACAATTGTGTATTTAAGCAGAGAAGAGTGTTTAGAACAGGATGGGGGGGAGGAAGGGAGGCTGAGATAGACATAAAGCTGCCATAGCTATTTTAATCAGCAAAAATAATACTGTCATGGGAAAAAAAAAAAAAAAAAGGAAGAAGAAGGGAAAAAAAAAGCTGAACCAGCTTCATAGCCAGCAGAGGGAGCCAGGAAAAGCCCTTCATATCCACAGTTAGGGAATAAAGACAAATTAAAACAGATGCATCTTTTCTAACACTGTTTCTCCCATCTTCCTCTCTCTGGTGTCACATTCCTGGCTTCCTAATCCAGATTATCCATTTGCACTACTGCCAAGGCATATTAAATGCAATGAAGTGTCTTCAAATATTTCAACTCGCTTTCTATCAGAGACCAACAGGATTTATCCAATTTATAGAGAAAACAGAGAGTTCTGCATGGACTTGGATGACTTGCCTGCTGTGCACTCTGATCCTGCTACCAGAGACAACAGTTCTCCTGCAGTATTCTGCAGAGCTGAGCCACAAAAAGGATGCATGCACTGATCCATGGCTCGTGCTTCTCCCAAAATACCTCTCCATAGATGACTATCCCTGAACTGAGAAACTGATACCACACCTGAGCAGAGAAATGACTGATGCTGGATTAGCCACGGGCTCAGACATTGCTGTTATTCATCAAATTGGACAGCAGATGATTTGAAGCCTTATTCAGCCAGCAACAGAAATGACTGAAGAACTTACTAGATAGATTAATAATATCATATAAATCACCTCTATTTCTAACTGAACAGACTGGATCACCATGAGGTGTAGGAAAACCCAGGTGCACTTCTTTCATTGCAAGTTGTCTTATTTACACAGCTCTGAAAATCTCACCCAGAGCTGGGCAACTGCTCCTTTGCAATAAAATCCAGAAAACTTCCTTTGGGAGAGGTGGGTCCCTACTTTGCATCAGTTCAGCATTTCCTGGCTGCTCATTTTGGGCCCTGCTCTTCAGCTACAGAAACACAGCAGCAACTATTTGAGTAAAACAGAGTCTGAATGGTCTGATCTTTGAAAGAGGTGCATCAGCACCTTCTGCAAGTAGGAAGAAGAAAAGACTTTGGGCAAATTGTCCATAAATAATTCTGTTCCCCTTAAGAAAATTACTTGTTCCAGAACATCATAACTTTAATGTAGACCATCAGAGTACCTCCACTCACTTCAGTTTCACTATTGCTGTCTCTTGGCTGTTCAAAGACAGAAGGTTTTGCAGGGATCAAGCTGCAGGCGTTCTTCAAGCCAAGTTTTCCAGGGCTTCTGAACACAGATTTTTGTGTAACACTAACACAGAAAGATGTATTCATATTCATAACCCTACAGGTTCACAAAAAGCATTTGAAACAAGCCATAATATTCAGCACAGCATCACTTCACTTATCCCACCTGAAGGACTTTGATCTACATTAGACATTCACAATGTAGTGGCTATAGTGAGCCAGGGACCAGGAATTTTTTTGAAACTTATTTTGTAAACAATTCTGAAGTGCAAGAAAATGTCAGTCTATTCATGAACAGGATGTTAACAGAAAAATTTGAAATATGATTAAAAAGGCCCAGCTCTTCTTCAATATTCTTCTGTGCCCTTTGGACTGCCAGAACAAAAAGTAAAACCAGGCATTTTAAAAGTCTGTAAGTTGGTTATGAGTGCACTTAGGACGAAAATGATTTACTGAATCTTACATCATGTGCTATTATTTTCCACTCTGACACAGAATCATGGTTGTTCAGCCCATACCAGTGATATGCAAACATCTTCAGCCTCAAGCATATGCTCTGTGACAAGGAATACAGAGCACATTATGTTCCCAAATCTCAGAGCAAGGATAGGGCAATATTCTACTGGCTGAACAGAAAAGAAAGGGAGAAAATTATTCTCCATAGCCTGTATTTATGTAGAGTCTTCTGCAATGGTATAAATGTTGTGTATTTGGCTGCACACTTTGGACTGCAAATGCTGTTTGATCTACCAGACCTACCCTGAACACAAACATATTTCCCTTGCTGTTGCATATTATTATTTCTCTTTGGGGTTTTTTTCCTGAATATTACTTAAAAGTCTTGTCAGAAGACTTTACAATGCTGTAAGAACGGTGATAAAACTCAGTTAGAAGGAAATACTTAGCAAACAGGTCCTAACTTCTTTTTACAAATTCAGTGATTATAATAGTCCTGGTGTTTTTCCCCTTTGAAAAGTGTGTACATGTTTCTAAGAGATACTGATATGTGTGCCTTACCAATGTCCTTTATCTTAAAAATAGCATTAGTTACACACAATATAGCAGTTGCTTTGGTAACTGATTTTTCCCCTTTTAAAGGCTGAATAAATAATTGTGTAATACCCATTTAAATTATCAGTGTATATGATTGCATTGGTCTGAAGGAACTTTTATACCATAATGTTTTCTGTGGTGCCATGAATATGCATAAATGTTGAGGTATGGCATGATTACTAAGTAAATAACTGTGTCAGCATGGCATGTTGTGATTAAAGGAAAGAATTTGGACAATGATGATTTTGAATAGAAACTGCAAAATTAACAAGTGTTGTGAGAAGCAAAACTTCAACTAGTTTCACTCTACTGGTAATCTCCACTTTAATGAGGGTCCCAAGTGTGCAGGACTTTGGGAATTACACCATTTATTTTGAGCAGATTTCAGTAGCAGAATCCAAGCCTGTTTTTTTGGGATTCTGGGCAAAGCAACAAAAAGAGACAAATTTCTTTAACTGCACAAACTATTCATGCCTGGCCTGGAGTCCACTTCCCCTGCAGACTCCTCATCTTCTAGAGCAGCCACAGCTCCCAGCAGAGCCATCCTGCACTGCACAGGTTGTACAGCACATTTACAGTGCAGCGTCCCAGGGAAGCAGGGGAAACTCCCTCCAGCCTTAAGACCCTGAACAAATTCAGGGAGCAGCTAATTAAGGGTCAAGTAACTCCGAGTGGCTTCACTGCCAGAGTCCAGCTGACCTCAGTGAGAGGAAGGAAGACTCTGTATCCCTGCTGGCAAAACGAACCACATGACTCAAAGCAACACCACTTCCACTGAGAAAGCACTTGTGACTAATGTAGGAATGCAATTATTTTACATATGCATGGGCACACTTGGACAAAGTTCAAAAAAAAATGATAAATCATACCACTGCGTTATATCATTTCTCCCCCTAGAATGAGTGCAAATATATTTGATCTCAACTATTATAACATCTTTCTAGTGACTTACTTAAAATAAAATACTACTTTATTACTGAGAGCATTAAAATGTCATGTTTATATAGCAAAGATTTAATTAAAATTCAGATTATAATAATAATTTAACACTGAAGCATAGAGCTAAGTTTCTTTTGCTAAATTCAAAAGGGTTCATTATCACAGACAGATGTGTCAGGAACACACCACACTATCACACTGGGGAATTAGGTGCAGATTGGAGCAGATGACCACATTCTTGTACTGCTGTTGAACACTCAAGTACATCATCACCCAGTCAAAGATTCCTGGCAGTACCAGAGAATGAATAAATAAGGGTAAATATTTCCTAAGAATGATTCCTTACAAAGATGGACCAGATCAAATGTGTCTCAGACATGCACCACACCAAAGTCAACCCAACAATTCCTACTGAATTGAATTGTTTCTGTAATTATTTCTGTAATTATTTCTGTAAATAATTTTGGCATTAGGCCCTAAGAAAAGAAGTTGCTTTGGAAAAGCCGTAGCCCTGCCTTAAACTCTCTAGGAATGTAAGGATGGTGGGTTAAGCAGCAGCTCCAGTCTTGAAAGTCTCAGAGGTCCTTCAAGAGTGACAACATAGTAAAAAAACCCCATGAAACAGGCACAACATCAAAGATATAGAGGTTTATAAAAATACACTGTTTTATCAAAGCAATTTGTAGACTGGGCACAAGGAGCAGCTGATACAGCTGACAGGAGTGACTTGGTGCATCAGCTCCAAAAAACTGTTAATCCTTCTGCATTGTTTAATACTAAGAATTGACTTTTTTCCTCAAACTCTGAAAAAGAATGCCCCATTGACACCTAAAAGGGCAGTACATCAAAATTAGAAGTATCCTGGTTTACTGTCTCCAAGTGCATGATCAGGTATCCTCAAACATCATCCTGACCGTGGCCACTTTAGAGGAAATATGCAAATGGGTTTTCAAGCTGTTTAATTTTTCTACTTACAGGTCCACACCTACACCTTGGCCTGCTCAGGAACTTAGAAAGAATTTTATTCACTGTCATCAATTATTTCCCTGTGTGTGACAGTGCAGAGATCTCTAACATCCTTCTTTGATTGGTTTCACACTCCCAGCACCTACGATAAAGATTCTGATGTTTTCAAACAGCCATTTCACGTAATCTGATGCCCGGTGGGACATTTGTTCATTTAATGCTTGTTCCATGGGATTGTCACATCTTCTGTGCTCCTCTTTCAGACATCCCAACCTAATTCAAAACACACAGTGCCACTAACCTGCTCTGATGCCTCACATTAACCAGCAGTTCCACCAAGTGAAGTACTTCCCTTTTATCACTATAGGCAGTGAGTTTCATGTGATCTTATTTTCAACAGCAAATTACTTCCTGTTGTGAGTTCAACTGTTTGAAACACTCTGCAAAGGATCCTACGCTGCAGGAAATAGTCCTGTTCTATTTAAATATTTGCTAGTTATACAAATTACTTCCTTTCCCAATTGCTTTGCACTTTTTTTTTTTAAGTTTTTAAATTGTTCTGTTTAATTATCAAACTGCTTTCAAGTACAGGGTAGCTTGTTTGGGGTTTTTTTTTCAGAATACTACCAGTTTTAAGTTATTTCTGTAAATAATACATGTTTTTCTTACATGCATTTCTACTCCCACAAAAGTAATTGGAAAATAACAACAGCATCAGAAAAAGTAATGCTGGGATGTTTAAAGTGTAAAGTTTAAGTGACAACTAAATAGTGATTTTTCCATTCTGATGAAGACAGACCTTGTCATTTCAACCCTTAAAAAATCAAAATAGCTAAAAAGCTAAACATTTCCTTTTTTTTTTTTTTTCAAAGCCAAAACATACGATGATTTTATTTCAAATGGAAAAGAAGGTCATCTTGGGTTAAATTAAGTGCATTAACCGACTACTTGGAATACATAATGAAATGTTTTGGAGGCAAATGCAGAGCGACATGAGCCTAATAAACTACCAACAGCTCTGATTTGATCCCAACGACATCACTTCCAGGTTGTTTCGAAAGGTCACTGTAAAAATAACCATGCATTTTTAGGATTAGCCCTGATACCTGCTTGCTCAGTGGACCAGCAGGCATCAAGCAATGACAAAAGCAGTTTTATGAAAGTTGAGCAGTTAGGGCTTAACTCCGGGGTTGACATCAGGATCTAATTTTAGGCGGCTGGGTCAGGCACTGGCTCTGCCCTTCCTCGGGAGCCCCGGCCCCGGGAGAGCTGGGGAGAGGAGGCTCCCACTGGGACAGGCTCTTCTCCACCTGGCACCTGCTCAGAAAGGGAGACACAGCCACGTCTGACTTCAAGTGTTGACATTTCTAACACAAAAAATGCTCCAAGGGAAAAAAGGAAGTATGAGAGTGCAACGATCATCCTGCATAACCTTAATCTTCACCTATTCAAAGCCCCAAACGCAGACTTTGCCAACAAATAGGTTTCAAGAAATGCAATTAAATGTGTGAAATAAACTATTTCTGGGGTTGCTGGGTTTTTAACACCATTTACTTGATCATCTCATTGACAAATTAGGGAAAAGTCCACAAACAGTTTTCATCCACAAAAAATGAAATCATCAGAGGGGCCAAAAGTTCAGAGTTCAAGGCTGCTTTCCAAAAGCACCAAAGATCTGCATTACTTGTAAACTTACAGGAAATTTGTCTGCTGCGCCATACAATTGTGGAACAACTAAATTGTGTAGGAGGAGGACAGCAATTTGTAAAAGAGGTGGATGGCTCTGAAAATTAGTATCAAAACCTGCACTTAAGAACGCAGGAAACTCCTTAAGTTTTTCCTGCTGAAACTGAAATATTAAATTGTAGCTTATCTAGGAGCCAGTGCCCAAAATGCCTTTGTTAATAGTGTCAACACAATCCACCTTCTATTCATTATTGGCTATGCTTCAAAACCTTAGTCTTCTCCTGCTAGATAATCTTTTAACTTCTGTCCATTTACCACATTTTAATCTCAGAGGGCAACAGAGAGAAAGGTCTGGTTAAATGAACTTTCTACGAAAAGGCGGGTAATTATTGATAAAAGAAGTACTGTGCAGTTTGGGGATCTTTTAGTAGGCATCTCCAACATTTCCCAAGACTATTTGTTCCTGACTTTTTGCATCCAGGGACTTTTACAGTGATGTTAAATGTTGCTTTTTGTACAGTTACAAATTACAATTGAAACTCTTTCTACAGATTGAATTTTTTATTAAGACAGAAGTTATGTAATCATATCTGAGGAAGGAAACATAATGAATTTATAAAATCCATGTTTACTGATGAGTGAGCCCGAATTCTGACTGTGCTGAATAACTCCAGTCTGAAGGAACAGGAAGGGTTACTAAACATAGAGGATATTGCAGTATGAAAGGGAACACAGTATCTTCATTCAACAGAGCAAGGAACAAGAGGGTTCTGAAATTTAGGCAGAAGGCTGAGTGCTTACAGTTTTCCTTTTAATTAAGGTGATAATTTTATATGAGTGTATTAAAAACAAAAGAAGGTGCCTGATCATTTCTGGGAAAACACTGCTTGAAGGTCAAATTCCACTGCAGCTGCATAGAGGTCACCTGCATTTCATATAAAGGGCAGAACTGGCCCTGTGGTAGGAAAAGAAAATACCTCTAACCCAATTTTTCATCAGCTTTTGGATACTTACTGCATGATTATACTTAAGTTATTCTTAAGTTATCAAGTTATTCTATAAATTTGTAAATCTGAGGAGCCCAGTCTTTGAAGAGTCTTCCAGAACTAATCTACAACCATAAAAGAAGGCAAGCATTTAGAAATCTTAGCAAGCTTTGCCCATCAAGACATTTTCTGGCAAGTAAAATTATTTCATTATTTTAAAGGTTAACGAAGTTAAAGGATGACAAAAGCCATAAGTTTCCTCAAATACACAATGATTCTCTATATGTTCAGTGCAAGATATCAGTCCTGCATCAGTCAGCTGAACAGTCTCATTGTGCTGCCAAGTCTTGTAGGTTAATATTTAGATCAGTGAACAGCCACTCCTTCAGATGGAGTCATCTCCTTCTGTTGACACTAGGCCAAAAGGAACTCTGACATTTCTCTCTCATAAAGGATATTACAGTGAGCTTTGTGTCTTTCCCTCTCCAAATACATGTTAATAATGCAGTCAGAAATTATAAAGCATGTTGTTTAACTGGAGAAACTGATAGCTTGACACAGGTTGGAAGGTTCACATTAATGGCGCAGTCCCCAAAATAAGTTCCAGAGAACTTAAGTGAATATCATCACACCAGTGCAGGAAGGAATTTTTAAAACACTGTAACCAAGAATTTAATAACTAATGAGGACAATGACTCTTTAGCTCTGTGAGTTGCTAGGTGTCTGACTGAGGAATATTTTGAAAACCATCCAACCTTGCTGTTTACAATTAACTACAAACCAAAAGATTCTCCAAAAATACCATGTTGCTTCATTTTACTGGTGATTGAGGTGATTGTCCTGCTCTGGTCTGGTGCAGCCTCACCTCGAGCCCTGTGTGCAGCTTTGGGAACCGCAAAAAAGAAAGGTATAAAGCTATTAGAGAGTGTCCAAAGGAGGGACATGAGGATGGTGAAGGGTCTGGAGCAGAAGCCGTGTGAGAAGGGACCGAGGGCACTTGGACAATAGTGGGATTGTTGGGGCTGCCCTGTGCAGGGCCAGGAGTTGGACTCGATCTTCGTGGGTCCCAACTTCCAACTCAGGATATCCCATAATTCTATGACTCAAAGTTGACTGAACATCAATGTTGTTACCAGATAATAAATCACAATTTAGCATTCACTCTCATTTTTCCGGAAAGCTGCTGAAGTGAAATATTCAGAAAAACTTCTCCATCACTAATACAAACAGCAGAAAGTAGTCCTGTTACAATACTTTTAGACGTCAATTTTCATGTACTGAATATAAAGTTTGCCTTCAGGGCTTTGTCTCATGCTTCCTTGCTGATGCTATGCACACTTTCAGGTCAATATCCCTGCTCCTTCCCTGCTCCCTGATCCCATAATTCAGGCACAAACAGCTGGATCCTCTTCTAGCCCTGAGCTGCACTGGGGATGTGGGGCTGTGGGGCAGGAGGGTGCCCATGGCAGTGCAGCCAAGTAGGGCACTCCACATCCCAGCAGAGGCTGTTGGTGCACCCAGCAGGGCCAGGGATGGTGATGATGGGATTAAAGCGCCGCTGTCACACACCCCAGCAGGGTGACACCCTGGGATCCACAACTGCTACATGGTCTGACATGTGAATTGATTCCAGCAGGGACACTCAATTCTGGTTCCTTAGCAGATCTGGGCTTCATGCCAAGTTTTTAGTAAATCATAATTAGGAGCTCAGGTGGCAGGGATTGGTATGATGATCAGATCCAAGCAGGGAACTTGGTTCCAATCCCCTCTTTTCACCAGAGAACTAGAAGAATGACCACCCAGCACTGAGAAAGCTCAATTTAGCAATGCTTATTGCTCAGTTTAACAGAGTGAATTGCATGTAATAATCTTCCTCTCTCAGAGCAATCCGTCTCCTGAAAAATTCTACTTCATCATTGTGGACTAGCTCGAGAAGGAATTATTTTAACCTTGGCATGAGAATTCTGGATAAGATTATTCAATACTCACAACTGGACAAAGAAAAAGGTCATAGGAGACATACTGTTCTGAACCTCTCTTTCCTTTTTTATAGCTTTCCAATTGTATTGGAGACTAAGAACACAGTAAGGAAACTATTGGTCAGAAACAGCTCCTCTCCTCATCAGAGCTCGCCTTGGTGCGGGAGGCAGAGCACATATCAGTCAGGACAGAGCTCCTGGGCTGAGGTCCAGCTTTGCAGCCCCAGCAGGGAATGCTCCTACAGCAAAGGATTTCTCTCCCAGCCAGCTGTGGCCAAACCCCATATCCTTTGTATAATGGAACACACAGACCAGGATGTCAGAATCCATTCCAAGAATTTTGCCAGATAACAGTTAACAAGGATACTCATTTTTACATATTTTATTAAAGCTGATGGCTTTTATGTGAAGGCTTTGGGCTTTGCTGGAGAATAAGTATGAAACAGTCTACTTTACTTCCTCCACTGAGGTTACTTCTCTAGTTCCAAGCAGCAGGACTGCAGCAGAGTCAAGATAAAAGAGTCAGTCATGCATAATTAAATATTAATTTCTACCACGTTTTTAGAAATGCCAATATTATTCTCAGTATGTGTGAGAACTTGAGTGTTTCACCACTTTTCTCAAACATTTTAATTACAACAACCTGTTTATCACATTTTCAGTAATTTAAATTTATTTTCGCCTTTTATAATTAATAGGTTATCTATATAAGATTTTATTTTTGTTATGCTGCATATTTTTCCTCAGCAAGTAAGTCTAATATTAAAAGTAATTTCAGACTGGCTGCATCTTTTGAGGGAGTGAACATTTTTTCTTAGTAACTTTTTTAAGGAATTCCATGTTTGGATGCGTTCTACTAACATTAAAGTACTCTGTATTCTACCACTGACTTAATGGGTAAATTAAACTAAAAACAATATATTTGGCAAATATCATCCCCTGCACTCGGTTTTGAGCAGGCACCTCATTTTTTTAATCAGTTATAAATAGATGCCGTATCTAACAGGATCACATTCCTTCTTGTTAGTCAGCGCTTTAATAGTAAAATACTTGACCACTGCAACATTTTTCTACTGGAGTAGTTAATGGAAACCTCAGTATAGCTCCTATTATGTATTCCAAGTATTTGCCAATTTCCTCTCAGCATGTGAAAACCCTTATTTGTGAGCGATGTGCTTCATACACGGGGACTGTCCCAAGGAAGGCAATCACTGCGTAAACCGTGGCTACGGTGTAACGTCCTCCACAGCGTCACAGGATCACGCAAAACACACCAGAATGACTTTTATTGATATCAGAGCCTGTAAAGGAAGAGCCACCCTTTAAACCAGCTGTACCCAAGGCTGACCTTTGCTAAGGTAACTCAATCACATTCCAGTCAGCAGCACAGTGATTTTATCAAAACACCTTCTGTTTTCATAATGGACTTCAAGTTTTGCTGAATTTGCTACATGTTAAATTTTTAATTCAGGTGTAGCTTCTCTTTTAGGAAATACAGAATATTGAATCATTTGAACTTTAAGATACAGAAGTAAAGAAACAGATTTGCACATATCAGTGATGCCTCCATAAGTTTTATGGACATCTACTTTCCTTTAAAGCACCAAACAGATGGCTCACAAGTTTCCAGAAACAATCACAGAAGTCAAACTTATAGGTCAAACCATCTTCTCTGAATATTAACAATGGAAATGGCTGTAATTTAAAAACCAAAAAACCATAGCCCTACTGAAGTACTCCAATATAAAAATAACATGAGCATAAAATGCTCTAACACCTCCTCAGAATTCAAACTGCTTACAGGAAAGAATGGAAAAATCCAAAAATCATAGCAAGGAAAAGAAAAAGGTGATTAGGGATATACAAAAAGAAGTTCAGGAACAGTTGTTCAAAGACCTTTCAAAGTAGGGATGTGGAACTAAATGGGAAATAAAATTCATGTCCTAGAACACAACATAATCATCTTGCAAACTAAAAACATGATGGCAAAATTCATCTTATATGAGCAGTGATGAAGCTAAAAAAATCCTGGTATTTATGACTCCTGTAATACATAAAGAACACCAGAAGTCAGACCCAAAACACATCAACAACCATCCCCATCAAACACTGAAAGGAAGATTTTAGAAGTCAACTTCAAAATGACTGTTCATGTTTTGAAAATGTCTTGTGTGATCAAACTCTTTAACTCCCATATAGAGCCAGTTCATCAGGAACTGTGCTAACAAGCAAGGAACTTTGGACTTATGTTTTCTACCTCATGAATTTTCAGCTGGATTGAACTTCCAGCTGTGAAACCAAGGAGCAGTGCCAGCCTTTGGACAAGCATAGTGGGCTATGTGTGCAAAGATCCTCTGCAAGGCAGACTTGAGTGACTGGCTCATATCAATGAGAGTGTCCCATTTCCTCAGGCAATGGTGACAGCTTTTTTTTTCACAATTATGAAGGTGTTCTCAGAGCAAAATACCCACATGATTTTAGCAGAGGCTTTGCTGGCCCTCTAAGCCTATCCAGATGAAGCTGACAAAACATGTTGGTGTATTTTAGTGATGACTTATGCCCATTTGTTTTGTGCCATTTTGGTTTTCTTGGCATCTGACTGTATTCTTCCTAGGGCACAGGAATGGGAAAAGAAAATTGGCTTCAGTAGATTTTTTCCCCTGTTACTAATGTTGAAATGGTAGGGCAGCAATTTTTGAGTTTGGGTGATGGCTATGCAGTGAAGGCAGTGTCCAAATTTGGATCTTGTGCTGAGGATGGAAGTTTGCTCCAAGAGATGCAGAAGTTCCTTATGGACAGAGCTCTTCCTCCCCTCTCATCACTGATCCCATACCTAAGATCCCCTCACACCTCTCTGCTGCAATATTTTCTAATATCTTGAAGTCTTTGCTGCTCCAGGGGAGGATCAGCTCTTCTCATGTGTCTAGAAGGAACATAATTGTTGTTTTTGTGAATGTTCAAGCGGCATGTCCTGGAAAGGAACTGCTCAGTGTAGCAGGGGACTGGCACCAGTTACCCACTGAGTTCCATGGTATGTTGTATCTCTGAAAGCATGACACAGCTCATGAATCACTTTTCCTTCACACCTTTTCCTTTCCTTACTGTGGAAAGTACATCTACAACCTATACAGGTTCAGGCACTATAAGGAAATATGCCATTTCTTACCTTTCATTTATCAAATTTTGTAGGAATTACCCCTAAATTCCCAGTAATGAAACTTAACTAAAAATTGAGATTTTGCCTCTTTTTCTGAGGTCGGAGGAAGTTTTCCACACCCAGATGGGTGATTCATTCCAGGCAATAGAAAGATTTTTGCTTTGCTTTCTTACTCATGTCTTCAGTGCTGCTCGTATCACAGTGAAAAACACATGCTCAGCCAGGGAGAAGGGATTTTTCACCGCACCAGAAGGAGAAGGAATTCCACTGGGAAGCAGAATGCTGTGTCTTCAGGACCAAACTCCAGTGCTCTGGTGCCACCTGCATTGCCCCATACAAATGTTCTTTCACCTGTCTTTGGAGCCAACCCTTTCTATGGAAGTACCTCTCTCACAGTGCAGCTCCTTCTCTTTTTTCTATTGAAACCTTCTTACTCCTTGAATAATTCCCAAATTAATTGTCCCAATCAGATGTAGAGGATGGCCTGGGTAATGGAATCTCCCCACAAACGGGGAAATAGCTCAAGCAGAAGTGATAAGCATCAAATTCTTTTCTGAGGGCTCAGCTGAAGCCAGAGGTTAGTTCCACGTTTCAAGCTGGCCACAAGGCGTGGCCCCATTCTAAAAGAGGTGGCAATGCCTGGAATGTAAGAATAACTGACGCAGACTCTGCTCTACCTGGGGTTTTTCCATTACAGATCTGGTATCTTAATGATAGGTTGGACTTGAATAGTCCTGCATGGAAGCATTCTTTTGGAAATTAAAAAATCATAGTCTTCAGATTGTGTGAGAGGTTTTTTTCCTCAAAAACCCTTTCTAGGAAGCTGTGTCACTGCTATCCAATTTTACCAGCTCTTGCAAAAGCCTATCTGAGGTATCACTTAGTTCCAGGGGTAATCTTAAAAGTTTTGGTGGGGCTTTATTAAATTCTTGTAGAATCATACTATTCTTGCAGAATCCTACTATTCTTGCTCCTATTACATTTCCTATTCTTTTTCCACAGGGGTTTGCACAGCCTGTTAAAGCAAAAACCTGGAGTCAGTATAATCTAATTTGGACATTATGATGAATGAATTTAAAGGGAAAAATTGAGTCATCATTAATTTGCAACACATTGCCAGACTTAACAGTAAATACTATCACCATAGTTTTGGAAATATCTATCACAAAGCTTATGCTCCAAGTCTTTTACGAACTGGTTTACTACCACAAACAAACAATCTCAATAATTTCATGCTGATGTAGACAGCTGGATCCTAAACCCCTATCCTTGAAAATATAAATTTAAAAGTCAAAATAACTTAGCTTCTGCCTTCAAATATTCTTATAGAAAATGAAAACAAGCGAACAGAAAATGGTTTACTGTTATCTAATTGGAAAGCAGAGGTTTTAGTTTGAAACAAACACATTTTATGACTATCCAGGATGAACAAATTGGAGCAGAGAGCTAATAATTTATACCAGCATCGCTCCATGCATCAAGGATCTTTTATACTCCTGGGAGGGCATTACAAAAATTAGAGTAATGTAGCAGAAAGAATGAGTTTGATCTTCCGTTACAGCATTATTCTATCACCCTTGCTTTGCATTTCTGGCAACTTCACAAGGAACATCTCAAAGACTGAGAGAAGTGTGCCTGCTGGTCGGAATTCACTGGGCTTATCTTGGACTGGGAGACTTCTAAAAAATATGTAGCAGATGAGAAAACTGGTGTTTCCTCTGTGCTTGCTCCCTTTCATGCAGAAAGCTGTATATTTGATGAGAGTATTTAAAATCTTCTCCAGCCCCTTTGATCATGTTGTTAATTTTGTTTAATTGGCTCCTTCCCTGCCTCCAGAGCAGGGAATTTATAGGATTCTCTTTACTGGCACATGAGCATCGTAAGGAGACTGACCCAACGAGTTTCAAATGGCAGTTGGGAAGATACTGTGAAAATACTGTGACAAGCAGCAAGAAGTTATGAAAGTGAACTCAGGATTCACATTTTGAACTAATTCACTACTTCAAGCCAAGGAAAAATTCATACACATTCATTATTATTGATAATAACAGCAAAGCAAGTAGATAAAGCCCAACTCATAGGCATTATACATAATCTGCTTTGCAGTGATCACAGAAGGCAGCCACCTTCAGCATAATAATCCAAGAATGCCCTCATAGGCAGTATAAATTACAGGGGTTTGATGCTCAATATATATATATATTTTTTCAAGATTTCCAATAAACATTTAAAAGAAAATAAGATGAAAGTGACTGCTGATTTATAATCCTGTTCTTTAAATATCAGGATCACAGTTTCCAAAGGTGCTAAGAAATGAAAACAAGAAGGGGTGTGCAATGTACTGCTCAGGGCAGGCCACATCCCATATCTCCAGCTACAAATAAGACCCTGTGCAGAATTCTACCAGAACATGGAACTGCAGTGTTTTATAGGAGATGCTGCAATAGAAACTTCCCTGCACAGTCTCACCCTTTACAACACAAAATTAAGAAAGACTTCAAGAAACTTCCTATTGAGATCAACAGAAAGTCTTTCAGTGACTCTTGGTTTCCATCATTAGCTTGTAACACAGCTGAAAATAAACATCTTTACTGCAAAATAACAAGCAAGGGCAAATGAGGAGGTTCTGTAACTGAAAAATACATTTCAGTAGGAAAGTTCACTGGCTGAGTAAACACTTCACAGTACTTTTCTTTTTTTTTTTACATGCTTATAAAATCAACTTCTCACATTAATGATACAGACATGCATATATGACAGTTTTGTACTTCATGCACTTTCTCCATTCAGGGTATATTTTGTGAACAAACCTCCAAGACACAAACCTTGATAACACATTAGCATAAAAACAGTATATTAGTAAAATCAGTGGCATAATAAAACAATAACAGCTTAAGCAACACCAACATTTTGTCACCCATGTATCTCCCATGAAAAAGAACACTAATATCAATGCCACTGATAAAAGCACGACTTCATTCTTCTGTCGCACACAAATATCACTACCATATAATTAATGCCAGTAAACTCACAGCCTGTACATGTGTGTTGCTTTTATCCCCCTTGGAAGGAAATAATTCCAATGGTTTTCATCATATGCAAGTTAGTTTTGCTTTTCAATCCTAAAAGGAAAACGTTGTTTAAGAATTCATTAAGCACTGTATTTTCAGTCCAGACTCCTGTGCACCAAAGGAAGGGGATTCACAGGAAGGGAAGGATCACTCCTGCACTGGAGGGACTCTTGCCTGTGTTTGGTTTGCCACCATTCCATGAGGGACTGAATCCACACTAGCGCTTGCTCTGGTTGATAAACTGCTTCTGCTTACCAAGGCCCTAAAAAACATCTTCCAGCAGTTGTTGCATTAGGTTCTAACTCAGCTGAAGGTAAAAATATTTACTGCAAAGAAAGCAGGAATTGCAAACGCACCAAAGGTACGGATGATATCGAACCCCTTGAGATCTGAGCCTTTGCTTTTGGGAAGCACCAACAAGTTTTGTTACTGATTATCCACCTGCTGCAGGCAAAACAGGGCTGATTTCTGTTATGGATCAGCCCACACATCACAATATCTGGTTCCAGCACACCCAGTGATGCAATCTGACCAGAAAGGTGAGAAAAGAGGTGAGTCACTACCATAAGATGAGACACACATGGGCACTGATGCAACAGCAGGGGGGTGTCAGTTTTTAAATTAATGCTGGAGTGCCAGAACAGCCCTCAATCCTGTGTGCTTTGGTGAGAACACTCAAAGTTAAGACCCTCTCACTCAGAAGAGGTAATGCTCATCTGGACCCACTTTTTAATGATGCTTCTTCCTCCCCTCAAAAGTTACTTGGGCAGGGATGAAGTAGGGCCCACTGAAAGCCACCTGCAGTACCAGAACTCTGAAATGAGGGAAAGAAATTGCTCCTGATGTCTGTGAAATCATAGGGATTTGATACTTCTCCATGCTACTTCTGACTGCAAGGTCATGTCAAAAGCTCTGGCCTCACACTAAAGCAGATGTGTTTATTAAGATATCTTCTGCGATTCATTATCAATTCTAGAACACAACTTCTTTTCCTGAACAGAACAGTAGCATTATTCATTGCTTTTCACTTGCAAACAGCTGCTATTTGCATGTGAGTGGAGTCTTGCTTCCTAAAACAAAGGAGAGAAGGAAAAAAAGTGTGTAATATTGTTTCTTATGGTGGCCAGCTCCAGCCTTCATTGCTGGGTATGAGGCCTCATAAAAGAGATCTTGCAAAGTTGAGCTGTTCTTTGCGTTCTTCTGCACAGCTAAGACCATGCATCAAAAGAATGTCTTCTGCTGGAATGTCTTTTCCATACAGAAGAGAATATGTGAAACTTAAAACTCCGTGATGAATGTGAAATATCTTCAAGAGCAAAGAAGAATTAAATGCAAGCTGCTGCAGCCTCTGAACTCTGCAGCACAGCTCAGGTCTAACAGCATGAAAGGAAGAGGTGGAGTAGACAAATGACCGTAAATTGCATGAAGTGGGAGGTTAAAAGGGAAGAAAAAAGGTAGTATGTCTTCTGGAACTGAAATTGCAGGAAAACACCAGAAAATTGGAAACTGAAAACAGAAGTGGAATGAAACCTTTATATGCTGTGTGAATCACTGTTTGGCTAGAAACCAGGAAATAATTGCTGGAACAGGCAAACAGTGAAAAGCCGTTATAAGACCCTCAGCAGGAAACAAGCAAGATGGCTTGGGAGAAGCTGCTGGGCTGGCTCCGGACAATCCCACTGATGGTGCAGGTTAACAGAAAACAGGGAAAACAGGAATTAGGGAACAGAGCCCTGCTCACTGTGAGATGTAATGCTACAATGGTCTGATCTGACAAGCTACAGGAAACATTGACCCTAAGAATCACAACTTGGTAAGAATTAATCTGCCCAAGTCAAAAGGTGACATTAAAATATCTAAAACGGAAGCAAAAGGTTTCTGTCCCCTATCCTTCCATAAAGTGGATGGCTACATCTGGTTTTAAAAGGAGTACTTTTTTTTCCTACTGAAAAATTTAAAAAAAGTTTTCCATAAAGTGTTGGCTTTTCTTGGTAAAATGCTGATTCATTAAAATAGAAAAAAGAAAATCATTAAGAAATACACAGAGGGCTTTAAACTGTATTAAGGCCCTAGAACAAAGATGTGGTTTGAGCCTTGTACCTCCATGAGAGAAAACTGAAACATAACTCCAAGAAAACAATAGCAAAAATAAGATACCCTGGAAGCATTTCGTTTTAATTTTTAATTTTTTTTACAAAACAAAATCAAAAATTATTCCCATTAGCTTTAAAGGCAAACTTTCAGAATAGTTATCTCTAAACAGCAGATATTTACTTAGCTTGATAATTGCAAGTACAGTTGAGTAGAACATGTCTTTGAGAAAGAGCAGAAGGATCAGATTGCACTAACTGGGTTTAGGCAAAAAAATTGTTCCTCTCTCACACAAGATTGTTAAGAAGCTGAAGACATTGCTGCACTGTATTTATCAAAGTACAAGGCATAAACATTAGCTAAAATCTCCCTCCTGTGAGGACAGATACCAAGCTACCAGCAGGAGGATGCTGAGGAGGAGCTACTGCATTGTGAACGAGGCTGTGGCTCCTGCCCCACCTCAGAACGTGATCCGAGTGAACTCTTGCTGTGAAGAGACTCAGTGACCAGGGCTGTATCTGACCACCGTGCAAATAATAAAAATATCCAGTCCTCACTCTTGGCAAGTCTGACTTCTGGGTGGACATTAAATATTGCACTACTCGGCCTTTGTAACAGCCATGAGGACACACTCAAGTGAAGGAGATTTTAGCCCTCAGCCATTAACATAATTAGCTCTTATTCTGGTTTTTTCAGGCCAACTCAGAACACTAAATGCACGTACAATTTTCCTAGTTCTTATGAAGGACACAGATGTGAGCTAATTGAAACATCTCAGAAAACATTTATCTTTTGGAGGAAATATACATTTCTTGTGCCTACTAATGTCTTTGTAATTTCACCCTCTTAAGACATAATAGCTGTCTCTTTCTTTTCCCTGATGTAAATTAAAGGTACCCTTATTAACTCAGTAAAATAATCGTAGTGAAAGGGAACAAGTATCAGGCCCATTATACCCTTACATTGCATTAAACTGGTATTCTTCAACAGAACTTTTCACTGTGACTGGTCTCTAGAAATTAGACCTCTAAGGAGAAAAAATATTTACACAGGACTTCAAGATTTTACAATTTAACTTCATTCTAAACTAAAAACCAAAGCTTTTGAAAGCTTGTGCACACTACCGCACAAAGACTGCAAAGAACAAGGCTAGCAGGGAGAGCAGGGAGTGGTATTTCCCCCAGAATATTCTTTCAGATTACTAAAACAAAGATTGTGTCTCTTAATTAATAGCTGTGGATGGATTTTTCTTTCATAAAGTTGTCCAGTTGCTTTTAAATTTATGAAAACTTTTGCTTTCCACAGCATCCTGTGGCAGAGAGTTCCAGAGCTGAATCCCATGGCTCTGCAGGAGCACCTTCTTTTGCTGTTCTGAACCTGCCTGATGCTACTTTCATTTCATTTGTTGGAAGACTTTTTCCATGCCACTCTGATCTCATGGATATCTACTATTTCCTTCTTTTACAGGCTAAAATGTCCCACTCTTCTTTCATTCTCCAACAGGATGCAGCACCAGTCCTTCAATTTGGAATGCTGTTTCTAGGATTTTCCCTCTTCTGGAATTCTACTGCATTTCCTTTGAGGCACAGAACCAAAACTTTGTATACAGTGTTATGGATTAAAGGGCACAACACGCAGTAACACTATAATGCTTTCTGGTTTGTTTATACTTCTCCTGATTTTTCTCAATATCCAATTTTTTGATCACTCCTGAGTATTAAACTGACACACTGAACTGAGTAACACTCAACTGAGTGATACTCTGACCCTGCTTTGAGCAGGGGGGTCAGAGTATAATTTCTCTAAATGTCTCTTCCAATTTCAACAACTCAGTGAGTCTGTGATTCAAGCTTAGGGGACAGCAGATGAAAGATTTCTATTTTGCCACTGTCCAAGACACTGGAATCGCTCCTGTGCCAGGGTTATGCACAGCCTCAGCAACCCCTTTTCGAGAAAAATGAACACAAACTGGATCAAGCACAGAAAATCATTACTAAGATGAATGAGAAAGGCAGAGCTTATCTTCCACAAGAAAACTAAATGAACCTAGGCTCAGCCTAGCAGACTGAAGCCTGAAAAGGTTTATGATTGATGTCTGAAGTACACTAGAGAGCTAAATACATTGAATGTCTATTTTAGCTATATGACAGCATTGAATTAACAACAAATTGTCCAGGTGTATGAACCATTCTTGAAAAAACTCAAACTAGAAAACAGGAGAAATATTCTATGAAGGTTTTAAACAACATTTTCATCTGCCAGTAACTCTGGCAGTACCAAAGTCAAAAGCTCATTATATTTAATATGGAGTTTACCAAGTTTTGACATTTTTGCGAGCTCTTTCTTTCTTGAAGCTAAATGATGGGAGAGACAATGCAATTTTACAATGTGCTTTAGCTTTCATGGAATTTCAGACTGTAATGGAATATGACACTTGAAATTTCTCTATCCACATCTATCTCAAGTGCAATATATGTAGCTTGAATCTATGAGCTATAGCAACAAGTCAGAGAGAGGCTTTTCACAAATTCTGGATAAAATTCTTAACAATATAATGAGGAAAAACTTCCAAAGTCTCAGAACTGTCTATATTGAAAAAAGAAGGACCAGCCCAGAGAAATACAGCTCTTGGAAAGGGTGATTAATGACTTAGAAATTACAGTTGCTAACTCTTTCTAAGGAGATGCGACAAATGTTTACAGAGGTAAGCAGCAATTATTCTATTACCTCAAATAAAGGCCCTTATTAATGACTGGAAACAACAACAAATTCCTTGAACATTAGGTCAGAAAATTCAAGACAACAGCCTGTATTCTGTCTATTAAAACAGAAGAAGAAAGTACGATCAAATTAATCAAACTGAACAGGCTTCTACACTTGCTTTTTAAAACCTCGTGTTCCCTGACCTCCCTGTGCATGAAGCATTTAAGCTACACAGAGGTGGGACAGAGTTTGGGAACCCATTGGCCTCAGCCCTTGAGAGCTGTTCAGCTGCTGATGTGTCAGAAGACCCAGCATGTCAGATTTTATTTGAGCTGCAAAAGTCAATCCAGTAGTTAGGAAATGCAGAGCGTGAGACATTATACACCTCATAAACTCTTTTAGTCAGAGCATTCTACACGAAAGACTTTGAGTCACTGACTTTTTCAGGACTAGTTAAGTACATAAAGCATGTCCAGTGCATTGATGCTATGAGGAAAGGTCTGTCACACCACGCAGAGGGTTTGTGCCTACTCAAAAACAGCTTGGGTGAGACCTCCTCATCCTTCCATCCTCCCAGCAGGACACACATGTGCATCATGTTTTGGGGAGCACCACATGCTGGGACAGGTAAACTCAGGTGAGAGGTCTGTTTGTTTTATGAACAAAAAAATCAACAGGACTTTTCTAACTCTTTAATTTTAAACAGGAAAAAAAAATTGTTATTCCAGTTTTTAGACAAATATCAGCATCTCTGAGGATCATTTTACTCCTCCTCTGAGGGAGCAGCGTTACCACATTACCTCTGGAGAGGACTCAAGTCTCCCTCCAATTCACATTTTAATTCTCATTTTAATCACTCTCTCTTACCAAGTCTTGAACTCACTAAGGGAATGGCACATACATCATTGGCCTCAGGGGAGTCAGTTTGAGACACTTTTTTGTACATAAATTATTTCTGAATACGCGTGCAAGACATACAAAAGTGCGTAACATTTAAAACTTTAATTACTATTATTGCAGATCACAGGAATCTCCCTCTTATTAAAGTGGTGAACTTCTGACAGGTTTTAAACAAATTACTCTTGTGTGGTGGAACAACTCACATCTAGGAATAGCCAGTCCAGTCAATCGCCATCCTGCTGTGGAGAAATAGCGATGGCAGTTGCCTTGTAAACCTTCTTTGGAGAGCTCCTGGGGAGTAGAGCAGGGGTGAACAGGTTCAAGGTAGGCTCAGTTGTCAGTGTTTGCTTCTGGATCTTTTTTAATGTTTTCATTTGACTGCTTAACTGATTTTGTTTCAGAGTCTTTTGGACACCTGAGCTGATTTAACAGTATAATTAACTCATTTAGACTTTGGTATTCTGATCAAAAATTTAATTTGAATGTCAATACATTTATTTGCCCAAGTATGTTCCTTTTTTTCTTAATTCTCCTGTCATTTATTGAAATTTACTGCTTGAAGAACACACTAAAGTATTTCAGCCAAAAGGTCTGGCTCAACCCCATCTCATTTGATGGGAAGTCTGAAAGACTTGGCTGGAAGTGGATGGGTTCCTAATGGTTCCCTGAAGGAACAGCAGGTCTAAGGGGCAGCTGACTGGCCATCGCTGTGCTTTTTTCACTAATATTTACCTAAGTGCCAATACACATTTTATATTCTTCCTTAGGGTCAACAAACCCTGAACATTAAATAACTCTCTACAAACTAATAAAAGTTACAGAAAACTTCCTTGGCGTTTCCTGGAACTCTGGATAGAGTAGAGCTGAAGGCTTTAGCTCCAGTTTCACCATGCTGCCAGTTGAGCCATCCATTTTCTTTAGCTCAAAGATTTATGATGACCAGAAATGGTTCAAAGACTACAGATACAATGCACATGGAATCCTCGGTAACACATATGTAATAATATGAATATGACAATTCTTAATTAACTCAGATTCTACAGTTTTAATATTCTGTGGCCCAGATTTACTGACATCTTGCAGCCATTCACTGGTTATTCTGGTACTTGCCTGTATGGAACTCTAAGAGAAATTATATATTAGCCTTGTCTCTGTAACTTACAGTAACTTATTATACATAAACGGAATCATCTGGGACTGCATCATCTTAAATACTAAAATAAATGTGGAACAAATACCACCATCTAGATGTAGCTACATTTGGCTCTATCAATATGTGCCATATTCTACTCAGAATAAATAGCTCTTCAATTTTCGAGAACGACGTTTATAAAATTCTGGTCTTGGATGAAACAAGCTTATTCCAAAGTTACCAGTTATGGAATATTACTTTACAAATTTAGATTTTCAGCTTTTCGGTAACTTCCCAAGTTGACTCAAGCATTAATGCCTTAATTGTGATGATGATCAGATAATTCATGTAACCCAATTTAGCCAGAGATTACCATATTAACACAAAATTTTCACTGAGTTTTCCTTCAAGTGATCAAAAGTCACAACACTATAGCTGATGCTGCATCTCTCCTGTATTTCACCATCATCATTTCAGTTTATACCATGAGTCATATCCCATAAGGTCAAAATGTTAAATACAACAGAGGATCCATTCTCTATAATGCAGATATCTGTAACATAATTTAGACTTACTCTGATGCAATATTGTAAATTACTTTTGGTTTATATGTTCAAATAATAAAATTCATGTAGCTTATAATAGGTTTTGATATTATTATTCTTATGTTACTATAACATTGAACACAGTAAAACGCAACAGGATGTAAAGACTCCAGCTTGTACCACTTCAGTGGAATTAAGATGTTTGCAACCAAGAGGCAGATCAAACCCAAAACATAAATTTTACTATCTACATAGTTTAGAAACATGAGACAGGAACAAGTTCAGTAGGGCAAATAGTATAAAGTAAATTCAGTACTGAAATATATTTTCCATAGAACAGGCTGACAGTTTTTTGAAGGTTTGCAAAAGGCACTTTATGACCCATTAGGAATCAAATGCAATATTTGTGGCACAAGTGCATATACTGTAACATTTATTGAGTCTATTTATCTGAGATAAAACACATAGGATACAAAATGTGAAAGCCATTACCATGTTTTGTCCCCATTTATTTACCTGGCCAGGATACACTATTGAATTTCCCAAGTCGTTTATGACAGAGTCATGGGAATATGGCAATTGCTTAAATAAAAGTCAAAATGCAAAGCTATAACCATTGAAAAACTACAATTGCCTTTTATAGTAGTTCTCAATCTGCTCTTTCCTCATCACAGAAATACAACACATTAACCATTTATTGATCTTTGATGTCATCATATGACCTTAAAAATGAAAATGCGTGGACTCAAACAAAACCTCTTTTCTATAACAGATTAATGCAGTTGGCCTTTGTTGTGACATTGTTACAGCTTCCAGAGCAAGTGTTTGCAATGCTGGATGCCAAATGTCATAATCATGGACAGAGCAATAGGAGAGAAAGGCACCATGGATCAGCGTCATTGGTTTAGCCTGGTAATGAGAAGTAACCTTAAATAGAAAATACTTGGGTACATCTGAAATAAATCATGTCTTTGTTGGAAACAGCGATTAAAATACATGAAATTAGTAATGAAATTATTTTTCAGCTTCCAACTAGGCCATATCCAGACTGCAGACACCAAATACCTCCTACTGTGCACACATCTCAAGCTAGAAGTGCTGGAACCTCCACACACATGTGATTAAAACACACCCAGATACCTGGGTCCTTTCAGATTTTAGTGAATTCACAGAACTTACAGACAACATTCTGCTCACACTGACAAAAGAAGTACTAACGATGGAGTCATACACTTTAATTTCTGTTGCCTTTTCTTTTCTTTTTTTGTTTTTTTTTGCACCAGTCATACTCGAATACGCCTAATCAGATAAACTGCTGAGTCATTCAGGGTGCACTGCTGACTCCTGGCTGCTTCAGTTTAGTTGTATGAAAGAAAAGCCTAAAAGAAATTGTTTTAGTCAAGTAGCTGCAGCAGAATTAAAATTTCCTATGGCTCACATAAAAATAATTATTATATTTAAGTGCATAACTACCTTCTTGTCTACCTGGAAGCTCAATGAGAGCTTTATTTGCTGACAGCAAAAAAAGGAAAGATATTAATTATGTTCTCAAACAAGATGCTTCTAAACAGAAAAGGTGACAGAAATCTCCTAATTTTAGAAAGTGTAAAGTTCTGTACCAGTAAACAACCAATGTCTACCATGTCTTTGGTCTCAGAATTTCCCATCATTTGGAATGCTGGAGTAAGCGACCTGGAGAGCCCTTCCTGAGGTTCCAGCATTTATTCCAGGGGCTTCCCCTGCCTTTATGCTCTCCATGAACAACTGTAGTTGACGTTCTACATCTTGCTTGGTATTTCCACAGCAGAAGTAATGGGACATATGTTTTCCAGCTACAACAAGAACAATGTGTCGAGAGACGAGACTCTCAGACGAGGCAGAGCCAAATACTTCTCTGCTGCAATGATGTGGCCCCACTGATTTCAAGATGTGGCTTTAGGGATAAAAGAAAGAATGGAAATGTAGCTACATCACAGACCAGCTTTTGAATGAAGACACAGAATACAGAGGAGTATGAGCAACATTATGAGTAACATATAATTATGTTTTAAAGCAGAACTATGAATCAAAATACTCATTAATGGAACCCCTGAATTTATTAATTTCGCTAAAGAGGTAAGCCACTAAACTGCCTTCAAAGTGGTGTTAATAGAAAGGTCAGTTAGTCATCACCAGCATAAAGTATCCTCCTGCACTTTGCAGAATTTGAATGCTTAGTAGTGGATGTTAAAAGACAAGCCGGAGTTTTTTCAGTGCGTATTAGCTGAAAACGGGAATATTCTTCACATAGAAACATATCAAAAAAATGGTAACCTTTTCACAGTAGGAAATGTCAGTGCTACACTACAGAAAAACAGAAATATTACATTTCTTTTGGGGTTCTTTTGAAATGCGACTATGTAAGAGTTGACTAATGGTGAGCAGGGAGAGACACTCAGCAAATATTACAAGTGCTTTTTACCCTATTTATTGCAGATGTAAGGGATTCAAAATTCCCACAGACAAACTCTACCTGTGAAAACCCAAACAATATAGAGCAAAGGCAGCTGGGAAGCCATATTTTTTTATTTCATGGAAAGTTTTAATCAGTGACAAAAACATTTCATTAAATTTGGGAAAGGGGTCTGTACAAAACGTGTTCCTGATTATCAGAATTGTGAACATTCACATGTTTTCAGATTTTAAGTAAAAAAAATAGATGTTCCAATAAAAGTTCTTCTTCCATCCCCAAAGTGGTATTTAATTGAAAAGCCACTCTCTTTCCAGTAAAAAAAAAAGGAAAAGGTTTTGCTGAAAAGTGTCCTACTTGCAACCACTGGCTTTAATGCTCAGCCTAAGAGTCTGGAAACCATTGACACTGATGAATTTGCTTGCAGTAGCACAGCAATGCTGCAAACTTCCTACAATCCCCACCTCCCTTCAGGGACCCAGAAATAGCTGCTGAAGTCCCACCATGGGTTTAGCTGATTCAGGAGAAATGCAATTAGGCCAGGAAGAAAATGCACTGATTAGTTATTTCCCAGATACGTTTTTGCAGGTGAGAGCTGGAATCTTGGAGAGGCTTTTTGGCTCGTAAGAAACTCAGCCAAACTGGAGAGGCAATACCAACTGTCCTCATTAACTGGCTCTTAATCCACAAGTATAAAGTAATTTGTGTTCTGCTTTTAGGGATTAATCTAGGCCAAAGCAAGAGTTTCTAGTGAGCCTAACGCACAAGAAAATCCCAAATGCTGAAAGAAAATCTTGCAAACAAGAACATGGCTTGATACACATCTTATCACCTCCCAGTTTTTGTGGTCCTACTCTAGAGTTCTACAGCATTTCCAATCAGTAACGAGATATCAGTGTCGATAAAGGAAGCCTGAGTAATGTGCATGGAGAATTTAGTCACTGAACCAGTGCTCCAGATGTGGTAAACGTAGCAAAATCTCTCTGGAAAATATAGGAAGTGCTTTACCAACAAATTAATGAAGAAGAACATTTCTTAAAAATTCTTGTCCGGTCTCCACAACACTTGTATACTGGACCTGTGATTGCTACAGACCAGTCCTGGGCCACAATTAATCCACAGTGGCACAATAAATTTCCCTTGAAAGGATTATAGCGATCCTTCCCTCTACACATGATGAAAATGGAGCTTCTTCTCCATCCTCCTAAAGGTTAGGGGGGAGGATTTGGAAAGTTTAAAAAAAGACACTAAACATTATTGTTATTGGTCAGTCTAAGAATTATAATGTCTAAAATCTTGTATTTTAAAAGATTCTTACAGCCATTTTGACAAGCTACCATGATTGCCACAGGCCTTTGAAATGCAGAAGGCAGAATGGCCTTAAGCTAAAAAAGTGCCTTTTCTTCATCCCACTGAACTGTACTCAAGCTGAGCCGAGTTACAAATTGTTTAAAATTGACATTTTCTTCTTATACTTGAATTGCTCAGGAAGATTTAGGAACACAGGACTGGATCTCCTGAGTCATCACATGCAGTCCGTAGGCACCATGTTATATGATTCTTTTCATAAAAGTATTTAGCTCCACCTTAAAAGCCGCTGTTCTTTTTCTGAACCCACTACTTCATTTTCAGGCTGTTCCAGAATCCCATAAAAATAAAAAAAATCCCTCCTCTGATTTCCAGTCACTTTAGACCCTTTTTTTTTTCATAAGCAAATACTGTCCTTTAGCTCAATAGTTCTTTTCCTTGTCTTGTATTTATTCCTTCAGGTATTCATATTGTCTCTGGTTTTCCCCTCCTATGCTGAACAAGCCAAGTCTTTTTTAGTTCCTTATCCTAAAATAAGACTTTCACTCTCCTAATGAGCTTCAGAAGCACAGCAAAAATTAACTGTCCTTGGGCATCCTAAAGGGCCGGGTTTGAAGGTCTAACCTAGAGGTGCCACACCACCCTTCCCCAAACCAAATCATTGACTATTCATCAATAATTTCAGTTGAGAAATGGATTAAGCGAAACTCCTGCAATGCGCCCATGTTTGGAGCTCAGCACCACCAGGGAACAAAAGGAACACAGCACTGGTGCAAGCTTAGGTTTTTTATTTCTCAGGTTCTTTTGGAATTGATAACTCTGGAAGTATTTGATCTAAGGACAAAGCCAGAAAACATCAAGAAGTAGTCTTGAAATAGTAGTCACTGAAATAGTCTGAATTTTCTAGAAGCGCTCAAAAGGTTCTTAACCAGTGGGGGGTAGGTTTTAAACATTTACTGAATGCCTAGAAGTAATGGGACATAGTCCTTGCAACAACATAGTACACAAAGATTGGTGTAATTACATTGCCTGTGGACTTCTTGGTGGATACAATAAACATAGTTCTGGGAAAAGAAGTGGGAAAATACAACATCAACAATAGGAAAGAAAAAAACAGAGATTATATAATCACATTTAGTGAGTCAATGTTGATTTTGATAAAGAAAAAAAAAACACATGGAAAATTAGCTTGAGTATAAGAAAAAGCTCATGATTTCCTAAAGCCTGGAAACTGCAAAACAGTGAAAGCCTTAAAGGTTGTAGCAAAAATCACTGGATGAACAAAGTAGTGTTGATCTGACAGAAAGCATTTTAATGTTCTATATTTTCTTTTATTTCTATGTCTTTTATTTCTCAGAGTTTGAGATGGTCATTGTTTGTTGGGGTTTTTTAGCTTTTTTTGTGTTCTACACAATAAATTTCCTTATAAAATCCACCCTGAATTTCTCTCTGTATAGGAGTTTCAGGGTGATGGATCAGAAAGGCACCACATCTCTTTCTCATACAGTGAACACTTCTGATGCTCTGGAGCAGGGAGAGGAGCCTCAACACTGTTCCACCATTCCTTTTGTGTAAGTCCATAGCTGACAAGCACTGGAGAAAGGCACTGAGAGCAGGGGAATCAGTGCATTTGCCAGCCCAAAAGATGAGCACTCATCAACAGCGTTTATGAATGACTTAGTATTCAAGAGTGCACTTGGGACACTCTTGTGCATCCATCATGGACACACACACAGAAAGACACATAAACCAGAAAATTAATCCTTTAGATGTAGTTTTAGCCAGCACAACATGGCACTGCTGTGGTTCAGTTCAGCCTGACTTTACAAAATACATTCTGAAGACGCCACAGTGGAACAACAGCAATACATTTTACCAAGCAGGAGACTTGGTGCTTCAATATTACATTCCAAAGTCTAACCTAGCTGAAGGATAAGGTTGGTACATCTCTTCATATCGCCACTTTTCTTCCCTCCCTGGGTAGCTCTGAAGTCTGTAGCAATGCAGATTAGCCACTTAATAAAAAAATAGAAGAAGAGTCATTTGTACTGACAAGAGAGGTGAGAATATATAACAGGAGTCTTTAAGGCCATCAGGCCTTGCATAGTTTTCAAGACCAACCACAGGTTGAAGGAGCGGTTGCTATCATAACTGATTATTCATTTGATTTAAAAGTCCTCCTGAGTCAGTTTTATCTGGTGTTGCTCAATTTTGCTGTAGATCCCAACAGCAACAACTTAGTGGCTCCTGACTCTGTAGTCTCTGTCCTCTAATAAGAAATAGAGTTTCTTCGTGTAACTTTACATATTCTTTGTCCATATATGAAATTTCCTCCATGTCTGCTTTCACTCATGAGATATCACTGAGAGAAAGAAATATTATTCGATCTGAAGGGAAATAGCTCAATTTGAAATTAATTTTCCACTTTTGAAATTAATCTTCTTCATTACACATCTGCAGAAATAAGTTTTCTAACTGTCAAGAGGAAATACTGCTTTTTAGGGTGCCACCTTGCAACTCAGTTAACATCAGTAGTGTGTTCTCAGTGTTCTGTTAAAGCCTCCTGATGAACCGAGTTACTTCTATCCTATTAATCACGTGAAAGTAGAGGCAAGGTTTGCTCTGTAAGGAATTTTGCTACCAAAGAAAGGTGACAGTTAACAGCCATACAGTCTGAAGTGTACTCATGGATTTCCTGGGAGGAGACAGCTGATACACATAACCTTCGGGCTAAGCAGGCCACATCTGAAGGTGACAGGGACATTCTGGGTTTATACCCACCAGCATTAGTCTTTTGAGACCAACAGAAGAAGTGGCTGGTTTTGTGACATGAATACAGTTCATCTACACTCGAAACTCAAGACTCCAAACATAGTTCACAGACATATTTTCCTTTTCTAGTTTGGAGCCGACTACCGTTTTATGAGCCCTCCTCCACTTCAGCTGCTTTTTCAGTCTTTCAGTTGCAATGACAGAGTCAGCAAGGAGGCAGCTACAGAGCACGACTGGCTGCATCAGAAGGAGCCAAAGGCAGTTCCTGCCTCTGCTGCTGTCACCACCACGTGACAGCAGAGCCACTGAAGCAATCTCATGAGTTAAGCAGAATCCATGGCCCAGCTTGTCCATGACCTCTGAGAAGCCAGCAATGCAGAGAGCCAGCACACGTGGCCATGGTGAGACATCATGGGTGGGTCAGGCAGGAGTCACAGACAGGCAGCGATGGAATGAGACTTGCAGACAGGAGAGGAGGTGTTTCTGGGCATGGGAGGGTGGCACACAGGGTGGTGCCAGTGGGACTGCAGGTACAGCTCTCAGTTCAAGCACTCTGGGCAACCAAGGGAACATGCCCTGTAATAGTACTGGACCCTCCAAGAAACTCTGGTTCAGGCTGCAGCTCCTGCTCACCGAACAGCACCAGACTGCCAAGGCAGAGAGTGACCAGGCACATCAGCCAACTCTACCCCTTTCTGAATGTCAAATGTTGGCAGAATCATCAAGCAGCCATCAACAACCATGTCCTTGGGCTGCAGTGCCCTGTACTGCTGACATTCTGGAAAAGTTCAAGGATCAGACTCTGAAATAGCCTGAAACCTAAACATAAAGGCATGTGATGGGATCTATGGCACAAAGATTCCACTGTCCTCTCAGCAATACCAAGTGCCCAACTTCAGGTGAGTTTTACTAACCTTTGTTTGTTTGTTTGACTACACATTTGAGTAGAGCACCAGCATCACAACAATCATCAGCAGACCACGATCCTCTCACAAGTTCTCTTGCTTCCTGCCTTCCTTCAGCTGAAGCCACTCTGGTACTCGCACACAAGGCAGTGAAGAAAGAGCACACAGCAATGCAGAGAGCAGGAGCTCCAGCACAGGATACATTCTGCTACCACCCTGTTTAATTACTATTTGCAGTTCAAGGCTGCACAGATTACCTCCACCCACACAAGGTAATTTGAACACTTTTATTTCTTCCAACTATGTACTGACACGATGTTAACAGTTGCAATTTCAAGGAGTAAAATCCTTAGAACTGCAGTTACAGATCAAGGAGAAAAATCTCCGATCTCTCCCTCTGGTTTCATAAAATTACAAAATAGCTGAGCATGGAAAGGACCTCTGGAGGTCATGCAATCCACCTTCTTTTTCAAAGGGTTAATTTCAAGGCTAGATAAGGCAGTCCTAGGGCTTGGCCAGCTGAGTCTTGAAAGTCTCTGAAGATGGAGAACCCACAAACTCTCTGGGCATCTGTTCCAGCACTTAATCTCCCTCATTACAATTTTTTTTTCCTTCTGTCCAGTCATATTTTCCCCTCTTGCAACTTGTGACCATTGCCCCACGTCCTTTTGCTATGCATCCCTCAGAGGATATGGTATATCCTCCCTATTACCACCCCTTAGGACCACTATTAGATCCACCTTAGCCTTCTCTTCCCTGGACTAAACAAACCTTTGTCCCTCAGCCCCTTCATCTATGAGGTTCTCAGACCCCACAGTCACCTTAATGACCCAACTGCCCCCACACTGCAGCCCTCAGCACAGACACACTGTCCTGCTCTGCACCAACAAGGCTGGGAGGGTTGAAATCTGTCCCTATCCAGGACAGTGACACCAGGCGTGAGGTCCCAGCCTCCACATCAATTTAAAGTTTGCAGTGAAGCCAGGGGCTCATCTGAGAGCTCTGCATTTACTGCCACGTCAGAAATCAAATTCCATTCAGGGGATGAACAGGGTGGAGAACACATGTCAAAGATTTCTGCATTAAAGAGCAAAAACAATCAAAAACACCAGTAAGGAATTGAGTAGCCATTTTTACGGGGATACTTAGTTGACACATGCTCTGAAATTGTGTTATTAAAACTAGAACAGAAAATTACATGTTTCATTACCCAGAATTAGAATGAGAATGGACTGGTTTGTGCACAAAAAGGAGTGTAACTGAGAGGCTGTTCAAGATAACAAAAAACAAACCAAGACTGTCATCTGATGATATCAGCACCAATATTCTGCACTGTCTTGAATGAAAAATTATCTATATCATATACAATAAGTTACATGAACTCACAAATAAACAAAACTCAGCTCCCATTTCCACACAGTAAGTTTAGGCAGGCTGATTTGGTTTGGTGTAACTGGTTAACAAATAGACGGAAGACACAGGAACACAAGTCAGTGAGAAGTACAACTACAACCGACCAGAATGTCAGGCTGAAACAAAGTCACAACTTCTGCTTTCAGGGAACTCTGAACCAGAAGTAAGAAGTAACATGTTGCCAAGAGAGCAGCAGCAGAAGCAAAATTAATGCATTATAGAACTAAAGCAACACTAAGTAAGACTAAGTGCTGAGGGGTAGGTTGGGAGTAATCCTTGGCTCCTACCAACATGGGATGCATCTCCAGTTAGAGTCCAGATCAGAATTTCAGGGAAGCTGAATTGCTGTTGCTATGTTGACATCATTACTTAAGATTCACTGAAAGTTCAGCTTTCAGGTTTTGGTGTTTAATACTCTCCACCCTGTTTTGTTCCAACCAGACTGTTTAGGAAATTTGGGGTTGAGTGCAAAGGTACAGACCTGACTCTCATCTCTCCTCAGGTTTTATGTTCCCTGATTTTTCAAGAATTACTCTCAATCCACATTGATAAGTGAATTAGTCTTTCAAATTAAAGCTAGGCTTTTTTCCATTGAGCTCTTTTAACTCTCACTCTAAGACAGTCCTTCTTGCTTTAAGAAAGCCTATTGTGGAGGCTGTGGACCACCAGTTCATGCCTCCCACAAGCGGGATGGCTGCCATCTCATCTGTACTGATACACTCTGGTAGAGGCACCAAAGAAAAGTTAAATGGTTCATTATTTGGAAAGCAGAATTGCAAATGGATTTACAATTTTTAAAAATCACTCTAATGCAACAACTAAAAAGAGTTAAAATCTTGACAGTTCTGAAGTTGAGACTATTTAATGTCTAAAAATAAAAAATAGAACATAAAAACTTAGAATAAAGTCTAAGAACAAAATATTACTGGTTTCCAAGTTCTTCATGAAAAATTGTGTGAGTAACGCTCTGGAAGGGTACTTTCCCTGCAAATAAATGTCATGCAAATACTAAGTCCCATAAGACCAAGTTTATAGCCCTTACCCTAAAAAGCAGTGCTAATGATTAGCATAGCTAAGTATGTACTGTAATGCAGAGCCTGTTGCATATTCATTCACAGTGGGTATAATTCTCTTCTTAGAGACACTACCAAACCAGCAGCAGCCCTTGTATGTAAATGGAGACTTCCACTAGCTTGTATTTAAAGGCATCTATAATAAAAAATAATTAACATGTGCGATATATTTACACATTTTTAAAGTGCACACTGTATGATAAGGCACCATTAAACATATATTATTTCAAAACATAAAACATCTTAGCAAAATAAATAAAAAAGAAAAATATTCCTTTAAAATTTAGTTTACATCCTCCTGAAAAAAACCGTCCTGTGAATATATACATCTTTCAAAGAAGTGTGCCATAAGGAATTCTAGCTAACTTGGTGCAGAAAATTTCTGAATGACCAGCAGACAAAATGAATGCTGCTTCTCCCTGGACTACATTCAGTTTCTCCCATTTTGCTGAGATCAAAAAGCTCTTATTTTAACTTTCCAGGCAAAGAGTAGCTAATCCTTGTGAGTAGCTCATAATAATATTTTAGGCTGTGCTATGATATTCAAATACAGCATATATTCATTTTCCTGAGTGAAATCTAACATAATGTACAAAGGCCCAAGAATCCTAAAAGTACAAAAAGAAGTCTCTCCTTAAAGAACGTCATCAGAAACAATGGCACAGATAGGCCAATTAATTGATGGAGAAAGAGCCTCAGAGGCAGGATATGGATTTCACCCCTGACTATGCAACTATACTCAAAACCCAGCTGGAGACAGTCATGAGCAAATGTGCTCTAGATGACTCAGGACTGAGCTTCAGGGTTGGAGTAGACAAGCAACAGAGTTTGTCTCCAACCACCACTATTCTATATTTTCTTATAATTGTATGTATTTTTAAACACTTCCAGTGTATCGTGGAGTTTTTGCTTGTAAACCCAGAAAACAGACTTGAAGGCACCGTGTGGCTTCAGGCTCTCCATCCTCACAAACAATGACATTATGTAATCCTTTTCATGGATGGATCCAGCTCCATACTTTTTCTCATTGGTAAGGAATAATTCTTTTCATTTTCTGAAATGTTATGTGTCCTTGCAGACTTTCAGAGTTATTATTGAAATCATGCAGTGATTTTCCTTTTCCTGGGCAACCCTCGTGAGCAGCCTACTATACACAGAGGGTTTGTGAGAGGTACAAGTTGAGTCCATGATTAAAAGCCACAAAACACAGTATTGCTTAACATACACAATTTATACACCTAGATCTTAAAACCCTGCATATTTGTATGCTGGATATCGTTAGCTCAGTGCAATTTTTATAGAGCAAAGATTCAGGGAGAAAAATCAGCTTAAAAAAATTAGCTTCCTAATGTGTTGTAATACACTGAGATCACTCTGAATATCACATGCACTCTATGTGTAAACCCAACTGAACATGTCAGATGCCTTCCTTTAAGAGAATCACTCAGATTAATATGTGTTCCCTATAGTCTTGCTATTTATGGATTCTTTATAATGGTTCTAATACATCTTGCCCAGATAGCACTGATAAACCATATCCCAACCTTCTTTAACTGGCATGCTCAAGTGGGCAAGTTTCAAATCCCATAATTTACTACAACTTAAAACATTCTTAAGTGTTCACACATCATTATTTGCTGCTTAACAGAAGAAACCACTTCGCGCTTCAGTTTCAACCCACATGAAAAATAAGGCTATAACCCAAAATCTCTAATACTGGACTCTTTCCTGATGTTCAGGATGTATAGGAATATAGGGAAAACAACGTGTGCCATTTGCTACTGCTCGATGCACATCGTGATTTCCTAAATCAGTTGAAATTCAACTGCTGAGCCAGCAATTTCGAAGGCTCTGTGCACACAAGAGTTCCCAAATGAGACTGACTTCTACACACATGATCTACACTTTATCTTTCTTTTTGCCTTAGCTGGAAAGTCAGCAAATTGTCCAACAGGAATGTTTTGGCACCTTCCTATTATCTCTGACAACATGTCAAGTGGGAAAAAAGGCATTTGCAAACAAGAGGGAGTAGAATGTGGAAAAATGCTATTTTTGCTGCTCTATTGGGAGGTACTCAATGTGTTCAGGGAAAGACAAAGTTATCTTAATTTTATCCTTGGTCAAAGTTTCTTTTTTCCCTTTCCCCAATTAAGGCAAAATGGTATTGGCCATACTAAATAGAACAGAATAGACTCATAAATTTGTAAGAAGTAAAGTCACTTTTCAGAAGCGCAGCCATTAAAATGTACTATCAACCCTAGAAAAGTTCTGTTCCACAGCATATGATGTACTGCAACAAACAAACATTACTTTGTTTTCCATATATTACTGTTTGTTTCATTATACTGTGGTATTGCAGCTTCTATTTCAAATGCTTCCTCTTGATGATAAGTAATTGCATGTTATAAGATCCAAAGAAGGGTTTGGAGGAAGACATTAATTTAGCATCAGAATCAAATGATCACAACTACTTGTTTGCTTCCAAAGACAGCATGGCACAGGGCAAAGTACATTGGGTTTTTCCCAAGCCTACTTCTTGTCACAAAATAATGTAAATCAATCATTAAAAAAACATGCTGCTTTCCTAATTTTTCTCACGTTCCTCTAATTTCTAATTTTTAGATGCTCTATGTATGCCAAGGACACCCTCCTCTTGTTTTGCAGTTCCTTTTTGACTTCATGTCTTGGATAATTTTTGTGATAAGCTTCTTGGGGTATCCTATCGCTTCCTCAGACCTAACAGGTGAGTATGGAGCCATCACAGTCCCAAGCCCTGGGAAATCCCTGATCCTGCCAATCACCCACCCACAACAATGGTGCCACAAGAGATTCTCCTTTCCCTGCAGCAGCTACTCACCATTTCCTGTCATCTGCTACTCCATGAACCCACTAAGACATTTTTTTCGTTTTCACTCACTGACTTTTTGCATGTTCTGATCATCCTCCCTTCTTAGGTTGGCGATAGACATCTTGCTACCTTGTTTCCTGCTTTTGCTTCAGTTGCTGCTGCTAAAATATTCCTTGCCTCCCCCATTTTTTCACACAACCAAGGCTTTGCACAGCCTTCTCCTTGCACTTGCCTTTGGTTCCTTGCTCTTCACTCATGCTTTGTTTTCTCCCCTTCTCTCATATAATTTTCATACCTTAGCACAGGAATTCTCTCAATTTCTCCATTTATTAATTATTCTTGCCCATCATTGTGGTTCCTCTTCGGGAGCCAATGCAGCCCCTCATGGCAATTTTTCATGCAAGCTGTTTTCAAATACTCATCTGCGCTCCTTGGGGGAACTGTGTCAGTGACTGTACAGTCTCCACATATTTGTATAGCCCTGGACTGATTGACTAAACAGTCAATAACAAATCAATAGCCCTGCTAGGACAGCAGTATTTTTGCTTTCTGGAATAGAATAGTTTTGCTTTTAAGTTTATTCAGACTGAGAGATAATTCCTTCAAACAAAGTAGTGGAAACCAGAGCATCCATCAAATCCAAAGAAGTGTTCAAATGTGACGTATTGTGCTTGGAATGCCTCCCTTGCCTGCATTACTCTCTTGGGATGGGAAATAGGAGAAGGCAGCGAAACAATAAGAGTAATGAATAATCACATACTTAGCAAAACCATTAAGTTTAGAGTTTGAAATTTGTACAACAATCTGGATTTTGCTGCAATTTCATTTCATTGATATTACCACTGAAAGGCAAATAAAATTGGAAAATATGTATTCCCAGAAAATCCATTATCAGAAACCCTAAAAAAATTATCATAAATTTAAGCATTTCTAGCTTTCACACAAGACTCAAAGGGACACTGCCTGCCCTGTGTAGTTACAATAAAGACCTGCTGGGCAAATGAAGGTCACTTGAATTTTTTAAAATTTAAAACGTTGTCTTCTGCTAAATCACAGGGAAATACACCAAAAACATAATCAATTTTTCCTGGGTTTGACAATCGCAAAAGTCCTCTTTATACTCCCCACTCTTGACTCACAAACCACCGCATCCCAAGGGACTGTGCACTCTGAAACCAGGAGTGAGTAATCAGGAAAAAGATGTTTCCCCCCTTCAAAGTATTCGCTAAAGCATTCATCCTTTCAAAACTTCCAAACTACGATTTGTTTGGGTTGTAAATCTTACAGCAACAATATTTACAATGTTACCGTAAACACTGTACAATGTCAATGAAATTGTCTAAGATATAGACCAGGTCATGGAGATTTCTTCTGATACGGCACAGGGTGAGTTGGTCTCATTTCAACTGTCTGGGAACACAGGAACAGCAAAGCCCAGAAAGAACAGTTTGATTACCAGACCTGTCTCAAAATAAAAGACTTATACTCTTCTACAGCTTGGGAAGGGACTTTTTTTAATTCATTCAAGACACCTTTGGAAAGAGTTGATACTATGAAGGAAGCCAACACGTTCAGAGAACAAATATTTCAGTGTGCATCTGAAAAATTACTCACCGGCTCTGACTGCCATTTTGTTTACCGCTGTGGAAAGCTGCAAAATGTAGTTGTAATAAAGCAGACATTGAAGAGATGTATTAAAACACCTACTTATATTTGCTACTGTAAACAATAAACGTCACTTTACAATAAGACAAAATAATTGATTTATCAAGAAGAAAACATGGGGTGTGATTAGTAAGTAGTGCATTGCTTGGCAATTAAGAAGTATTTGCTGCATTAATTACTGAAATTACTAGGCACGGGTAGTTTACAGTATTTCCTAATCTTTTCAACATTTTACTCTTCAAATATCAAATCCCAACAATCCAAATATTGCTGGCAAATTGGAAAGCAGAGGACAACTCTCCAGTTACTACAGTCAAGACAAAAAAATAGTTACATTTTATGTAAGCAGTGTCTTGTCCTTAGGAGTCCAACACCATCACACGCCCCTGTAGACCACACAAACCATAAACGTCTTTGAGCTCCAAACTACCATTAGATAGTTTTTATTGAACTTTGAGTCAATACTAAACTGGTTAGCTGGCAAGTTCATAATCACCAGAGGTAATATTCACAGTTCAGGAGATGGGGTCAAGCAAGAGCTGGATGTGCATGCGTGAATTTCTACTTCCATGATAAAAAGTGACAATGTTCAAAACACCCAATACCGATATTTTTAAAAGGAATCCTCTCAGCCAGAAGAGTCTTTAGCTTCACACCACTTGAACCACACCAATATTTTTGGTCATAAATGAAATTTTGGAAATAACTCAGCACTCAATACCAGCAACATTTATTAACCATTATCACATTCAATAACCCCCTCCAACCTGCGCTCAGGTAATAGTCTGGGCAGTGCCAATTCTCACATTCACATGGAAAATCGAGAGGAGAAAAATTACAAACACAAGAAGACGAACAAAAGCCACAACCATGGCAAAGCCAGACCCTGCAACATCCACCACTGATCCCAGGTTATAGGGAACGGCTGCCGCAGGTCTGCTGCGAGGTGAGAACAGTGAGTCTGAAACCCGGTAACAACTAGAGGTGGCTGGCTACGGAGTCAAGGTGTGGAGAGCTGGTCAGAGAACACTCTCATGGCGCTCTTCCCTTTATCAATAAATAAAATACCGAGAGGACGCTCAACACTTTACCTGGAGAAGCACATCCTCCACAGCGTGAAGCCGCAGGAACTCGACGCGGTGCTCATCAGCCTCTGCAGGGAGCAGCCCTTACCTTTACGGTGGCCACGGCATTCTACTCAGGGTTCTTTGCCATACCCCGGCTCCTGCCTCCTCTGGAGTCCATCACTGGTGCAAAGTGGGGCTTCCTGTCACCATGACCTCATTCCTCTTCACAGAATCACCAATTCACAGCATCAGTCATGCTAGTGCGTCATCTGGTCCAACCACCCTGCTCTAGGGTCATCCTAGAGCACATGGCACGGGAATGCGTCCAGATCGTTCTTGAATATGTCCGGACTCAGGTCACTCATGGCCGGGTTGCTGTGAGAGAAGCTCCTCAGCCTGGGGCTCTGTGCGCAGGAGGAGCAGCTCTGCAGTGATGGCCGGCGAAGGCCGGTGGTCGCTAAAGGTGCAGCCCGGTTCACTCGGCATCACCTTCATACGTTCCTCGTCTCTCAGGTAAGCACCGCGGGGACGCCAGCGGCCACGGGGCAGCATTTTTCCTCCGAGAAACGACAGGGACGGCTCTAAAGTGGCGATGGCCGATGGCTTCG
>VZRS01008548.1:248583-418533 GCA_013398055.1 Ifrita kowaldi
GGGGCAGGCAGCGAAAAAGGAGCCGGCGGGCAGTGGGCGAGACCCAGCCGAATTTTGACCTCCGGCACCCAGTTGTAACGCCCCAACTGAGAACGAGTCTAGCCACTCTTGCCACGCCAGAGAAGAAGAAGGGGGAAAGCTGAAATGAAAAATAAGACAGACTGGACATGGCTGTTTGAAATATTCAGTGCCAGTAAGTGGAACCCGGGTGGAAGTGGTAAAAACACCAAACATGACTGGATGTCCTACACTTCTTGGTCTGGATTACCTCCTCAGGCTCCACGTTTCCTGGTGAAATGGCCATTTGTATTGAGGTTCTCTGGAGTGCACAGTGTAAGGGCTAGCACAGAAACCATCACCTTCCAGCTGGAGCTGTGTGCCAGTGATAGGTACTGCTCAACCATCAGGGTGTGCTTGGGTGTGGAACTGCTTCTGTGGTTGGTTGGACATGGTTGGACTTACTCTCCGTTTGATGATCTTGATGATCAGCTGTAGGGTATAAAGTGCAAGAAGTGCAGGATCTGACAGGTTTCACATAGACAGTTTTCACTTTGTCTTTCAAAGTCTTTAGCAGAGGTCATCGCTAAGGGATGACATTGCTCTGTTAGGATGGCATTTTACTGTGTGTGACACAGACCTCCTCTGAAGTCTAAACTCTCCTAGGTGGTGTTAAATTATTGGAAGTACATGATGATCCGAATAGTGTCATTGACCTTTCCCCCTCATTTTGCAGTATCTGTCATTTAACTTTGTAATTTAAAGGATATTGTGTGTCGGCTGTATTGCTGTTGTGACTCTAGCATAGCCAGTAGGAGTTCAGTGAAGAACAGCTTTGACCCAAAATGTTAGCAATACAATTTTAGCGTTAGTAGTTTCTGGGATGCATACAAGACCTTTGCCTCATGTAGTCTGAATTTTCTTTGGATGTTTGGATTAGTTCTAGAAAGAAATAAAGCTAGCATGTCTTAGGCTAATGGTAGCCATGCTGGTTTAGCTCTGACTCATTGTTAAGAAATTCTGCTGTTTTATGATCTTTGTGTTGTAAGACGATGACGTTTGGTAGTTGGATGTGGGCTGTGTCACTTTGTGACATCCAAGTGAGGTTGATCGAGTAGTCACCTGGTGTGTTCTGCGAGGGAGCAGAATCACAGCCCGGTTTGCAGGCACTTTTAGGCCCAGTCTCTTTGCAGGCATTTGCACAGATGAATGTGAATTTTTGGTACTGTGGTTCAAAGCCTCTGAATCACTTCCTTTCTTTGTTACTCCATTCGAAATACTTTTGCTTATCGTTGTACAATATGGAAGAATTGTCTCCACCAGAACAGGTAGGTGGAAGAAGTGTGGCTGTTCCTTTCTTGTTGTGTGAGGTGTTTGGAAAATGACCTCAACTGGTCATGGTGTAAAATCTTCATCTACATGTTGGACATGCGGTAAAAAGTACGTGCAGGGCTTCAGTTATCAATCTGTCTGCCTTTTGCATCTTCACTGGGAAGTTGTACATGACAGAGGTCAGAAGAAATGTCTAGAAAGCTGAAGAGTTTGTATGTCTGATAGGCAGCAGTGGTGTAGATGGTAGTGGCCTCATTTAAAAAAAGAATCAGTTTTGCCTCCCTGCTTTTCCCCCTTCCGAAAAAACCAACTGCATCAAGGGAATTTATTAAAAAGAAGCTCTTAGCTCTGGGATGTCCCACACCAGTTTGCACATGAGATGAAGTGCTTTGTGCCCTCAGAGCAGTCCAAGTTCTTGCACTAGTAAAACACTATGTGGATCACAGAATGACCATTAAACAGTTTCAGGATTTTACCTTGAAATAATGTGAGGCTGTGGGTGTAAATAAACAATTTGGGTCTTATGGTGACATTCCAAAGGTATGGTGCACTCCTGATTCTTCTTTGACTCCTTAGTAATATCCAAATCCTTCAAGGATTCTTACTGAACTTCATCAAGTAAGACCAATTATTAACTCTGCAATTTGGAGAATTTAATACTGGCTGCAAAATTATTTGTAAAGCCAATCATGATACAGAAGCCCTGATAAAGCACATGGAAAAAGTACAGTGTGTATATTGCCTATATGAGCTCATCATACGTTGGTGGCACCCAAGAAACTTTTATAAATTTTGAAGTTTTGGAAATAGATGTGCATATTTATCCTGTCAGTTCATTCATTTTCTACTGTCGTGTTATTTTAAAAGGCTTTTCAACCTTTTAAACTTAAAGATAAATTCAATTACTGTCTTTATATTGAAGCAAAATAAGATCACAGACAAAATAACCTCTGTGTTTGGTTAGGTAGGTGCCTTTTTCTAGTTAGAAATGGCTTTTAATCATCTGAAATGCCTCCTATTACATTTGGGTTAGGACTGTAAAACAGGTACTGATTTATTCTAGAAGCAAAAGAACACCCATTAGGAGTTCTGTGTTTACTGGTAGTCAGTTCTAGAGCTGTGTGTTAGAACCAAGACACTTTACAGCTAATTATTCCATTAGATGGTAAAATGTAGGTGTTAGTTTTGAAGTTTTTAAGTATATTTTTTTTCCTTTACCAGTAAAGAACATTGTGTATGTTTTAGTGTAATTCTCAGGCTATATGAAATACTGGTTTGGCTTTGCTTGAGTTCCACGTGCTTATGATTTCAAGCTTTTATGAGTGGGTGAAAGTGTCATGGAATATTCCTTTTTTTTTTCCTTGCTTTTCCTCTTAAGAGGTAACCTGTTAAATATTAAAGATCTATGGTGCATGTTTCCTTAGAAATAATAATCTTAAAATAAAGGACTGACAAAAAGGGGCTTCAGAGTTGCTTTCAAGTAAGGCAGCCCTGGTTTGCCTTGTGTTTCACAATACACTGTTGGATGCACTGACAGGAAATGGTTGTTCTTTTGGGGAACAGACAGAAAGGGAAATGTATTTACTCTTAAATACCAAGTTTGTTGATTCACATAAAAGTTGTCAGTAACTTGAAGTAACATTTTTCATTTTCCATGTACAATTTGTTACATTATCTGAATCCAGACAGTTATCTCAGAGACTGATATTTTAAGTCTGAGATGGCTTTAGAGGGGAAAAATTCCATACGAGTGCTCCTAATTCTTTTTTCCTAACCCAGAGCATCCTGTTTACTGCAATAAAACCCGCTTTATTGATGAATATGTGAATCAGTTATCAGTGTCACAGAGATGCTCTTTAAGCTCATCTCGATGCTTTTTTTTTATTTAATATTTTGGGGGATTGTATGCAATGAACACCATTAGACTTTCAGGGGTGATGACTTGAAATCTAAAGGGGTATTTTACCATTGTGTCAGATTGTATTACAACACCTTTGGTAAGTGATCTAAAGATTACAGCTAAATCTCTGAAGGGGTCTTAACATGTATGCATTTCTGGATCACAAAAATAAAACCAGTCTTTAAAGCTCAATAGTTATTGCATTAAAGGGAAAAAGTGACATTTTTTAAAATGGCATCTTCTCACTGAAATGATGCAATGCCCATGGACAGGAGCATGTCCACCACAGTGACACGTTTCAATTCAATCTTAGTCTGTTTATGCAGCAGTGTAAGAATGAGCTGCAGTTTATTTCAGCTCACATGATCCACCAGAAAGATAATGTACTTCCAGATAATTGCAACATTTCCCATTTATACCTGCACTCAGGTACCAGCAAAGTCAAAACTTGAAGATAATAATGGCACTGTTTGGCCTGCTGAATCTCTATGACATGTGGAGACATGCAGATGGGAGAGAACAGGGTTGAACTTTTGAATGCAAGGTTTGGCTTGAGATGCAGGGTTTAGGAAATCATCTTTGCTTTAAAAGGAAATGCAAGTTTTTGAGCGTTGTGCTTTCCATCTTGCATCTCTTTCAATGGAGTCACTTTTTAGCAGAGATACATGCTTAAACCTGCATATTGAATTGAAAAGCAGAAATCTATTTTTTAATTACTTCACATGTGTATTTTCTAAGACAAAGGTGACTTGGAAGAAGATGGTGTGTTTTAATAAAGGTTATTATTTGTCAAATCAGCCTGTGTATTGACACAACTGGTCTGTGGTGAAGGAGTAGGACTAACTTCACAAGCAGAAAACAGTGATTTGAAGTAGGATTTGGGGAATATAGAACAGTTAAGCACCTACTCCTTCTGTACACTGGCAAGCTGTGGATGCAACGCTGATTTCAGTAATTCTGAGCTGGCACTCACAAGCTCAAGATTTGATCATCTGTAAGTAACACCTTTTCATTTTTTTTAGTGGAAAAGCTTTACTAACAACTCTTTGGAAGAATCAGCTATTTATCAATACATTATCATTGATCTGTTCTCAAAATCAGTGTTTAGAAGACAACTGTCCTCAAAATCAAGTAACCTCCAAGCAGTATTACCTTCAGTTGGTAGAAATCCAGAAATTTTGTTGTCTGATGAAAGTTTTCAGGACTCTGTTCCAAATGTGGTGTGATTTGCAGTGCAGACTGTATTCTTCAGTCCTCGACTGGGCAATCATCTGTGTTATAAATTCGGGTACAAAGACAGTAACAAAGAATTAACCAGAGGTCCCTTCTGGCCAGGTCTTGGGACTTCTCTAAATTAAAGTTACTGAGTGAGGTTCAAAAGTGGACCTGGCTAACTCTGGCAATATTCATTGTCTTACTAAGAAATTCCAGTGTAGATCTGCATATGGAACATTGCAATGCCCATAATGACTGTCTTGTTTACCTACAGCGTCACTGTTACCGCAAGCCCGACTTCCTCATTACATTGTAAACTGCTGAGCATATTTTGGGACACTGAAAACCAATTGATTCCTTGTTACAATCTTGATAAAGTGTTTTATCTGGCTCAAGTGTAGCTTGCTTCAAGGTACAAGTCTTAAGTGTGCTCCTGCTTGGGAGGGACACTGAAATACACCCTCGTCACTCTTAGAAGTCTGAACATTTGAAGTGAAGATACCACCAAAGCCACTGAACTGAACAGGTTACCTTCAGTGCCCATAACTATCAAAAGATTAAAGTTGCATCATTTTTTGTAATACTTCCTTAATGACAAATAAAGTGCTTTATTTTGGGCTGGTCTTTGATTGAATATTACAATCCAGCAATAAACTCATTGTTTAGTAATTGCTTCTGAAAGTTAAAATTTTTAGAGAGAGACTGCTCAAATAATGGCAAAATTTAAATGTGGTTTAATATTGAAAGAAATGGACTAATTATTTTTTTTAAATCAATGGAGTGATTGTGATGGCCAGCTATGTTGTAAATAGCATTTCTTTGTCCATTCATTTGACTTTTAGCATTAGTACAGTTTCTTGGCTCTGTACATTTTCATCAGTGCAATCTCTTTTTGTTGTTCCTTCTTATCCATATAATTTTCAGATAGTTTTTGCAGCACATTTATGGCACTGGCATCTTGACACTGGCAAAAAAGTATTATTAAATAGTTAACTGTTCCTTGAGTTCAAACTATTAGAACAATATAATTAAAGTCAAACGTTTGTAACGTACATTCATGCAAATACAAATATTTTGGTTTTGACAAAGGGGAATTCATCCTTTCTGCCTCTTGAATTATAACATCACACTCCTTGTTCATTATTAAAACTTTACATTGGTAATATTGCAATACTAAAAGGAAATACACTTCAGTCTGTTTTCTTCTATTACACAGAGCAAATGTAGATCACAGTACTATTTCAATATTATCTCATTAGGAGTCTTGATATAAAACATTGCTGCAAATCTATTAGGTCTCTAAAGACTTTCACAAGAAATTGATATGATTGACCTGTGTAGAGAAGAATGATTCTTCTCATGCCTCACCTAAAAGAGGAATTAGGTTGACTCCTACAAAATGGTAAAGGGTAGCAGTATGAGCAGGAGACTACAACAAAACACTGAAACAAAACCAGCATTTAAAACATCTGTCAGAAAGACACTTTTGTCTGAAAATAGCAGTTCCCCTACTTGGGTTTTCCTAGGTTCTGTCTCACAGAATACCCCCAAAATTTGCACCTCATTCCTTCAGAGGAGCAAACCAGAAACGATGAGGATATTTTCTTCCTTCAGGTTCTTCACTGCGTTTATTTAGATTTTGTTGGGGTTTTTTGAAATGATCTTATATTAATCACTTTTATGTGCTCATACCCAATGGATTAAGAAGGAATACAAGGGACTATGCAGCGCTAAGCCTGAGCTCCATTGCATGCAGATTAGTAGCACCTGTCAAAAGAAATAGAATTAGCACTCATGCATGTGAACATGTCTTGGTTTGGACAAGAGTTAAAATTTTTATAGGACATCTCACAGATCTCTTAGTAAATATTTACAGAAGAATTACTCTGGCTGGTGTAAATGGTTTTTCAAAAAACCTTTTTATAAGACCCCACAAGAGCAGCTGGTAACACAACAAAACCAAGCTATGGTCCAGAAGGATTGGTCATCTCTTAGACTACCTGGTTTACAGAGAGGTGTCTATGGATAGAGGTTTCAAATGCTGATATTGGCACCTGTGTTGTACAACAGAGTCATCAATTACTTGAAAATAATCACACTTACTCTTCATAATTTATAGATTATTATTATTATTGTAATTGTCAAGCCAAAGGTTGACAGTGAAGAGCTGAATGACAGCAACTGAAATTCAGTGTTTACAAATGCAAGCTAATGATCAAAGGAAAAATAATCCTCACTATACATGCATAAAAATGAGCCCTGAAGAAGCTGTTACTATTCTGGAGAAATCTTGGAATCATTGTGGAAGGTTTCTGGGTGTGTCCATGTCAGTATTTTAATTTGGATAAGGTGCATGCTTTTGAAGTGAATCTCCCTTTGATGCCCAGTTACCACACTTCTGTTTGCATCATGGCATTGTCTTGGAGAGCAGTGACCACACTCTCTTCCAAAGAAACCAAACCAGAAAATGTTTTTCAGCTCCTCATGGGTGTCCAGTCCATGGGACCAGACTTCTGGCAAACAGAAGTTTACATGTTATCAAAAAAGCAATTGAGAATGAAAGAGAAGATGATCATCCTTGTGTCCCTGGGGAACATGGTGCTTCCACCTCTGCAGTACTGCACCCAGTGCCAGGAGACACAGAACTAGAAGTAATGCAGAGAAGGGCCACCAGGGTGTTGCAGGGGATGGAGTGGCTGTCAGAGAAATGACACTTTATGACAACTTTCTGGCTGGGTAAAGAAGTGATTGAATGGTATGGAAAAGACAGATGGGGATGTTTAGTTAAGTCAGAGATGAATGCCGTTTCTCATTGCACAAGAAAAGATACGCAGCAAAGGAAATAATTAGGCAAGTGATGGAGACAAGGGAAGTACTTCACAGTATTTAAATCTTGGAACTCTTTGCCATGGGATGTTCTGGAAATCAGAATTATAAATGGTTTCAAAGAATGGTAAAGCAGGTTCTTGGTGGATTGATCCCTTTATACTTTTCAGCACAAGCCAGTCTTTAAACTGCTAATCATGAGAAGCTGTGAGGGCAGAGCAAGGGCAGCACTTACTCTATAGATGCTGTTTCCAAAGCATCCAGTACTAATTTCTATTTGAATATACAACACGTTGAGCTAAGTGGACCTTTAGTCTGACCTCATATGGCAGTTCTTAGTTTTGTACTTACTACAGTCATTAAACAAACATAGTTATTGACTAAGGTGTTGATACGGTCTGCAGAGATCACAAACACACTTGCCTTACAAGCTGTATCCTAGTATTCTAATTCCTAACCCCTGTCAATTAATATCTTTGCAAAGCAAAGGACAAATCAGAATAGTGAGTTCAGTTTCTGCTTTAGAGCCCTCACAGTCTAGATTTAGAATCATAGAATCATAAAGGTTGTAAAAGTCTTCAAAGACTGTTGCGTCCAACCATTAACCCAGCACCACCGTGTTTACTGCTAAACCATGTCCCCTAGTGCCACATCTATATGCCTTTTGAACACTTCCAAGGATGGTGATTCCACCACTGCCCAGGGCAGCCTATTCCAGACTTCTAACAAGTTGCAGCGTGTGGTAGAAGCAAACAAAAGAGTAGAAGAAGAGAGGAGGTGATGAAGTAACACTGAATCAAACGTATGTAATAAAAACGAAGTTTTGTCACCTTGTTGTAGCTCTGCTTAATAACTGGGGCTAAAGGGTTAAAGATAAACTAGAAAACATTCCAGTAAATGCATGGCATGAGGCAAATGATTGAGTCAATGTTACTGGGAAGTTACATTAATGTAATAATATGTTTCTGATTAACAAAATCAGGTTTCTCCTACGAGAAAAGCATTTCAGCATCTAAAAGGGTTTATCCACAGCTTTCCGACATCCATGGCTTTGGATAGTATGCATAGGCTTCCTTAATACTGTACAGAATTGTCTGTACAGTGTCTGCCTTACCTGAATATACATCAGAAAGCCACTAACTTTTAACAAACCCATCAAGTGGTTATTCTGTTGTTTGGGGTTTTTTTCCAGAAATGGTGATTACTAAAATACTGATATGTAAACAGTCTATTTTCTAACTGACCAGCCTGACCTGTCAAATTCTTTCACACGTACACAATGAACTTTTTTGTGACATCACTTGGCAGTCACTGCAACAAAGGAGAGAGCGTTGCTCATGTATCTTATTATTCTTAGTAATAGGAGAGATCTTAAAATAAAGTGTGACATTGCATAGTTTTTTAAAAGACTACTTTGTAAAATTTGTTTGACTCTGCTAATGGACTTGCCTTTAAATGTTATGCAGCTGAAATTTGCTCTCATTTTTTTGTTGTTTTTTGGGGAAGGGACAGTTTTGCAAAATATGAAATGGCATTAATACACGTAATGAATTTGTCTCCAGAAATCCTTTGTGATAGGTTTCAGGTGTTTTAGCACAGGAAATCTGGCAGGAAAGGTGCTGGAGAAATGCTGAGAAGTAGGGTTCACATGGAAGGAAAAGGCATGCTAATGTTTACAGGGCTTGTAAATGTGTTCTGAGAGAAACTGCAAAGATGTTGATCACAAAGTGTTTTGGTGATTAATGTAAGGGAGGAATAGCAGACTGCAGTGCAAATAGGAACACATGAATTTAGGATGACACAGCATGGGAAGACCTTCATTGATGTGAAGTGACTGATTTTATCTCTACATTTGCAGAGGAAGTAGCAAACTTTTAGGTTCAGCAATGGTGCAACATAGCAGTAAAGCTTCAAATGAAATAGGAATATGACTCACATATCAAAATCTATACAGGCAGGAGGAGGGAAACTTTGGGTCCCAAATTAAGTACTAGGAATTAGAGGGAAAACTACATTTATGTACCAGAATGACTTCACATGATTCCAGGGGAAATAACCTGGAAGTGCTTAAAGGAATGATAAATACTGGCTGAGGACGGCAATTAGAACTATATGATTTGTCTGCAGTAACTGGAAACAAGGTGTAATAGAGTCCAGGTGCATAAACTCAAGCTTTTCACAATCTGAAAATTGGAAAAGTTGAGAAAAAAACTTCCACTATTGTGTTCAGTAAATATTAGCACTGGTTCATCCTTTTCTGCTGTGCTGACAAGTCAGAACCAATGTACTACAACAGTCAGAAAAGGAGATGGTAGAGATGATGAAGAACTTGACAGTGTTGTAGCCATGTGGTCACAGACCAAGCGGGCTGCCTGTGTGGCCTGACGGAACTAAGGAGCATCAGGAGCTGTGCTCCTCCCATGTCCTCACTCAGCATTTGGAGGCCATTGGAAGAAGACTCATCCACTGCCTTTTCACCAGCAGCAAATGACTTCCAGTGCCTTTCCCATGCACTTGCATCAGGTGATGGGTTAAAGCAGGAGTGCCAAGGTGGCCTTGTCATCTCTTCCTGCTGACTAAGGCCTATGTGAACAGTCTGTTGTACGGCATTTATCAAATGGATCAAGATAATAAAAATTACAAGCTCCAAGGACGACCCCCTTTTTTTTCATTGTACACATCACAAGCTTTGCATTATTATTCTCATCAATCTTTTGTTACACTGAGAATGTGCTTTCATTGAAGAGCAGCATGGCTCAACACGTGGACTAGCAGTTGTAGTTCATAACCTCCTATGAGCTGCCTCTTGCTGCCTCAGGGAGCATTAAGATATTGCCAGAATTGATGGAAGACTGTTCTTTCTCCCAGCTGAATAGCATCTCCCCAGCTTTGTCCTGGGCACCACAAAGGATGACAGATCTTTTTCCTGCATTGTTTGACCATCCTGTGCTTTGGCTTTCTGACACGACATCACTTTCAGTATTTCTAGTGAGTGCCTCTCAGAAGCAGTATCAGGTATTGCACTGGCACAGGGTGACCACTTACTGACAATCTGCTGTGGGCTGTGATTTGAATTGTTCTGCAACTGTGCTGCTGTTAGTTTTTGTGCTTCATCCACTCGTGTCAAACACCACTGACAACCTGCTCTGTTTAGAAGAAAGACAAGTCTCCTTTTAACATGAACTGAACCTTCTATATGTACCATGAATGATGCAATTTCCTCCCCTGCTATTAACTGCTGCTCTTGTAGCCTATTTAGTTTACAGGGAAAAAAAGGTCTTGCTTACTGATCAATAAGATATGTAGTTTACATATAATTTTCATTTTGGATATGCAGTCTGCATTGCTGGTATGTCTTAGGTTAAACAACCCTTGATTTTCTACAGTCCATTTGAAGATATGTGTCCAAAGGACAGTTGATAAACCAAGGACAATATTTTTTAATGGTTTTTTTAAATCCCCAAGCCACAAAGCAGAATTCCTTTACTTAACTGAAATAAATTCTGCTTTAATGTAACACATCTGTAAGATGTCCAGATTCCCTTATTAATTCTAGGAATTTGTGGAGCTCAGAACAGATTTAACAGAACTTTTCCTAAACATCTTTCTGTTGCTCCTATTACCACCAAAAGGCAGCCATTCCACGATAATAAGCATCTTAAAAGTTGCAGTGTAATGGCACTTGGTCTTTCCAAGTGCTGAGTTAGACACCAGGGATGTTGTTTAGTACTGAGAAATCACCGAGGTATGTTTTGGATGTGCATTTAAATACGTACACTTTCACAGGCATTGAGGGGATATCTGGGGATTGCCTACAGATATTTAGTAGTTGATATATCACTTATTCACGATTTGGAAAAGTACTTGAGAAGTAAGCCTCAGGGTTAGCAGAGGAGCTGTGTGATAAGCCTTAGATCTCAGAGAAGAACTGATAGCAAGACCTACCTTTTCATTCCCCCTCTGATTATATGGTAGTGCAACACGGCTTTGCAGAGACAGATACAGCCTAACTGAGAGAGGCAGAGGATGAACCAAGGCTGGTTTACAGTCAGTTTTGAGGCTCTTTTTTTTCTTTTGAAGCGACTAGTCTGTAGCTCCATTTCTGAGAAGGTTACTTGAACCTGTGACTCAAACAGAGACATCTCAGAACGGGGTAAACCGGTAGCTGCAGCACTTCTGGGACAGAAACTGCCAACTGCTCAGAGCACGTTGCCCTCTGCAAACATGGTGGCAGCTGCTTTCGATCTGTGGCTTCTCACTGCTATTGTGTGAGGGAATCACACTCTGAGTTTCAAGAGCCACAACAGAGAGTAAGTAAAGCTGTGGCTCATTTAGGACTGGGTGTTATTTTAATGAGCTTAATAAATCCTATATAGGACTGAAAGTTTCTTTGGAGTTCTCAGTCCTGCAAAGCAGCGCTCTCAGTCTGACCTTTGAGCCTTGTACACTGCAGAGCTCTGAAAAACTGCACCAGTTCCACGCTGCACCAATTTCAGCAACATCAGCAACCCCAGTGTAAGTAGCTCACCCGCTTTAGCAGCTGTTCTCAGCATCAACTTGATCAGGCATTGTACTGCAAAGGGCTTCCACTGCCACGGCTCACCATGGTCACAGACACTCACTGAAGTCTGGGAGGTCCACACTCATGTAGAAACAAAATTATTTGCTTTGTGAAAGAGGTACCCACAGAAGATAAGGAGTTGGAATTTTGTTAACCAAACTCATCACATGATTAAAGCTGAAACGTTCATGAATGTTAATATGGTTCTTGCAAAGCATGAATGGCAAGGATTCATTCCATCTATAGTATGGACACTGACCTTCAAAGGGAAAAATTCATTGCAGCAGCATTTATCTCACTTTTGGCAAAGTAGGGTGATGAACTGGTACAATTTTTTTTAAAAGTACTATCACAGCTGTTTTCTGGCTATGTTACCATTTTATTAATGGATGTGTATTGTAAGTTATCTATCCTTGGACAGTCTACTTTGGAACAGTTGAACTAAAAAATTGCTTTTATAAAATTATTTCAGTGTGCTTTAATACCAAATGCTGAGGAATATGGCAGATATACCAAGAAAATTAAAAGCCCTAGGGCTAAATATTTTTATAAAAGTCACTTAAAAAACAGGACTTCAAATAACCAAGTTGACCTTGGTCGTTGCAGTACTGGCGAGCTTTGGTTGTGCACAGCTACGAGTATAGCACTGTTTGAATAACTTATCAGAATCTGCCAGTGGTGTAGGGTTGTGACTTCTACTAATACTAAATCTACAGCTTTTGATTCAGATGATTAGGGAAATGTCTGACATGCCATTGAAAAGTTTTTCAGGTATCTAAAACCAAAAGATACCTGAGGGTTTGGCCCTTAAGTGAAAATATTCACAATTTTCCAGAATGCTCCTGGTGCAAAAGGTTGTGTCTCTCTTCCAGGAAAAGGATGGCATCCTGGAACACAACAGGATTGCTGCATCTTTCCTTACAGTAGATCTGTGCTGCTCCTTTTTGTGTGAGCGTAGCTCAAAGAAGCAGTAAATCTCCCCTGTGGCATATGGATACGGCAGTCACTTCCCCAGCAGGGATGTACAGTTTGGGCAATATACACAGCCAAGATTATTCCTAATGTCAAGATTATTCCTAATCCCAAACCACTTGTTCTATTCTGAAAGCTCTATAAGGAACTTCTCTACTCATCCCTGCCCCGTGCTCTTCCCATCCCTTCCCTTTGTGCTGCCAGTGGCATTTCCCTGGATGTTGCTGGCCTTGTCTTTGGGAAGTCACCTGGCAGCCCTGCTACCCCACTGCCCATCTCCAGCTCTCTGGCACCTCACTGCCTCTCTCCACTGCCTCCATGCACAGGAAAGCCTGGAGAATAAGACAGGCTATCCCCAGCTGACTCCACAGAGAACTTGGCCTCAAAACTAAACTCAGGGTGTATTTTTGAACGTCATGTAGGCTACAAAAGTGCTGCAAGGACAGGGAAGTGTCGCTTATGTACCTCCCTCAGTCTCCCTCACACTTGGCTGCCCTGGACCAGGGAGTTCATGTGCCACTAATGCAAACCCTCACTGAATTTACCCCATGAAGTTCCCTGATGATGCAGAATGGGGTTATTTCTGTGGAAATTGATTCACTAGTCATGAATTTCATTTGAGAAAATCATGTAATTTTTGGTTCACTGTCTGCTCTAAAGTGACAGCAGTTCTTCTACATACCCCAACAGGCTCAGCAAACTATTTAGTCAGTTTGAGGTTGAGAAGAAAATGCTGTTACATCTTCATTTCCCAAATGCAGCTGATAGTGAATCACTTGTGCCTAGTGAATGTCTGTCAGGTCAGCAAAACCAACACTTTTCTTATTTTTGGACACATATATCCAAAAGACACTTATTCTTTGGATAAAAAATGTGAATGTACTTTACTCTGGTAAAAAATATGTGAGACAGTAACTCAGATTATTTAACTCCTTACACTTTATTAATGTTTCATGTGTCTGCTTTCAGAACACTCTTAGAGTGTTCTGTTTCAATTTGTTTAATTGGTATTTTTGAATTCATGACATAGGTTTTTTAAAAACCCAAACACTGAAAAAAAATTTTTTAAGGTACATTTTTAAATTTTTATAGATCCGCATCTTTCATAGATGACTTCTTTTTAAGCTTTCACACTTAGGTAGTATTATGACTCTAAATAAATTTGAATATATATTTAGCACTTGAACTTTTTGCAAACGAACAAGGCTGTTGTTGTCTGTTTCCAACAGGGTACAGATCCATGCAGATGTAAAGCAGTTGGTAGACAGATGTGGGTAATTATACAGTTGTTTGCAGTGATCCCGTATAGCACAGTGAAAACGTCTCTTTGGCCATGTGACTGAGCACAAGGGTACAGATTTAAGACAATAAGTAAAGAACTTTCTGCATAGCAGAAGTAAAACTGGAGTACAGAACTGAGCACATCTTCCTTGCATTTAATTTGTCCATTTTTGTTAGTCAAAATTGTGCCGTTTTAAGAGGAGGTGCATTGTTTTTCTAAGCAATAAAACAAAGAAAAGAAGTTACTTATATTGATCTGATGAATGCAGTCATTATAGTCCCACACTTCATAGAAGTGCTCTCCCCCAATATTATACAAAATTTGAACTTTAAACACAAGTGATGAACCCTAACATTTAGGATGAAGTTTTAGAATATGACTGTAAAGCAGCTACAAAATTTTAGACCAAGCCATCACATTAGCTCCCAAATTTTACAAAATGTAAAGAAACACGGAGACCATCTGTTCAGTAAGTTGCAAACCACTTTGCAGAATTTAATGTTTGGAAAATTAAATTAACTAAGAGATATAAAAAGTGCCAGTGGCTGGAAGTTTACCCTTCAAAATTAGAGTTGAGAGACACTTTTTAACATTAAGGTTATAGCATTTTATTTATGGGACTTTGATTCACTACCAGCAGTGGTGTACTTCCTGTGAATCACTTCAAATTAAGACATGATGGCTTTGTAATATGGTTTAAGTAAATCAGAATTTGGGACCTCATGCAGAACGTGGATGAGGAACGTTCCTGTGCAACCCAAGATGGGTTCAGTGGGTACAATTGTCCCTTTTGGCCTTCAAATCTGTGACTGTGAGCCTGTAAGTAAAGTCATGGCACACAAATAAGCAAGTCTGGGACCTCATACTGAAAAGGAACACGGGCTCCTCTTAACAGAGTGGCTCTGGGACTTCTTTAGTGCCCTGGTATGCAAAACTTATTCTAGATCTGTATTTGAGTTTTAATCTATGTTTATTTGGGTTTTTAGTGCTATCAAGACACTACATCCCCAAAGGTTTATAGCCACAGAACAAACATTTGTCAAAAAAGGAAAACTTTGGTGACATTGAAAAAAATTTTGGGATATCATTTGTCATTTACTCCAGAAGGTCACTATTATTTTAATAGTTTTGTGGTTTTCATTTTGGATTATTCTATACACTAAACACCTAAAATGCTAGAAACCTCAAGCTCAAATATGCAGAGTCTGTCTCACCATTATTTTCAGAACATTTGATGAACAGGATATTATTAGCTTTTTATGTTAAACAGTGGTTAAAAATCTATAGTTTTAAGAAAGGCATGGTGACCAACTGTTGGAGAATGAGTTCTAGTGTGTGAATAAAGTGCAGATCACTCTAATGAAGCAGAAACTTCCAGTACTTTATGCTGTTTCAAATAATAAGTGATTTCAGACTCTAATTCCTTAGAATTATACATTTTTTCACTGTACACACAGCATAGTTAGATTATCACTGGATGCCCTTCATTGAACAATGCCCACAATTACTTACATAATTAGATTTAATGTCGCTGACTTAAGAGTCTGTGACTGGATGGGCACTAGGGGTGAAGAGAGCCTGAAAAATATGTTTGCTCCTTAAATATCTCTTTTTTTATTGTATTTTTAAAAATACCATTAAAAAAATTTGAGGCCAAATAGATTTTTTTAGTTGAAGATAAATTGCACTTCTGATCCTTACAAAAAATTGAAGTGGCTTATTGATTAACTTGGACAAGACTGTCCATTTTGATATGTGTGGTATTATGAAGGGTTTAAAAAATGAGAAAGTACATCACCAAACAACTGAAAGTAGAAAGATTTCAGACATTCTGATTATCTTGAATAAAAATTGTTTGACATTCTATGGCCATCAGAGGAATTTATTAAACATCTCACAGTGCTCATTTGAGTAAGGAACATTTCCAACAAAATGTAGGAGATGTACAGGTGATTCAGACACTTTTTCCTCCCTTACTGCCACCTTTGGAAGACTCTTTCCAGCCATTTAGAGAGAAACTGGAGACTATTCCATCCATTTTTCCCCAGTGTCATCTAACTGGTATTTATCCTTACACGTGTCGTAAAATATCTCTGGTTTCCTCTAGAAGTAATTCACAGGTGCAAACTTGCCTTTTAAAACCTGCACTAACTATTTATGATTGTTGCATTAATGGAATCAGCACTGACTATTTATGATTGTTGCAGTAATGGAATCAGCAAGGCAAGAACTGTACAGATCCTGGAGCATACGGTGCTGCCTGTGCTGCTTTGGCCTGTACTGCACAGTCCATGTGACATTCAGCAGCCAAGGGCAAGGTTTTTTCCAGAATAACACCGAATTTTTGCACAGCAAAACTAACATCTCTGTCTTTGGGGCACACTAGACAATCATTAGCACTTTTCTGACAGACACTCTGTACTAGATTTTGTGATTAACACATTTTGTCCATTTAATTTCAAGAACAAATCAAAGGTTATGGCACGCTACGTATTAAAGTGCTCACTGCTCTAAGCTCCACCTCTAATGCTGCTAAATAATAGCAATGATCATTAGTATCCCTGTAGTAGGATAGGTTTACATGGTGCTTTGTAACTATGAAAATAACATTTCAGAGTGGTAATTGGGGAAATACATACTATCTAGGGAAATCCTCTGATTATCTAAAGACAAACTTGGTTTGTGTAAATCCTTCTTGCATGACCACAAAAGTTTCTTGTTTCCTTGGAATTAAAATAAAAAATTTAAACATGTGCACATCATCTCGAAATCTTCCAAACAGAAAATACTTTCTTATTATCTAGAAGGCAAGTTTAGTTATTCTAGATACCTTATATTAGTTATTAGCCCTAAAAATATTCCAAAAGGATGAGGTTTATATTCCTTCATTGGGCTACTGCTGAAAAGCATAATAAAAGCAAAACTTTTCCCAGTATTTATCAGTATTTCTGCTAAAGTACTAAGAATATAGCACCTCTCCATTGTGGGTGATATTGTTTAGTTCTCCAATATTCTTTCTATGTGTGCCTTTGTACACAACTGTTCTTTGGAGAGAAACAACGGTTGAAGTGTGATCAGAAATTCCATATGTTATTCCAGAGCCATATAATCCACATGTAGTCCTTTCCTCATGTATTCATCTTGTGAATTTCTTGCCCCTCCCAAGTATGCCAGGAACCTTTTGGTCTTGTCAGGCCATTGTACTGCATATCTGCCCCCAAATGTGAGATGCAGAGGGCACCAGTACAACATGCACATATACAGCACAAGTTAATCTTGGGATTTTTTCGCATTTTTTATTTCTCACTAGGCTTCAAAACAGATCTGCTTCACTAAAATTTTCATTTTGTACACTGCTCTACATACAAATTATTTCAGTGCACCTTTCCCATTTTCAACACCAGGTCTGAAATCACTTCATAGAGTGGGTGTTCTTTTTGGATAAGGCACATAAAAACAAAAAGAACAGCTGAGATCATGACAAGGAGTAGAAACACAAACTCTGACCTTGAAGTCCCATCTAAGCATCCTATCCTGCAGAACACTCTATTACTACCTCAGCACAAACCTCCAGAACAGGTACAGGAAACACAAAAATATTTCAATTAGCATATTTCCTCTTACCTTTGTGGTAAAGGTTTGGCAGCTTATCCCTCTTATCCCCATCTTTAATTCCATCATATTGGATGAAGAGCAAATATACAGCTGTTGCCATGGAGCATGTTGTATGTTCACACCCCAGCTTAGCACATTCCTTGTTCTGCTTATACCATGAATACTGAATGTTCATTCAAACACTGAAAAGACACTGAGGAATGACTTCACAGTGAATCTCAGTATTAAAAAACATCCATTTAAGGACTAAGAAAATCTTTTTAACCTTGTGAGCAGCTGACCTTGGTCTTCCAACCCATCTTTCCTTTGTACATCTCAAAGAGTGGATGGCTCTTGCTGTATGACTGAAGGCCAACAAACCCTGATGGTACCAGCTCAAAGAAAGTTGGAAGTTCTGAGCTGCTTGTGTGAAGCTCCCTTCCAGCTGCCTGGTGAATCTAAACTCAGATTAATGGAGTCAATTCACACACACACACAATTCCACAGATTGCACAGAACTCAGTTTTCCAAATGGAGATGCTTTTCCAAGTGGAAAAGAATAAATAAAGAATTAGTAAATTATTAGCAAGTATTTTAGGCAAAACATAGAACCATGGAATAATTTAGGTTGGAAGGGACTTTTGGAGATCATGTGATCCAACCTCTTGCTTAAGGCAGCACCAACTTAATTTGGTTATTCAGGGTCTTGCTCAGTCAAGTTCTGAATATCTCTAAGGGTGGATATTCCACAGCCTCTCTGGACATCTGTCCCAGTATTTGACCACATGTATGGTTTGTGCTAGGCATGACAGTGAGGACAGCAGCAGATTATTATTGACTCGTTAGAATCAGATTAATTAGCTGTGCAATTCATAAGAGTCCTAGAAGTTAAAACTCCCTTTCGTAAGCTCATAAATCATTTGCAAGTGGGATCTTAGTATTAAATGTGACTCAGAGGTTTGTTGTACTAAAGTGGGAATTTAAGCTTCCATTCATGAAGTATCTGGAAAACAGTTTGGGTGTTAGAGCACCAATGTGCATTGGTCTCTGCACTAACCCTCAATTAATAACAAGCAGACAGCTGCAGCCTTCCCCAGCTACAGTTTGTGACTGGCGTAGTGCCACGGAAAGAACATACACTAGCCCAGTCCCAGTGAGACAAACGTCGGGAATAAATCTCAGAAAAACCTACATTTATAAAAATATAAATCTGTAATTGCCGTATTCTATGGAGGGACATGGAACAAAGCCCTTTGCCACATCATTGCTGCAAATGCATCCAGGAGCAGCTGAGGTATTCACACAACTGCCAAGTTAGGAATCTGACTAACAAATACATGGAAAATTTCCTCAGTAATATATTCACTACTTACATATTCAATACTGCTTCGAGCACAGACATTTCTAAATGGTTCCTCAGCTTCATCGGAGTTCCAGTCTCACCCTGACGCTTGATGGGTCTGCACCATCTCTGAACAGAAACAGAAGGTAGCTGCAGCATGGAGATGTGCACATGCCTCCACAGGAACACTTGGAGTGATCTGGCAGGCGTTTGGAGCAGGATGGCAACGTCTGTACCTCGCCACCAGAGAAATCCCAGTGTTGTTCCTGAGGACCTTCCTGAAAGGAGTAATGGATTCCAGTTTATAGCAATCCCTATGGCTGGAAGTACTGCCAACACTTGGCTGACACCTTATCACCAGGAATCATGATGATCTGAAAGAACTCAGGACTCATCAGTTAACAAGTCCTTGGCTTGAGTGAATTCCCACGGCTGCCACAGGACTCACTGAGATCAAGGAAGAGTGCTCATCTGTTACCAAAGGCAGCTTTCAAGAGATGTAGGGTCTGAGGACAGCAGGAGGATAACCTGTGGTTGTCTCCCCGGCAGCACCATCAGTGACGGCAGCTCCCGGGGACTCTGCATTGCCAGAGGAGTGTCAGGGCAGCGTGTGGCCAGAGCATGCCACGCAGTGTGGGGTGGTCAGCCTGACTCACTGCACACACTGGGACAAGCACAGATGTGTCAGTGCCTTTCAACCCCGGAAGCAAACGGCCTCCTCAGAGCCCAGCTAATTGCTCCAAAGCACACTTATGTTAAATCAATGGATATGCTTTCACACCCTGCATCTCTGTGTTTAAAGCACTGTCCCCATATTTTAAATGCAGATTTCTCATTAGCTGCACTCTCAGATAATTTAAGATACAGCTGTCTGATGAACATTGGCAGCTTTCATAACTGCCTTTACTGCTGTCCATAAGATAGTTTGTTCCTTCCAAGCACTAGTAGGAAGTTGGTTTTACGCTGGGCAGAATTCAAATCTCAAACACAAATTAAATCTGCAGTGAAAACCAATGCAACAATTGAGGCCAAAACTTGGCCTACTGACCCTGCTCATCTGAATGCTATTTCTGAGGGTATAATGATGTATTATTCTTCCTTTTTGACAATTACTCCTTCACAGATAATTTTTGAAATTTTCTGTGCCATTTTTCTGTGATGTTGCTCTGGTATCCTGGATACTTAGTTGTAATATTCTGTGCTCCTGTCATGCCATTATAGTTGCCTAAAGCATGTTTCTTTATTCCTTTTTCTGCTCTACCTTTCTTTTTGGCTCTTTCCTGTATTCTGCCACCACATTAACTTCATTTGTGTAACCAAGAAAATGAAGAATTCTACTGAATTCTGAAAGAAACCTTTGTGTTTCATGAGTTTTCTTCTCTTATTATCACACTACTTTACAAACTGCTACTTCAGCTTTTCACTCAAAGGATCACCGCTCAGCCTTCTGTATTGTACAAAGTCATCTATTTTTAGCCCCTTCCCTTTAAAACCTATCCCTGCATGGCATTATTCACAACTTTGACTGTTACTACTTTTGCTACATGGATGTTCCAAACCAGTTGCCCCCTATTCTAGTCTGGATAGAAAGTATGAAGTAGATATATGATTTCTCATATCACCTTATCCCTGTCCAGTCCCTCATATAACATGGACAAGGTTCTGCATTTTCTTCTCCCTTCTGTGTCAGTGATGAGGAGAGATTATTGTACTCCTTCACATTCAGACTCATCAGCTGGGGATTATTTTTTATTTGCTTCTCTGTCAGATATGTATTATTGTTGTCCTGGTTCTGGGCAGGACAGGGTTAATTTTTTGCAGTAGCCAGGAGAGGCATGGCCAGGACCCTGATGTTGTTCTATGCCACCTCACATCATTGCTAGGGGCAGGGAAAGGGACTCTCTTCCAGGAAGAAGGAGCTTCTTCCAGTCAAGAAAACGTGGCAGAGGGAGCTGTCTGGTATTGTTTACTTACAGGGAGTTTTTCTGTGTGAATTATTTATTTTCTTGTACCTCTTGTTGCTGTTACTGTTAATTTTTCTTAACTCATTGCTGTTTCCAGTAAATTGTTCGTATCTCAACCCATGGTCTTTGCCTTTTGTGCCTCCAATCAGAGGGGGAGGGGGAGCAGAGGGTGGTTTTAGTGGGAGTACTTAATTGGAGAGTATAATTTCTAAGCCATGACAGTCATTTAAAAAATCGTTATATCTCCCTGTGTGCAAGAACTACAAAACATGGGAGATTCTTTACACAAAAACGGCTGTTTCATATCCCAGATCTTGGAGTAACTACATCTATTTGTCCATTTGTTTTGTTTTCCCACCCAGAGCCTTCATTTTTACCAAGCTGTCATTCCAATCCTTGAATTTCTGCAAAACTATTGCATTATCCTGCCTTAGACATCACTGTAAAATCCATAATGGATACTTTAATACAATGGCCACTTGGACTGACCAGTGTCACCTTGTAGCCCCCTCTTGTCCCTCATCTCATCCTTGCCATGTCACCTTTGCAGAGCCAGCAAGCCTCCCTACTCAGCTGGTAAAGCCTCTCTGAACATCTGAAATCCCAAATCCTCAGCACCTATGGACAAATCTAGTGATGAAGAGCTCCCCAAAACCAAGGCTTTCACATCTCTGTGCTCAAGTTTACCACTTTGCTGTAAAAGGGCTAAGAAAATATTTTTCTACCTACCCCACAAGAACATGTGGTTTGTTTTATGACAGTCGTACCAGTAGCATTTGTAAAGCAATGACTCACTGAGTGGAAGTAAAGCAAATAGTTCAAATATTTGTTTATGCTGTATTATAGCTAAACCTTTATATTTTTTTAATGTGGAATCTTCACTTCTGACAAAGCTTTGGGATGGATGTAGAAGTGTTGAACTGAAGTCCTGGCCTTGAGTTGAATCTGAATGAAGCCCATATGGTGAAGAAAAATACTGGGTAAACTGTACAAAAAAGCACCAAAAAAAAGCCATAACTGAACAAGGTAGAGGAGAAAAAACTGCCAATGAATATAAAAAAACAGCATTGATTTTTTTCTAATGATTTCAAGTTAAGTTTTTATGTAAATTAATAATTGCTTCCTGCATTTCTGGACTTGCTTTAATGTTGAAGAGCATCTTTAGTGATAGTCATATTTTTATTTTTTAACCATTACTTACACATTTCAAAATCTGTTTGGAAACATGAGTATTTTTAATAAATTCCAGACAGTTCTACTGAGAGAACTGTGACTTATTCATATAAACACTGCTTTGCTTAGAAGTCTCTTCAAGTTGTGCTCCTGTTCCTATAAACTGCTTTTAAACTAAAAACTGAAAACTTCATGGTTTAAATCCCAGGGATTCCTACTTAGATTTTACTTGCATGTAAGTAAATAGGGAATAACTGTGCTGACCTGTAGTACTGTAAAGGAAGTATAGGCAGAATCAGAACCATACTAGGTTGTGCTGAACCCTTCTTTGCTGATAAACACACACATTTCCCACACACACTCTCAGATGGTAGAAAACTGTAAAATCCCATTGAATTTGGCAGAAATGAGTTGTGCCAGCAAGTTTGTTGTGGGTGTGTTCAGAACTGACAACTTTGTAGTATAAAGGACACCAAGAATTTTGAATGTCCTGCTTCTTGCTTTCTTTTCAACTATTAACACTGAAATGAAATAATGAACTATTTATTGTACAAAAGAAAACAGGTATTTGATAAATTAAATGTGTCACTGTGCTTTAAAATAAACAGAAATCCCCCATGTTCTTTGGATTTCCATGTATGTTGTATGTGATGATTAATGTCTGTAAGTCAAAGGGATTTAAACCATTTATGGAGGAACAGATCTAAAAAAGCCTCCCCCACATTGCATAACAGTTTTTTATGACAAGGATGCACTCTTGGATTGCAAAGGAAAAATTCCTGCTCTTCCTCCATATAAAGAATATTCTCAAGATTACCTTAACCTGCTGCTGTAAAGGATTTTTACTTTTTCACGCACTTTTCTTGCAACTTTGAAAACTCTCACTTTCCAAGTGAAAGCCTAAAACATTTTTAACAAAATGAATGCATTTAGGAAGGAACAGCTGTTTGCTGTGCAACCTATGAGCAATAACCCTGGACAGAAATATGTTCTGTAACATGAACACATCCAATATGAAAGGGTTTGTATGATGTAATTGCCTACAATGACAGGGACTACCCAGATTGACCAAAAAGTCTGTTTCTGATCCCTGTCTCATCTGTCAAGTTTCCTGTTCTAGGGGACACTATCAGCTTGTACAAAAACACCCTCCCTCCAGTGCAAGATTCTTGTGTATATTCTTGTTCCTGTTTGCTCCAAAACCCACAATGATTGTGGCAATTCCACCACATGTATAGTTGATACACATACACTTCAATACTAAGAAAAGAAAGTGATGAACGATTTCATCCTTAAATGTATAGTGGGAGAGGGAAATGGCTTTAACAGACTGAGAGATTTAAGCACTCTTAAGTTCTGACCAGGAAAAAGCTTTTGGAAACAAAACAAGAGAGAACAGGGTTATGAAAATGGGTCCTGTTAGTAGAGTCAGCAGCAGGGACAGATGGGACCAAGGGGAAACCAGGGCCCCAGTGTGGGACTGGAGATGCAGCACCAGGACAGGTTTGAAGAGAGTCAGAAAAGAACAATGGAGACACCAGACCAGAATTTCAGTTTCGATGAGACTGAATTTCACAGAAAGGTGGGACTTCTGAGAAACTGGCATAAGGTCACTGAAGATATGAGTGCTCATGGAAGCTGTGGTTGATTCAGGCCTTCAGCCAGGGTTTCATTGGATCTCCACTGCTGATGAAGGGAAACTCCCTCTGCCAGAAGGCCCCTTACACAAATGCTGCTCAGGGAAGGTAACTAACAAAATGTACTTATGCCAGGAAAACGTTGGGCCAGAAAAGTTAGGAATGAGAAAACACCACTTTGAGCAGTAACTTCTAATTGGCTGCACCACTACTGTAAATACAACTGATGGCATTGCACTTCTGGTTTTCCATCCAAACCGCAACCATGGAATCTCATAGCAGGAAGCCTCTGCAGTGTTACTGTCCCTCAGGAGGGGAAGATCAAAGGTGCAGGACAGGGAGCAGCAGGAGATCTTACAGCATTTATTTGTCCTGAATCTTCCTAGGTCTGTGTTGAAGGACACATACAACTGATGCAGTTGTAATACCAGGCTGATAGGCTTTTCCCAGTGAAAATGCAGAAGTTCCAGGATTTCCCTAGTAAGTTTAACACCTCTTCTAAGAAAATTGGAAACCAGAAAATTAAAACCCCATGTGCTTAAAAAGAGAAAAAAGGAACTGAATAAAAAGCAGTGTCTTTTGACGTTAATGGGGTGTTCACTGGTTTTCCTGGGAAGATGTCATTTGATGTTTTGCCTATGAGTAATTCAGATGAGGAATGGCTTTCCTTTCATTTTTAAGACTATCTAGCCCTTTCGCTTTCATTTTGACGTCCCAGGTAACAACACAAATTTAGTACTGAGGGGGTTTCATAGCTGGACCTAATCTGTGGGTCAGATTCTGAAGAGAGTCCCAGCAGCCATTCCACTGTTATTTTTCTAACATGAATACTGGCTGTTTCAGAAGATATGTTGCCATATTTTTTGTACATCTGGAACAAATGCTCCAATTACCAGATTTTGTGAAATCGAATACAAATACAAGAGAAACAAAAATAAGTTACTAAGACAAGAAGACAAGAGATTTACTGCTAATGAGATACAGTATTTCTCAAAGCAAAGGTAACAAAAAGGGGGAAGTTAGGGCAATACCAAATTTTTAAAAGACAAACATGTAGAATCAGATGGCCTTTATCTCTCTCAGAAATCTTACTGCCTTTCCTTCCTTGGCACTTTCTTCAAATACCTTTCCAACACCCTGAGGCACAGCATGGGACAAAGACCTCCAATGAAAAAAACCCACATAAACCAGTACAAGTCCTGTAATCATAGTAATGAAAGGCAGTTTTTCTGGTGTCTGTCATGCAGTCACTCTGATGCTCTGAAGAGTTCACTAACAGAGACCATCCAAACACCACCAATTATAGTTTAAATTTTTTACATAGGTGTGCATGGCAAGAAGAGGAGATCACATGTATTTATTTTGGAAATCAGTAAGTAGATATGCAACCTTCCAAACCTTTCTAGAAGTTTACTCATCTCCCAGAAGGTGTTTTCTGGGAGCACAAGGATTTTTATTTATGCTCTTCAGAGCTGTGAACTGAGATGAGTATGCTGTGCTTTGACTTTGTAGTTACAGCTGTAGAAATAATTGCATAGGAATTATCCTTTTTTAACTTAGCCTAGATTTAATTTTTTTGATAAGCAAACAATAACATTGTGCACTTAAATGATTTTGACCCAGAATTTTCCGTGAAGGAAGAGTGGGGGGGTTGTTGTATTCTGCACATATAAGCATAACACTTAAGTTTATGAAGCTCTAGATATTTGTGCTATAATTCATTAATGTATTTTTTTATTTCACATGAACTTTAGAATGCAGATACATTTTTAAAGGCTTTTTATGATTTTCATCCTAGTTTGTGCAGCTGTGTATAGAGCTAGGTTTAAGGCTACTTGGAAGCTTAAAAGTGTGTTGCAAATGCATTTGCACAGATGCCATGTTCTCATTCTATTTGTTCTCTTTAAAAGTATTTGTATGGTAACATATCAGAACCTCAGTTCATCCAGAATTAGCCAGCAGGGGCAGGGAGAGAGAGAATCCAGGGAAGTGATGGTACCAATTTCTAGCAACCTTTTAACTGTGATACCTCTACAAAGTTTGTTTGTAGTCATTACACTTTTATTAAATTTAACTCCTTCATTTTCCAAAGCAAATACAGTGAAATCATGGATTTGGCAACTGTAACTACCAAGGTCACTTTTGGGAACATGTTACTCAGTTCTGATTAAAGATGGAACTGAGGGGGAAAATGGAAAATCAGACACTGAAGCCCTAGATATTTTCTGCATATTCTCAGAACTATGTATTGCTTATTCTAGGAGAGGAATTAAAGTATTATTTCTATTAATCACTAGCTGTCACAGGATTATTTTTCATTAAGAAAACTGATATGATTTGTGCAACCTTAAGTAAATACAGAAAGGTTGTTATTTTACATAGTACCTGTTAAAACAAATACACATCATTACAAAAACAAAGTAGTGATGTTTGTTGCGGCTGTGGATTGTGGATAGAAGGAAAACGGGACAGACAGTAGCAGGTGTGACTAAAACCCTGATATTTATGCCTCCACTGAAGCACTTCCCAGTGGCACTCTGAAGGGGATAAATATTACTGAAGAACTTAAAGCCCTGCACTAGAAAAGGACCGTGTTGAGAGGTCAAGTATGCTTGATGCTACCCTCAGATGCATTCAGTGAACAATGAGGCAGTAATGAGGACAGGAAAATTTCTACTCAGACTTTTTATGCATCATTAGTCAAGCCAGTGGGTATTATGGTAGAACTAAAAAAATCAAGGAAAACAAACTAATTTTGGATTAAACCACATTTTTTTCATTTTCTCCCCAACAAAACAATAAACTGAAAAGAGGGTTGACCAGAAACAAAATATTTTGTCCTCAGTTTATTTAGTCCTTCTTTATTTTAGTTAGTTAAATTTGAACATTGATAGTTTTGTTCTGAAAATGCTGTAATGAAATGGTTAGTCTTTCCCAAATATATTTGCTTTCTGAATGTTTTTTTCAGAAACTATTTATTAAATTTGACCCAATTTCATAAATACTTTTATTCTCCCTTCATGATGTGTTTAACTGGTTAATCACATTCTCCATTGCCATTATTTTGTTTCCCAGGAACAAAGACTACTCATATTTTCTCCTTTTATCCTCTTAATTGAAATGCAGGCTGCCTCATCACCAAAATACTTGAGTGTTTTCCATATTAAAAAATGCCCTCCACAAAACCTCTTCACATAGAGCAACAATGTGAAAATAAGACATCTGTGTAGTTAAAGATATGTGCACGAGTGAAAAAAGGTGAGGGTGGAGAGATGGTTTTTGTATGTGATCCAAAAAAAAGCTGAGGTATTTGTCCATCTTTTCTAAGGCTCTTCCTTCAGGGAGCAAGTTGGGGAACAAAGCTGGTGCAATCCCGTGAAACAAAGACAAGTAACTCCCAAGCAGCACCAACCTGCCACGGAGTTTGTGTTCCAAGTCCAAAGTCCTGAATTAAAAGGGAGGGGAATGCATGTGTTGTTTATCTGGTACAGACAGAAAAGCAGTAACCCAGACTCTCCAGTACTGATAGCTGTGGTCTACCGAGTTTAGCAGCAATTTAATTTTTTCCCCAGGACATACATATATGTGTTTTGCTCCTTGGTATAGTGAGCTGCAGTAATTAAGGTAACAAATCCACAGGCAGCCCACACAGAGTTCCACGGTTCAATGTACAGTTTTTCTGGCTAGTCCCTGATAGGAAGATGAAAGTATTTTAAAGCCAAGTATAATTTGGACAGCTGCTCTCTATAAAGTCAACAAGACCATAATAAGTATACTATTAGTTTGGCAACTGAAAGCCACACATCCCACATGAGGACAAAAAAAATGCCAGTTCATTTATTTTGTGAAGCCTTTTCCCTCTTTTCAGACAAATGATCTCACACTTGCCCAGGCTGAGCTTCAGTTAATTGTTTTGCCTCTCTGAGCAATCCTGAAGGGGACTGTGCTAAATTCAGAGTAAAGAGGATGCCTTGCTTTGCTTCTGAGGTGGTTCTGTGTAGATATTTGATAAGCCAGAGCACAGGAAGGAGCTGTTTGGGATGGTGCAGTGGGAGCCCTGGAGATGGAGGAAGGTGTCCACTATGACTCAGAGACAGATATCTTAGCACAGTTCCCATGTAAATGAACTGAGATAGAAGTATAATGTTTAGTTGCTAATTACATTTAGACTCCTTTGGGGAACCCACCAAGATTTCTATGAATGTACAGTTCCAGCCAGTGAACAGACAGAATTAATCCATTGGTTTGCTCTAACAAGGGACCTAAAATGAACAATTACTTACACTGCTGCGATTGCCCTTCTTCAAGGTTAAATTCTCCATACAGATTCCACTGTTGTTCTTCACATGAGATGATTTTTCTTTGAAGAGCAGTGAAAGCTATTACATGATCTATCCACTTATTTATTCTTCTAAATTAACAATACTGCTTTGGGTTAATGATAATGACTTTTTTTCATTAGTGGCATCTTTATCCTTCATAAACCACATATTAAAAACAAAATTTAAAAATTAAAGAATGAAAAAATAAAACCTGGGAGAGTCTTTGAAGGTTTCCTTATCATCATAACTGATCTTCCAGCGCTGACTTTTCATGGCAGACATATGTAACAAAAACTGTTTGTTCTAAAAACCCTCCCTACCTTCCCCACATTACCAAATATTATTCTAATACTTAATTCCTACTGCCATTACAATATTTTTCCTAATTACTTGATCTAAATTTCACTTGGTGCAGTTTAACCCCGACTTGCTGTCCACCAGTTGTGTTTGGATTTTCCTCTGCATCCTCCCTCCACCCGAGGTTTCACCAGCATCCAGGTTCCACAGCATCATGATGCTGTTAATTCACATTCAGGGTGCAGTCCCAATAAAGTCCCTTAGCCCTTGGTGTAGAAATGTTCCTTACACTGACATTCTCCAGCACAGGCTGGAGATAAAATTCATTCCTTCCATGTAAGAGCCCTGCCTTTATGCCCTTTGTTTGCTTTTTTATTTTTTAATTGGTGCATTCAAAAATTTTGTGTATTTACTCAAATATTGCATTCCTAAAAATACAAATTTTTATAAGTTGGAAACAGCAAAGTGGATGTACACTACTGCAAGCAAGATCTTTGCTGTAAAATACTGCAATTTGTTGTCATCAGTTCTCTGTTCAAGGTAGTTTCAAGACACAAAGAGGACTGGGGAAGCTTATAGGGACATAATACCTGTGTGGATTCAGGAGAATGATCAGTAACTAACAAAGCAGCAAAAAAACCTTTCTTTGCCTCTTTGAAACAAGACGTAGCTAAGGAATGTAGCAGAAATAGTCTCATTTTGCAACCAGATTTTCAAAGAAATTGTGCTTTTATTGATGATCTCAGGCTCTCTCTTGTTTCTTCACACTGGAGCTATTGCAAGCGCCCAGATCAGATTTGAGGACGTGTTTACATCTCTTTTAATGTTTTCAGAAGGCGCAGTGGCCTTGCTGTCAAAATACTCCTGGGGCTCTGCATTTCACTCCTGTACTGCCAGGTCTGTTCATGGGAATTCTTTCTAATACAATTTTGGTTTTTCCTTTTAGGTAGAGAGGATTGTAGACAAAAGGAAGAACAAGAAGGGCAAATGGGAGTATCTCATCAGGTGGAAAGGCTACGGGAGCAATGAAGACACCTGGGAACCTGAACATCACCTCCTCCATTGTGAGGAATTTATTGATGAGTTCAACAGACTACATGTTACCAGAGAAAAGCGATCCAGGCATGGGAAACAGGCCAGCACACCAAAATTATTGCGGGAAAGCCGAGGGTCATCTGTTGAGAAAATATCACATAGACCTTCTGAATCTGGGAAGTCTAAAGGATCAACACACAAAAGGAAGAGAATTAATCCATCTCATCAAAAACAGAAACGAGGATATGCAGCAAAGCCAGGATCTGCAAATGACAGGGCTGCTAAAACTGTGACTTACCGAACTACTCCCAGCGGTTTACAGATCATGCCACTGAAAAAGCCACATAATGGTCTGCAGAATGGAGATGGCAGCCATGAGAAAGATTCTAGACATTTTGGGAATGGCTCACAGCAGCAAAACGTGGATTTAAATGATCATGAAGGAGAACAAAACTTGCCCAGCGTGTTGGAAGTCAGTAGCGATTCCCCTGTTGTGAATGGAATTGGTATGTGATTTAAACAACTCCTCTTTGCGGGAGGGGGGTGTTAATTGCAGCAACTGCAAGTAGGGCCCAAAATGGAAAATTTGGAAAAATTGTTGTCACACAAGTGATATGGTGAGAAGCACACAAACAAGTTCCACACTTTCCCTATGTATTATAGACTTTTTTTTTATCATTTGGCTTCTCTCTTTCCTTATCCCACGGAGTGACACGAAGCAGTGTGGGCACTGTAATGTGCCTTTGCAGTGTAAATCCCTATGGGAAATGAGGACAGGGCATGGAGTAGGAATGACAACTCTGAGGTATGTATAATGCTGCAACTTTGGCTTTGTGTATCACAACATAACAAATCACTACTTGGTTAGGTGTGCTCAAACCCAGGGGTCTAGAGAAACCAGAATTATCTTAGGATTAATACCACTCTTGCTAGAGTGCCCTGGTAAGTATGGCTGAATAAGATTCAAGTTCTCAGTATTAATGCTCATCATAGTCAGGAACACTCAGAACAGCCAGGTCCCTGTCTCTGACAGTGACTGGACACATCAAAAGTCGTAAGACAGACTTTAGAGGAAGGTACAAACAGTCTTGAAGTGAACAAGAAGATATAGGAGAAATTTCTCTCTAATCCTTGTAGTTCCTCACTGGCTTAGTTCTCAAAGAATAAGGTTTATATTCTCTATTAAAACTATTCAGCTTAATGGAAATTAAATAGCTTCTCATTGTCTATATATGTCCAATCTTTTTTGTTTGTTTGTTTTTAATCCTACCAAATCTATAGCCTGTCTTGGTTTCAAGAAAAATTTCAGGAGACAACACTCTAGAATGAGCATTTCCACTAAGGAGAAAGGGCTTCAATAACTTCCTTTTCTTCTGCCAATGAGAAAAATGGATACCAGGGGGGTGAATATGAAAAAAAACCCTGTTTATTAACAAAAACAAATTGAATAAATGCTAGATATTGAAATTCAGGATGCCCCCCCCTCCTCCCCCCAAAACCTAGTAACAGTCTTCTCTCTGCTGCACGTACTTTCCCCTTTGGTGTAGTTATGGTCACAGCCAGCAGGGGCACTGGTGGCTCCCGGCCAGGCAGGGCAGGTGTGATGACTCCCGCACAGCTGCAGGGGAGTCCGGCCATCTCTCTCCACATGGACGATGGCAGCGCAGCCAGCAGATGGGATGGAGAAAAGGCTGCCTTTAGAAACCCCCAGGGGCAGCCGATCCTGGTGCCCCCTCTGGACAGCAACAGGAGCTGTAGCAGGGACCTCAGGAGAAGCAATCTGGAGCAGCAGGACGTCCTGGCAGGCAGGGGGTGAAAAGCTATAGTCTAGCACAAACCCAAAGCAATGGCAGTGGTACATCAGGAGTTGGGCAGCAGCAGCCTGGCTCCTGAACACAGTGGGGAAGAGGCTCCCTGGGATTTCTCACAGGCGTGGTCTGTGCAGAGGGTGGGGTGGGCAGCCCCCCAGCGAGAAAACGAGGGTGTTCCTGGATCCTGGTAGGCATGCACTGGCTTTGGGCTTCCTGACAGCAGGGCAGGAAAGACGCCAAGCCAAGAAGCTCAGTCACAGTGTCAAAGAAAAAAAAACAAAAAGAAGGCGGCAGAACCCGCAGAAACAGCAGGATCCCTGGTCAGAGATAGCGGCTGCATATGTCCAGTCAAACAGCCGGTGCCAAAAAGACAGGGGCCACCTCTCACCCCGCTCCCCGCTCCCTCTGGAAACCCCGGCCTGGCTCCTGTTCATCGCGATAGCCCTAGAGCCAGGGAGGATGGCAGGTGGGGCAGGGACAGCAGCCACTCCAGGCACAAACAAAACAAAACAGATCAAAACCCCAAAATTTGTAAGGGATAATAAACCATCCGTAAGACACAGCCTCAATGGTGTTTTGTGACAGTAATTTCCAGGAGTTAACAATAGAATGCACATTTTATTTGATCGGGTTTTGGGATTTTGTTGGGAGTTTTTACTTTCATTGAATAGACTCTTGTCCCTCTATGAAGGGATGAAGTGGAGGATGCCCTGTCACTCACTAGGCAGTCCCACGCTTTTCAGATTTCCTACCACCTGGAAGCCTTTACTGATTCCTGAGAGTTTTGAGTATCCTCTTGTGCCATTGGTGTGGGGGGGTGGTTTTAATACCTTTTAGAAACAGCAGGAGCTGTTCCAAATGATTTCCTACTGCTTACTGATACAGTGACGATAGAACCTTTGGAGAATTATTTTTTCTGCTCTTACACACTGCATAAAGGTTTTCATTGAGTGATCCACAGTTGCTCTTGGGTTTTTTTTTCCTTCCTTGTTACAGTTAATTTAGAACACAGCTTTATGTATGATCCCTTTCACTATGCATTTAATCTGCTTTACTGTTGCCAATTCACCTTTTTCTTTTGATTCAGTGAAGCTCTTCAAAATCTTTCCTAGTTTTCACTCTACTTATTTTGTATTGCTTTCGCATTTTCCTCTCATATTTCTCTTCCCAGTTCATTAATACATACATTAAATAAACTAATCCTTCTGCAGGTCCTTGGGACAGCCAACTTGACATGATGAAAAGTAACCATTTGTTCCAATTATTTATTTTTATTAGCTACTTTCTATAGCCCATGATAGTACTCATTTCCTTAACAGCTTCTGGTGAATTGCCCTGCCAAAAACTTTTCAGAAGTCAACATAAATTATATCACCCTGCTTTCCATTTTCCACCCTACTGGCAACCTGGCAAATGCCCCTTGATTTGGGAAGGAGAACTGACCTTGCCCAGTCCTACTGGCTGTATGTGATAGCTACCAAGATCTTTCAAACCAGGCACCAAATACGCTATTAAAAACTCCCAAACCAGCAAAATACATGGTCAGATTTAAATGCATAAGTACTCCTGATGATGTCAATGAAATTTTAAGTGAAAGCACTTAAAAGTGTATTTTGGCTTTTGAATTTTGAGGAGTTTGAGCTCATGTAAGAATGCTTAAAAAGTTACCTGCTTCTTTAAGACAACTTGCATATCTAATTACAGATGTGTATAAAGTTTTGGGGTCTTTTTTACTGTTTCTAATGAAGTTTTTTAATTATTTATTTTACATTATTTGTAGGGAAATTCTGATACAAAACGTATCTTTGAAATGCGTCAATTCCCATATTCTAGAATATTTTGTTTCATGAAGAGCTAAAGGGTCACAAAGAACTGTAAGGTCAAATGAGCCTTTCCTTTGTCCCCGCAAGAGCTAAGGAGTGGCCTCCAGCACCCCTGATTGAATAATCCCTGTCAAAGAGCTCTAGTTCCATGGAAAGCTGCTTTACCTGAGCAGCCAGGTGTTCTCTCCTGGCCCAAGAGCTGATCTCTGCAGCTCCTTTCAAACAGTTCTTTATGATGACTTTTGCATTCTCCAAATCCATCACTTGTGTTCTGTATTTTGCTCCCCTTGCATTCTGTGGGCAAAAGTAAGAGATCTTTAAATCTCTGCCTGGTTCTTTTCTGAAAAGCCCATACTCAGCAGCACTGCCAAGGTCAGAAATCCCTTGAGTCCTGCTGTGTGATACCCAGCACATGCAGAGGGGAGAAAACTACAAAGAGGAGAGATGAGACTGCCAGAGTAAGAGCAAACAGAAACCGGTGAAGAAGGGTCAAAATCAAATTACTAGGTTTTTTCTTAATATTGCCCTGCAAGCTTGAGAGAAGCCACATTTCTGATACAGGGGTCTGAAATGTCAAGTGGAAGAAACTTGCACTACTCTTCACCAATTCCAACAATTTCCTTAACTCCCTCCATATTCACACTCGCACAGAGGATGCCAGTGTGATTCTGCCCTGTGTCCCATTATTATCACAGAAATGCACTTTAATTGGGATCAATGCCACACTAAAACCAGACTGAAATTTTACAAATTACAACTGAAGAAAGTTTTAGAGAAAAATGTCCAATTTGTTGAATAACAGAAATTTTGTTCCAAACATCTTGGGTTTCAAAACTTTCTCCAAATCTGAGCCAAGGTCCTAAGGCTGTGTCCCTGGGGACCAGGAGCAGTGTGGCAGTCTGCTTGGCAGGACTCCCACGTTTAGCTTGGAGGCAGCCAGCTATGCCAGAGGTTTCAGGCAGTCTGCCACCTAGTCTGGAAGTTGAAAGCCTGGCATGCTCCATCAGCACTCGCAGGGCTTGCAGGCACTAGATGTGGAACAAAGAGGGAGCCTGGAGGACCTGGTTTGGCTCCCAGAAGCTGTGGCTCCTGGGCAGCCCTGTTCAGAATCTGAGGAAGCAGACATTTGTGTCAGCTTTGAGATTGCCTGTATGGAACCCAAATGAATGTCAGACTCATTTCACAGCTAAGTGTAAGACTGCACAGAAAATATGTATAGAAATTTTAGGTTTATCTTGAGATGAAGCCTAGATTTGGAAAAGTCAAAAATTCCCTGCAATTTGAAAACCCATCTGTAGGTCCAGCTCTGCTACCAGTGTGGGCCTATGCTTGAAGGTCTCCAAAACCCACCAACCTGAACCAGTATTGTTTCATATTATAATAATGTTTAACCACCAGTGCATTGAACCAAGCAATATAGACAGTAATGTTTAAACTAGAAGTAATTAAATAATATTTTGTTTGTCTGTCCATGCCAGTTCTGTTCAAACAAGTAACAGCTATTTGAAAACCAGCTTTTGATGACTCCTTGAATGAACTTCCACCAGTCTGTTTGGTTTTGTGTATAAATCCACTTGGGTACAAGTGTTTCTTCAACCTCTAGACAAAAATCCCACCAGGAAACTCTTTACCCCAGAAGGATGAATGTGTACATATGGGTGTGTGCACAAAATGATCAGTGCACCCCACTGAAGGCCTGGGACCTTGTGGAAGTTGGGACAGATCTTTAATACTAAAAACTGTCTTCTATCTTCTACATGTCCTGCCATAAGGAGAGCAGAATCATCTTTACTGACAGTTATTTAAGGGTCTGCAAATTGGAAAATATTGAAAAACTCTGTGAAGAACATCCATTGATACTCCCAGAAGCTAACAATGCTGTTCTTTCTGATTATATTTGTTGTCTTCTGTTATTACATTTCTGTTTCTCTCCAGATATTGTAATTGAGAATGATTGTTTTGTCAAGTTTCTTGACAGCATCAAAAAACATCCCCTTTTCATTTTCTCTTTCATTTTTCTACATCGCTCTATTTCTGTACCATCTGCTGAAGAATTTCTGCCTGTCATGTATCACTAACCACTGTTTTTCTCCATTATAAAAATCTTTGTAGTCTCATGGTGCCCTTGATTTAAATACTCTTTGTGACTTAGTCACTGCTTCCTCTTGGTTTTTTAGCTTATTCTGGTTTATTTATTCTGAAAGAATACTGGCAGTAAAAGACAAGCAAACATGCTTGCTCTCTCAGTTTGGATAAAAACTCATTGCTTTTAGATATCTTACAGATGCTCCCTTAGCTGGAGAAGTCTGAAATTATTAGTAAATTATCAACAGAACACAGCTTTTAAGTATGTACAGTATTAACCATTACCCACAAGAAAGACAGAAAAGAGGCAGTTAAAGGCTATTGGGAAGACTGAGGAATGCCAAGCTGCTTTACCAGGGAGAGTGAGGGAGCATGGTTTATTTCACCTAGAAAAATTAAAGCCTCAGCTCCATCATCCTTTCCATTCAGAATAAATGCATACTGCTAATAAAAGCAGTCCAGCTCTCCTTCTCATGACATCCTAATCATTATTCCCATCCCTCCCTCTGCACCAGTTTTAGTACTCTTGAGGCTACAAGGTGAACCTGATCTGTTTGAAAATTAACCAGTTTTGCAGGGTGAGTTTTCAGCCAGAGCAGATCACCAGGCCAGTTCGTGGTGTGGCTGCTCATACCAGTACTGGGATTGCTGTGGAGGGTGGTGGCAAAGGGACTGCACCGTTAAACTGGCTCTGATGGAACACTCAGAAAAGATGTATCTGAAAATAACAGTAGCTTGAGGTGTCCTCTTCCAGTGGGCAGAAGCAGTGGAAGGAGATGTGGAGCTCCGAGTTCCCCAAAGCACTGAGGGTCAGTCCCATCTTTCCTCACTTTCCTTTCCCACTCTTTGTCTGCCTCAGCTTTTTAGAATATAAATTTCTAATGTGTTTTCTGCAATGCCTGGTAGAATGGAGCCCCAGTCTCAGACCCTTTGGCAGTGGTGGAGTAATGCAGAAGAGGCAGGGGTGGGCAGCTAAAATGAAGAGGAATACAGGAATAAAAGAGGCTTCAGTTAGGAGACGGGGTGGCTGAGGGGGGAGCATGATCAAAGTTTACAAAACCATCAAGGCCTCAGATATACTAAATGCAGAACTGTTGTTCCTGAAATCCCTCGATAGCAGAACTAGGGACCACTCACTGAAACTGGTGGAACATCAGATAAAAGCACAGATGAAAGAAAATTCTTCTCTGTGTAGTGGCTACCCAACTTCTCAAACTTATACCGCAGGAAGCTGTGGAGACAGACAGCATCAACAGGCTCAGAAGGGGATTAGAGAAATCCATGAAAAGGTCCACAAGCAAACACTGAAGGAAACAGGAGGGATGAGCCCTCTCATATTTCTATACAACACTTAGGGATGATGCTATGGGAAAGGCCTGCAGAAAGCAACCGAGCTCGCATTTTCTCCTTAAATAGCATCCTTTACTGCCATCTTTTACTGCCATTCTTGGAGAAGGATTACTGCATGCAGCAGTGGTCTGGGTATATCTTAGATTCCCTTAAAAAAATTGAAGCTTCTTATAAATATAAATGTTAGTTTTGGTATTCCACAAATTCTACTGCTGATTAAACACAAAGTAATAATTAAACTCCCAGTAAAGGAAAGAGTATTTTCTCCCATTCTGTTTTCTTTTTGTACTTAGACTGAGCACCAAATACTTACTTACTGTTAAGACAGTAAACCACACTTAGATGTATCTAAAGCTTCCTTAGTTAATTTGTGACATCCTTAATTTGTTTCATGTGCAGTATAAATTGCTTTGAGTCTTTGAATGTCTCTTTTTGCCTGTCACATTTTTCACCTTGACATACTCAGGTGCTGCTCCCCTCGTGTGCATTGAGCAGGTGCTGACTATTGACCCTCATGCAGGGACAATCCCAATGGCTCCAGTGGCTCCAGAGCAAACCTTCAGAAGCTCCACCACCTCCATGCAGCAGAATTGGCCTGGTTCCACATCAGTGTTGTCTTTGGAGTGTGCTGATCATTTTCTCCAGTTTATCAGATTAAACAAGATTACAGGGATGCACTGGAGACACGGAAACAACAAGCTATTCACTATATATTGTTCTGTTAATGATCCACTTTTGGAAATGGCACTTTTCCATTTATGTTTCTCTCATATTTAATTTAGATCTTTCCTCTGGTTAAATTTCTTTCAGCTGGCTTCCAGATAGTTAAAATACTGTGATAAACTCTATAGATTTTACATCATATATTCATTTACAAACTGAATACATAAAGAAGAATAAAACAAACCAAAAAAATTACCGTGAGGCTTTTTGTTGAGCTGGATTATTTGAGTGAATTAATCTTCTACTATTCTCTTATCATCTGTATTTAAAAGAGATGTGGCATAATCTTCCACACTAGGTAGATAATCAGTACAGTTAGTCTGACACACCTTCCACTCAATGGGCATTTGTGCCTCTGATTTTATAAGTTCTTCACACTTTTTTGGGAGTTTGAAATCACCACAATTCAGTAGCTTATTGCTGGTTAAGCACTGTATAGATAAAAATGCAGTATTTAATAGCCTGCCTCAGTCAAACAGTTAATTAGTTTCCGTACATTATTTCCAACGACACTGATGTTCCATTAGTAATTTCACAAGTTGATTTCTGTTTGTAAGAATATATGTCAAAATAGATGCAGTAGCAAAATCTTAGGAAAAAGAAGAAACGTGCCATAGGAAATTATTCATAACATTTAAATTTCAAGCACATGGTAATTTCTACATTTGTAGATACTTTTTGTCAAGAAAACAAATTTCCAACTCTTCTGGTTCCAAATTACTTTTTTTTAAGTGATGATCTAATGGAATTTGCCAGTGTTTGCATTGCACCCGGTAAATCCTCTGTTCAGTATAACCCAGGCAATGCTTTAGATGGTATATCTTAATTCAACAACAAAAAAGAGTTTTCTGATTGACTGAACAGTCTCCTGGGCAAAGGTGGATCCCTGTGTGTAGATGTGTGAGTACCCACATGCACACACCACACGAGACCCAGTCACACACTGCTGAGCACTGGCTGTATTTCCACATCCTATCTCCTGACTGCAGTGCACATACAGGATTTCACACACTGTGAACAATTCCACAGGCCACTGCCAACTGTGAGGTGTCAGACAGATCAGTTACCTACGTAAGCATCAAGCTGAAACATAGCTAATCCAAAATGAGGGTAAGTGATTTCGGTTTAGAGTCATCTGTCATGAATTCACTGTTCAATTCTATTCCAACAGAGCATTTTTAATTGAATGGTGGTCACTTAAACTATAAAATTTAAATCTGTGTTCTAATATTCATGTCGTCTGCCCTTTAAAAATTCCTGGCTATTTGAAACCAGGAGCTGGAACAGGTCAGCTTTGGCAGGAGTAAAGAACAGAATAAACAAAGGTGTTTTCATTCAGCTCTCTCTTGGCCTTTCTTAAAAATGGTGCATTGTGGGCTGGTGTCTATTTAAACAAAAACCAGTGACTTTAATCTCTGTCCCTCAACAACCTGTCTCTGCTTTATTTTTAATGGCAATAGTGTGAAACATCTGTAATTAGAAAAGGATTATTGCATACAAATCTTGTAAAGCTCCTTCAACACCCCCGCTCAGCACTGTTACCAATCATCATCTATTGCCTATTACAGAAACACTGTAACCATCAGCAAAGGAATGGTTTGCAGTTCATACACAGTGTAAGTCAGAATAAACTGTCTTTTAAAACTTACTATTACTCTCATTTGTTTTTAAGGAGGAATTACATCTTTCTTCTCACAGTTCTTCTTTTTCCCTACTGCTGGATATTCTCCAAAATGGCATCAGTTCCTTGGGTCTAGAGGTTGTCTGATCAGAGAACAAAAAGTTCTGCACGTTGGAGTACAGAATAGGAACAATGGCTTGAGGCCACATTTGACTAGCCAGACACATTTTTTTATTTTATCTTACTGTATTTTGTTGTTGTTGTTGTTGTTGTTGTTGTTGTTGTTGTTGAAGGTAATAGAGAGTATCACTCCACTTCTTTGATGGTATAGAGGTAATTATGCTTCGATTCTTTCCATCTGCAAGGTTCTTCTCTGGCCAATGGAAGCTTGAATCTACACAGCACTGTGAAAAGGAAACTTGATGGAGAGAAAGATTATGTCTTCGATAAGAGACTGAGATACAGTGTGCGACAAAATGAAAGTAACTGCCGCTTCAGGGACATTGTAGTCCGGAAAGAAGATGGTTTCACACATATTTTGCTCTCAAGTCAGACTTCAGAGAACAATGCACTGACCCCAGAGGTAAGTATTTAGCCCTAAAAGCCAAAGAAAGCCATCCCAATGTGTGGGTTATCTTGCAAACACTGCACTTGAATTTATGTATTTTTTTCCTAAGAGATGATTTTACAAAATAAATCTAGAGTATAGACATATCTAACTTTTTCATGCTTGGGATTCCTATCCAAAAGAATGCAATGGAAATTAAATTTTAATTCACATGCCTGACAAAAAAAGTTTAAAGTAACGAAAGGAATGGCAGAATCAGTATTTCCAGCATGGAGTTGTGTGAAGCAGCTTTTCACATGTTGAAGTTACTGATATTTACTATCCTTAGGAGAAATCTTGCCTCTTTCCTTTTACTAATTTACATAGTGCTCCAGTTGTATACAGAGAATTTCAGTTTATATCCTGAGACAGCCATTCTAAATTCTATCTTGATCCCTAATTACTTTTTTTCTGAATCACTGTATGAGTCCTTATTTATGAAATCGTAACCAATTAGGGGCTCTATCCTCAGCTGAATTGCATAAAATCATACAACATATAAAAGATAATAACGAATTCCCTTGTTCCAAACATAAGGGCAGACTCAGACTTGCAGCTTGTACTTCCCCAATACATACATGGATCACTGGAAGGGCTGAGGAGCTTTTCCTTCCATTCCCTGTGGCTGCAATGCCCTGTTATACCATTCCCATGTTAGAAAAGGGATGTCCATAAGTGCTTGCATCAGAATGGATGTCCTGGAGAGAAGAGAGCATGCCTGAGCCCTGTTCCACATGGACCACCAGGAGCTGCCTCCCAGCACCAGTCTGGCCTGTCTGAGCAGCCTGCAGGCAGAGTTCCTCCAAGGGCTGCCCTCACTGAGGAGATCTCTGCCTTTTCTGCCCCCAGACACTCCAGCACAGCTCTGTCCTACACAGCAATTTCAAGACTGTATGAAATACCAGTTTGAGCACCACCCGAGGGAAGAGTAGATTGTGGCTTTGAGGAATCATTTTATTCAATAAGAAAATGAGTAATTTTGAAGTTGATTACTTACAACTGGCAGGCATGATGAGCCCCCTTCCCAAATGCACACATACACATGGGCAGTAATACACTGAGTGATATTAAATGACTAGAACTGATGGTACATAACATTTATCACTCCTGGTTTTTAAACTACCTAGTATTTAGAAGGACTATCTTAGTAATTACCACAGAACACCAAACACTCACTTTTAAGTAAATGCCTTAAAATGCATTAGATTGCATCAAATCCATCATCCCTTCCCTGTCTTAATTACCACTAATTGACACTGCAGGTAATTTAAGTGAAGGAGCTCAAGGGCCTGAAAAAATACGAAATCATGGACTTACTGTGTTCAGTCAGAACAGACATACATTTACATTGCTGGCTGTACTGTTCCACATCAGCAGTGTTCGGATGTTCTAACCAGGGGATTAATTCAGGCTCTTTGGATCTGCCAAACCAATCAATTTCATCCTTTGAAAGTTTTCAATATGCCAGGAACCCACCTCTGTGGAAGAATAAATGATAAGCATGTAATAGTCCTCTCCCTGCATCACCTGTGTAGACTATTTCTAGAACCTTTATTGAAGCTCACTTGAAAACCAGGAAATACATTTTAGAAAACCACTTTACTGACCAGGATGGTCAGGAATTAATCAGGTAATGAGTTCTCCTCATGGAGATTGTCTGTTTAAACCTCTTCCAGGCCAAGAGCAATCACAGGCTCTTGCCCTTGGAAGACTCATGGCTGCAAATGTGAAACGGCTTCTTTGGCCTCAGTCCAGGCTGCTGCCCATGATCATTCACACCACAAAATCCAGCCCCTCCAGGATTGGCAATTTCACATTCTTGCTGGCAATTACAGCAAAAACCCCAGGAACTGAAAGGAGGAATGTGTTGAATGACTTGTTCCTGCAGTTTGTCACCCCTAGCCATAGGTGAGACAAACTGACAAAGTGTTTTAGGGAGGTTTAGAATATTTTCAGTTTTGATGCCTTTTATCCCCAGTGAATACAAAGACATAATTCCTACAAAATAAAGAAAGTGTGTTTCATTTTGTGTAAAGAAATGCTAACTTCAAGCTTTATTAGACATTCAGTAAATTATGTTTGCCAAATAGCAAATGAATCATTTATTCAGAGCAGGTCTACTTGAAATGGTTAAATAGCAGCCTGGTTATCCCCAGCCATCTACATTAAGGAAAGAAAAGGTGAGCACTGCAAACAATCATTTTAAACTTTTAAATTTAGGCTTATACAAAATTCCTCTCACCCCTCAACAACTCTGTTTCCCTTTGTGCTTTATCGGATTCTTCAGACAAAATTTATTAGTTGTGTTCAACCATTAGCCTCTGATATTTATCCCAATTTGATCAAAATAACAAAGAACTTATTATTTATGCCAAAAATATAAGAAAGTCTAGAGAAGTCTACCTGACTCTTCATCCTATGTTGTTGGTAACCCCATTTTTGCAGGTGATTTTAGCATGAAATGTGCCAATGCTTTTTCCAGCAGCCTTTGCACTGATTGAAGTTGGCTCAGTGCCTCTTCAGTAATTGAGTATTTTCTACAAAAATGTTCAGGGCACTATAGAAATTCTTTCTTATTTTTTACAAGAGCTTATAAAACTTCCAAGACAGTGTCATGAAACAGCACAGCTTGTACTTATTTCAGTATCTTAGGCTTGCTACTTTTAAAATTTATTTTATAAATATATTTGTGAATTATTTCACCATTATAAAATCCATTAAGGCATTTTTTCTTGTGGGACTTTTGCTGCTTCTGAAGCTCTTTCTCTAGTGATGCTGCTGCTGTTTTAACTCAGCACATCTCAAGGATCCAAATTCTGTTTCAAACTAAATGGACCCATCTGCTGCTTTTATTTAACACTATTAACAGAGCTAGGAGTTAATATTCCCCTGAATTAAAAGCGAAACATTCCCTAAAAAGCCAGAGTTTCCATCGAGGAGTGACAGAATTACCTCAAGTACTTTCTCATACACAAGAATCAGGTTTCAAATTTCTGGCCATGTGAATTACAGGGTTTAAAGTTCTGCCAGGTGCATTCTGGAGCACTGGTTTGCCTTCACTTTTCCTAACTTGGAAATAATAGAAAAGAGGCAGGTACAAGTTTATTGTTCTCTCTGGTTCTGCTCTCACACAACAGTAAATTGTGGTGCTTGTGCCTTCAGCTTTAGAGGTTCCCAAGTCCTTTAGGTGCTGGACAGAAAGCATTTGGAATCTGTTTGCACAGATTTGCACTTGGAGTCAGTAACACAGAGTTTATTTATGTAAAAAGGCACAAGTGGGGAAGAGGTTCGAAGAACAATGGAATGGCTTTAAAGTTTGGGTTTACAGTAATATTTACAGTAATTACCTTTAAGAATATCACAGTGAGTCCTCAGAGACTCAGAGAAGTTAAATTTTTTAACTAGTGCTTCTATTTATGTGAATAAGAGACTTCTGTTCAGGATACTTTGTGTAATTATGGTGATAAATTCCCAGCTCTTTGATTTTCCCAGAATGTAACAAGATGGAAAGCAAAGGGCACCAAATGCCTTTAGAAATTTCCTTCGTCCAGCAAAAGGCCCTAAAATAAGCTCTTAGAAGTTTAATGAAGTTTTTAACTGGTTCATGTTTATTTTGTAATACAAGATGTCCTGTTCAAAAACTAAACAGACTATTTTCTTGACAGGATTAAAAATATAAGCAACTTCTGAGAAGGTGGTAATTTTATTATATATTTATGTTTCAATAAAGCAGTAAGTGAAGCCCTAGGCCTGGTCTAAATTTACAATCCAATCAACTATCATAACCTAAATAACTGGCCCATACTGTTCTGTAAATACTTCCTCAGAAATTTTCATCAAATGCATTCAAATAGAAATACTGTCCCCACAACTGAAAATTACCTAAAAGGCCATAAAAAAGCTAATTAATAAAAGCATAGATCTAGAGAATATTGCTAAGGAGCTCTGGAAATAGTAGTATTAGATCTGGTCCACTAGAGAAAATAAAATTTAATTGGACAAATGCCATAGTTATAGCAAAATGGGGAAAGGTTTAAGGACTATGGAAGAAAGAAAAAGAATATGGAATCTGACAAAGGAATGTAACTAAAGACAGGTTGTATCTCTGTATTTGAGAACTGAATTTGTCACTGCAGTAGAAAGAAATTTATCCTTAAAAACAGAGCAGTTCTGAACCAAAATTATAATTACTTTACAGTACTGCAATTTAATACACACTTTGGCAACCCAGCAGACATACCAGCTCTTCTATCATTATTTTCCTGTGTGTAGCTTCCCTGTAATCATAGAAATTGCTGGAGAGAAGTGCCCATCCCCACATAACCCATAACCCATGGGCAAAGCCAGGGCTCCCAGAAGCAGCAGTGAACAGCAGCTGCTGTGACCAGGCTGAGTGACAAGGGGAGCCAGGGAATTTTGCACTGCACCAGCAAAGGAACCATGGCATAGACCAAGGGAGTGAGAATTGACTTGGCTGGCATTGCTGGATTCCAATGAGCCTCCAAGCACCTTTGGATGATAAAGTTAATGACAAACTTTGAGCTGCTCAGAAGAAAACATACATTTGGGAGTCTGAAAATGCTGATACATAATGGTTTCCTGGTTTCTTTTGATAGAAACAAGTGGAGCAGTTGAGCTAAATTTCCCCTCCTGCTCAAAAATAGTAACCCAAGCCTTCCCACTTTCAACCATATCAGAAATTGACTCTTAATAACAGACTTTCAATGTCATCCTCTCCAGAACACTGAAAAAACAGTGATGGCAGAATACTGGTTTTTTCCTACAAAAAGTGTAACTTCTGCTCAAAAATTTGGATAGCTTTTAGATGGCTTTAGTCATCCAGATCAGTGAGATAAAAAAGAGGCAAGTTTGTAACAGCAATGATGTGTATGAAGGAGAGCTTTGCTAACAGCAAAGAGGTGGCACATAGGCAAATACCACTGGAGGAAGGGGAATAATAAACTTGCTGAATGGAGTATCATGGCAGCATATATAATGCAACATTCCTCACTGGATAAAAAGTGTTTGACTGGTATTCCCTAATGTTATTTATACATTCACTCTAAGAAAGAGCAGATTCTGAGATCTTTTAAAGTGAATTAAGAGGACAACATTGCATTCACATGGAACTAGGAAAACCAAAATACATATCATTTTTTTATTTTACTATCTACCACATTCCAAAGTTTCTCTTTTAACATTGAACAGAGGTTTTAGGGGGTTTTCCCCTTTGTTTCCCCATTATATGTGGAGTATTGCTGTGTTTCTTCCAGCTGAGGGCTGAGACAGCCTCTGAGACTCTCAGAATGAACAGTGCTCCTAAAATGCTGGTGACGTTTTTGTACCTGCATAAGAATTTCAAATACACTTCCAAATTCTGCAGCTTTTAATTACTTCACTTCCACCCACTGTCACACACTCAGTATTACAGGCATTCTGAAGTGCTCTTGCAGAAGTGAAGCATCTAAAAGTTCACCACCTGCTCTCTCACGCCCAGTCCCAGCAGCCAGTAATACTCATCTTTACACAAACCCACAGGGAAAGCAGCACAATCCACAGGATTTCTATTAAAAGGCTACCTAGGGTGGCATCAACAAAACTTCAGTGTTTAGGGACATTTCTTAAACAAGGCACTTTAGAGATCTAAAGAAGTTTTGGAAACAGAAAGTAGTGAACAGAAATAATCACAGGCTAAAAATCTTGGGTTTCTCTCACGTGGAAACTCTATTTAAATCCCCAGCCGCATTTAGCTCTCTCTTACCTAAATTTACACCAGCAGCAAATCTTTTGGTGCAAAGGAGAAAAATTTGAGTCAGCAGGACCCTGTCTATAGGAAATACTTTGACACATGGGTATGATTAAGGATAGGAGGTGTCACACTAGATGAAATCACGGCCCTTGCAGTGAGGAGAAAATCATTATAGAGAAGAGGGGGCTGAAATGAGTTACAGCTCACAAACAACACCCAATTGTGACCAAACAAGAAATTACCCATCAGAAGTTTACGAAATAATATTTCCTTTTAAAAATCATTATAAAACAATTCTCTGCTCAGGTGAAAGGCCATTTTCCTACAATACCAGCAGCTCAGTTCTATACAGATTTTTATTAGGTTTGATTTATGGTACAATTAATAGCTTGATCTGCTTGTAAAACAGAGTCAAAATGTCTCTTTTACAAGGGACTTTTTTTGCTTTAACTTTTGTAAACTGTAAAAATGTCACTGACCACAGAAAAAGTTAATAATATATTTGTCGTGTTGATGTATATGATGTCCTCTTGTCCTGCTTTGCTCTGGTTGAAGTCATAGAAACCAAAGTAGTTGAAGAACTGAAGACTGGGGTTTACAGATTTTGCTTACAAGCTATTGAGGTTAATAATAGGCTTTTGCTAGAACATGTGATAAACATGTTCCCGATGATACAGTGATGTACACTGAATGTACACAGTGTAAACAAAAAAGTGATATTTGAAATTATTAAATTGCAATCAAATAGCATAAGCTGGGTAGAATTTCCCATACAAAAAAGAACAGCCAAGTCCTAAAACGTCTTTGAGTTAATAAAGCATCAACAAAGCACTGCCAAATATAAAACATTTTGCAAACTCTCAGTGTTACCATTCTAATGATTCTAATATCATTCTATATTAAAATTATATATAATTGATGTAAGTATTAATAGAGCCCAAAATTTAAGTCTCTCAAAATCAATAAGGTTTGTAAAAGTAGGGAAATGATATTGCCACGGCATGCATGTCGAATTGTTTACTTTTCTTTATCCACAGATCATGAAGGAAGTTCGGAGAGCATTGTGCAATGCATCAGCTGATGACAGTAAACTCTTACTTCTCAGCGCAGTGGGAAGTGTATTCTGTAGTGGCCTAGATTACTCATATTTAATTGGCAGGTTATCCAATGACAGAAGAAAGGAAAGCACTAGGATTGCAGAAGCTATAAGGTGACCCAAGCTTACCTATGATCTCTAAATTATGAAATGCAGTGTGTGATTATAAAGGTATTTTTCAGGTCCAAAAATGTTGTATATTTAAATGTTGATTGCATTCTAATTATAGTCCTGCAAATTTGTTTAGTAAAAAGAAACTTGGACCTTTCCGTATTAGATAAGAAAGCACATTTATTCCAGTGCTAATATCCACAGGGATTTCTTTTATTCCAATTCTCTGTATTTAATATTTCAAATCATTCCTCCAAATTCAAATACAACTTCATTGTTGTTTTTCCAAATTCAGTATTGCTTCATGTTCTAAAGTGGTTCCTGAAAGGCAGATCTTTTACTTGTTTTAATGTTCATCATTTTAATGAATTTCAGTCCAAATGGGAATCCATGGCTTACTCATATTCTGTTGAAATAGCACTCTGCCACTGTATTTCAGAATCTTACTAGAAGGGTCTCCACTCTTCTTAAATTTAAATTACTTAATATATATGTAAATGTAGTTTTATTTTTGTAACTAAAATGTGACTTTCCTTATATATATATCGCATCACCTTAATAGAATTCCAGGGTTTATGACATGCAGTCTGCAAATCAATCTGCACAACACATCATCAAATATTCCCTTATCCACAAGGTAGATTTTCCAGTATAAATCAACATTATTCCACTAAAGAAACGGTATTTCACCAGTCTGTATCAGGAGAGGATTTGGTCCCTTTTATTTCTCCCCCATTTCCTACAAATAATTATTATTATTATTCTGAGAGCTTTAAAACTTTATGCAACTATTCTATGAAGGAATAGTAAAGAATTTTTTTTTACAAGAGATCTCTACTTGGGATTTATTAGTATAACATAAGATCAGGTTTAGTTATTACACAACACATATTAACCACCAATTGTCTTGGTTACAACTACTGCAGATCAGTTTGGATTCTTGGTTTAAAACTTTTAAAATTCTCAAAGTAGCAATCATTTTGAAAGAATTTAAAAGATACTTCTTAAATATAATGAGTTACAACCTGTTTATAAGATCCTAGCTATGCTCGAATATCATGAGTGATACTTTTAAAAAGTGAAACCCTTTGAAGGACACATCCTCATTTTAGTTTTTAAATGTGAGGGGGTTTTTAATGATGTGGAACCAAAAAAAAAGTGAGGGAAGAAAATCACTGTTCTTGTTTGAAAACACAGGCACAATCACAGTCCACCAAAGATACAAATTTAATATTATTCTTGTAAAAATTGTGCAGTTAGGTATTGTTATATATGTTTACATTTATTTGCACACATCTAATATACAGGTATACTTACCAATTCAACATTAAATGAGTATAAGCCAGACTGTGATACTCAGTTTTTCCACCCTTGGACTTACAGAACACTCTTGAAATACTGTACTGCTCCTTGTCAAGAATGTCGGCTTCAGGCCCACTGAAAATAGATTTTTATTGTACTTCTGGAAACAATACCCTACGTTTTCCATTTAGCACTCTCTGTGCTTTCTGTGAACAAAGGACTCAACTCATGGAAAATACACTGTAATAAGAGAAGAAAAAACATCCATTGCTTTTTCAGTGGTTTGGATGTCCTAAAACACATCCACGGATCTCTGCCTCCACTGCTTTACATCAAGTTAGACGTGTATCAAAATGAAATTGAACTCTTGGTTACCATGTGTTTCCACTTTCCAAAGCGTGGCTATCGTATACTGGTCACAAGTCACAACTGAAGCGTCAATCCCCATCAAGTCTCCTCTCCCATGAAGGGTTTATTCATTGGTGCCGTGTCCTTGGCCACTGCCAGCGGGGTTTGCAATGAACAGACGTGTGGCACTGCAGCTCCTCTGCAGGTACTGGTCACAGATCCATTACAGATCCATCACTGATCCACCACAGACCCACCAGCCTGAGCTGCCACCATCCACACACCCTCCCAGAGCAGGGAGAAGGCAAACAGGCTGCACAGTGTGGCCTGCAGAGCCCTGGGATCAACACACTCCCTGGAAGGCATTCCCAGCACCAAGCTCACACCATCAGCTGGGCAGCATTGTGGCAGCCAAGCCACACCATTCTGGGAGTGCTCAGAAGAAAACAGACAAGGACAAATTTACTTGTTCAGCTTCTTTACAGCCCTGGATGTACTTACAAGCACTGACCAGCAGCAAGAGCCTGAAATGGTGCAGAGGTGCCTGAGCATCCCAGCGTGTATTCGATGGTCAACTTCCCAGATATCCTCTAGCAAAACCAGCAGCCTTTTGCAGACACATTTTCCTATCTTCAAGCATCTGGATCTAATGTGCAACAACAGCTACAATCTGAAATACTTTTCAAAGACTGCTTTGAATTGAAACAAGTATCTTGTAGCCCAGAAATTCCATGTGTAAACTTCCAGTTTGGAGATATGGAAACGTGCCAGGTTCAGGGTACAGGGGTGACCCACTGAAACAACGCACCAGACAGGAAACAAAGATAAATGGAGTGCTGGTCATTGCAGCTTCTGAAGACCAAAGGCAGGCATTTGCTCCCCTCATAATCTCCCAATATTGTAGCCTTCCACTCCATCCTATACGTAGCATGTTCCACACCCATCCATTTTACCATCGTCTGTGCTCCCCATTCTTCCCTCATGACAGAGGCTCACTGTACCTTCTCAATGTTATCTTCCACTCTTTCCCCATCTCCAGGTCCTCCCTTCCTTGCTCACTCATATGAAGACTTCCTTCAACCCTTCCCCTCCATCAATGTGTTCTGCTTTGTTCTTCCTCCACATTATCTGTTTCCTCTCCACATCCCTCATTGCTTTTCCATATTCACTTCCAGTCCCATTTATCACCATGATTCCTGATTTTCTCCACAACACTGTTTTTATCTGCCTCCACATAGTTCTCAGATTTACTGCCACCATTTATCCTTAGTTTGCTTTCTTTTTACCTATCATTCATCACATCCCTGTTCCTAAGTGTGGTCCTACCTGGAAGGCTTACGCAACTACTGAGGTTCTCAAAATTCTGGAATTAATGAGGTGCAATGATCCACAGTTGCTACTCAGTCATAAACTACCAAAGAAATAATGAGATAAGGGAACAGCATTGTTTCTGCAATGAAAATGAACCACAACTCTCCTTAACCCTGCTCTCCTCTAGACAGAAATAGTCTTGAACAGACAAAAACAGTGTTCCTTATTTCACTCTCTTTGTCTTGACAGTGATCTTCTGGTTTATTACTGTGAACAGAGCTGCATCTATTCTCTATTTTCCCATGGTCAAAAATTAACTCCTTACTAGAGGACTTGAAAATCAGAAAATGAAAATGTAATGCTGGGTCATCTCAGACTCTTTGTCCTCATTTAAAATAGAGCCAGTGCCCCTGCACTTCTGCTCACCTGCCACATGGGCTCTCTAACCTGCAAGGCCCACCTGTGCTCAGGTACAGAGGCCTGGATCCTTTTGGCCTCAGTGGGAGAGCAACAACTCATCAAAGGGCACATTTGACAAAATTTTCTTTCCTAAAATCTGTCAGCAAAGATGCACTCTGGATCTAATAAATACCCAGTGCAGGGACAGAATCTCCTCTTGTGCCTGGAATTTGATTTATCCATGTCTTTTTTCTAAAGTAACTGAACATCTCGTTTTCCTCCATATACCTGCTGTGCACTGAGCTGCTGGAGCCCATAATTTGCCCACAATTACACTCTTGCTTTTTTCTAATTGGTGTAAAGGCTGTTCCATTCAACAGATGTCTTTCCACAGTTGCTGGTAGGTAACTTATTTAAAAGATCTCCTCATTGCACAGAATTTAACATATTCTAGTTCATTCATCCAGATGAATCCAATGACTTTTAGCTTCCCTGTTATTTCTCATCACATTTACTGGGGTAGTCAGGCAAGGGCATCTGCTTTGTAATGGCTTTGCTGAAGACTTTTGCAATGAAGACCCAACAGATCACTCGCCCTGTTCAAACATTTCTCTCTGTGACTCCCCTTTGCACGTCTTGCTCTTTCTGCTGGTGTGCCATAAACATTGACAATCACCCAATCCTCTGATGGGACTTGCAGTAACCTTTGACACAGGATCGTAAGAGAACTTTTTGAAAAAAAGAAATATTCAGTGACCCACCTATGAGTGTCCTGTCTTTCACACTACAATATTTCATCAGTAGCCAAACCGGGTCCATCCCAGCCAACTGTGGAGCAAACCAAGAAGTGCCGTGTGTACAAACTCAGGAGCTACTGGTCCAGAAGTAAAACTAAACCCAACCAAACCTTTCTGCAAAAAGTACAACACTCAGTGCAATCCACTTAATCAGGTCATATACAACATACACAAAACTATGCAATAGCTCAGGTACTCGGAAAGATTAAATAACTAAAAATAAGCAAACTTTTCCATGTGCAAACTAGAAAGTATCTTGCAGTTCTGACTTCATAAAACTGGGCATTTGTTGTGTTCTTCTGTGGTTCTAATTTGTTTTCAGATTAAGTACTTTTAACTTGGGTATTTATGTGTTGCTTCTGTATTCAAGATCTTTCTTTTATTTTTTATTTTAGGGATTTTGTAAAAGCTTTTATTCAATTTAAGAAGCCAATTGTGGTTGCTATCAACGGCCCTGCTCTGGGGTTAGGAGCTTCTATTTTACCACTCTGTGATATCGTTTGGGCAAGTGAGAAGGCTTGGTTTCAGACACCATATGCAACAATCCGACTCACTCCAGCTGGCTGCTCATCATACACATTCCCACAAATTCTGGGTGTTGCACTGGTAAGGTTTTCCACCTCAGATTGCTGAAGAACCTTTCATAAATTCCTGCTCTTCTTTCTCTCTTTAAAAAGTAACAATATTCTTAATTGTCTTTAATGGAAATCTGTGGAAAGTTCACCTAATCACTACCAACTTCTTATCACAAAATAACCTCAGAATTCAATATACAACACCTGCTGTACATAAGAAAGATTAGGCACAGGTTAAAAAAGCAAAGATTGTCAACATCATGGTAGAAAAGTGAAGAAATACATTAGCAGAATAACCTTGCAGAGTAGTTGTCTGTGTTGTGTTAGGGGTGGGCAGAAATACAGCCAGATACAGCTCCCTGCTCTTTAAAGATAATCCACAATGATTCCAGTAAGACTGCTTAGCTTTTACCAGTATAATAAATCAGAATTTGCCCCACAAATATTTCCTACTGGGTTCCATGACTCTCGACGCAGTATCACTGACAGTTACTCCTGTAAGATCAGCAATACAGATTCACCATGCATGCCAGCACATTTCTCTTAAATGAAACCCATGCTGTGCTCTGGCCACCTGCACAATCCTTAAATAGCTACTGAAACTCCTTTTAAAGTATTTTGCAGTATGGAAAGATACAGAAGAACATTTGTAATTTAATCGTAAAAATAGCAGGCAAGTATGAGAAAAAATTTAAGGGAATTATAACCCAAGATTACCAGAATCTTTTGGTTTCACAGGCAAACGAAATGTTGTTCTGTGGGAGAAAGCTGACAGCACAGGAAGCCTGCAGCAGAGGACTGGTGTCACAAGTATTTTGGCCAACAACATTTAGCCAGGAAGTGATGCTACGAGTGAAAGAAATGGCATCCTGCAGTGCAGTGGTAAGAAATCCAACTCCTTCATTAAATGGCATTTCACAGAGGTAAGGTGTGCTCCCAAGGCTCGTCACATGTGGGCCCTCAGTTTCCACAACCATACCTCTGAAAGAAGGCTGACATCAGGAAACCTAGATAGGGATCGGTGAGGTTTTGGGGTTTCTCATTTTTCAGGTACAGGGTGGGTAATTTCCTTTCCCCATCTTAACATGTATTCAAAATGAGTGGCACCTGCTTGCCCCAGATTTTGAAAGCGGATTTTAGGACAGGTTTCCTTCATGAAGGTGTAACAGTCTGAAACTATACAGCTGTACTGGGAAACCTCTGTAGGGCCCGTACGAAAACAGATTTGCCTTTCAGTTTGTTCTGGCCTACCATGTTTCAGCTGAGTCTGCCTTCTTTTCTGCACCTGCACAGTTCCTGCTGCTGCAGAATGTTCTACACAGCACCCCAGAAGGGTAGGATAGTGCCAGCTAAGCTCTGCTGTGAAGGAGAGGTGAGATCCAGACAAGAGGGATTTGAACACAGTCTAGTCACAGTGTATGATAACTTTCCTTTTGCGTACACAACAGTTGAAAGAAAATCCTTTTCTATCTTTACTTCGTAGGGGTTTTTTCCTTCAGGCAGATATACTCCTATTCTGGGCACATCCTTGTTTAAAAAACATGCAGTGAAGAAAGTGATACTGGCTGCAATAAAACTGCAGTAATTAAAGTGAAAATTGTTATAGTTTCTTGCTATATTTCCTATGCCTGAAACTGTCTCAGCATCCCTCAGTGTCATTTAAAAGATCTGCTGTAAAAGAAGGTAGAGACACAAGAGATTTTTAATTAAACAAAGTGTAGATTAGATCTCACAGAAGACATTGAGAATGAAACTCTCTGGAAATGTAGCAGAATTTTATTTGATGATGCTGATATAATATGTATTATTTGAGTTGGGAAAACCTCTGGGCCTTACTGTGAAATCTTCCTTCCCTCACTGCTATTGGCTGTCCATGAAATTTTCTCAAGACCCCTTAGGAAGACCAGTGCTGACTTGTGGACAAAGATAAACCTTCAAAGATTTGTTCTCAAACAGACCACAAAAAATACACAGGCCCCTTGATTTGCTATTAACACCATTTACTCGAGTTAAAGACAAATACTACTTTGCAGTAGCAGTGTTGAAACCTGCAACAGGGAGGAACTGGGCTTAACATGAAGGTGTTGACAAAGCTGAGTGAAAAGAATGCACCTCCCTTCCCACAGAATACTGTATTAGTTATATTAAATCTTCTGTCCTCAGAAAATCAGTAATGTAGGAATTATTAATGGGGTTTTTTGACTAGTTGAGTTCCTTGTGAGATACATACTTGTGTTGTATATTTCAAAACTAATTTTAAAGGAATCAATCTCAATGTGTTTAAAAATGGGTCTTGGAAAAATGAGCTGAACTATAGGAGCAACCACGGACCTGCAGTTCATGCCTTTTAGAACTTGCTACAATTACTAAGGGCTTGGGATTGCACATTCTCTTGCAAAGATCTCAGGTGATTTGTTGTATCTACCAAGTAAATCTAACTCCAGAACACAGTCAGAGGATGCTTGATTTGCTCAGCACCATTCTTTGATAAAATATTTCACTTTTATAAAAATACAAGTAAATAGGCTTTAAAAGGGATTTGCAGTAAAGGCCCTTTCCTATTTTCTGTTTTGATAAGGAAATAATACATGAGGGAAAATTGTTAAAGATGATGGACATCCACATTTGGGTTTCCAACATGTCTAACCTTAAAGGTCCCCTTCCAGAAAACAGGTAGACAGTATATTGTGTCTCACACATTTTCATTTCAATGTGAGGGAGGTCAGCTCCTTCTTGTGCTTCATGGCAGACCTTCACTAAGCTAAGGTACTTCAGAATCCCTGATTCTCTAAAAACCTGGCACTAACCCATCAACCTCAATCCTTAAAGATGCTGACTATCAGCAAGTGGAGTTGCGGCTATAAATCAATTGTAATTCTGTGCCCAAAGGAGTTATTTAGATTGTAAAACAGAGTCAGTAGTCTAAAAATGCCGGTCACGCCGTTATCCATAGTAATTTTTTCAGATTCAAAATAAAATACTGAGTAGTATTTTTGACTTTAGGTATTGGAAGAGTCCAAATGTCTCGTGCGGAGCTTCCTGAAATCTGGACTTGAAGATGTGAACGAGAAAGAGTGTCAGATGTTAAAACAGCTGTGGAGTTCTTCCAAAGGACTGGATTCATTATTCAGCTACTTGCAAGACAAAATTTATGAAGTCTGATGTCTTGGCCTAACTTAAAGAGAAATTGCTCCAGTTGTGACCAGAGTCAGACATGACTGTGTTTGAGAAGCAGAGGCAATGCATCAGTGAGGAATTTGTGACAGTGATCCCAATGCCTGTGGCTGTGTGGATTTCCTTGTGAGCTACACAGCTGCTTGCAGCCAGTTTGATTTTGTGTAACCAAGACCTGGGCAGGCGTTCAGTGCACGTAACCTGTGCAGAGGCTGCATCTTTCACATTGCTCATCCACATCCAACCCTACATTCCAAGTGCTGAGAAGCACCACTGAGGCCCAGCAAGGCTCACCCACCTGTAAGGGTTTATTTTGTCTGTCTTTCTTAACTTATTCTTGCTGTTGCAGCACATCTGGGCTGACACAGAGGGCTCAGTCTAAAATCTGGGTCAGCACGACCTTTCGTAGACCCAAAAACCATACATTAGAAATATGTTAATTATTTTTTCTAACNATCCACATCCAACCCTACATTCCAAGTGCTGAGAAGCACCACTGAGGCCCAGCAAGGCTCACCCACCTGTAAGGGTTTATTTTGTCTGTCTTTCTTAACTTATTCTTGCTGTTGCAGCACATCTGGGCTGACACAGAGGGCTCAGTCTAAAATCTGGGTCAGCACGACCTTTCGTAGACCCAAAAACCATACATTAGAAATATGTTAATTATTTTTCTGATAATTTATATGTATAATATGTAAAGTTAGTTTACAAAAACTACTAGTATTTTTTTCTTTGTTGAATTTATTTAACTTATTTATTTTGTGTTCATATTCAGCTGTTTATTGATCACAGATCTTATTTTCATATTTCCCTTGAATTAATGGCATCACATGAGAATGCAAACACAATTTTGGCAGCAAACTGAGTAGAAAAATAAAGAATATACAGAAAACCCACAGAATGTTGTGGGCAGTAAATGAAACAGCCACGTGCATGCTCCTCTATGTGTGAAATTGTACAAAAAATGTATGAAACAGATTCATTTGCCAGGGTTAAGAGAAAAAAAGTGGATTCTGACACAGTGAGTCCCCCTTAAGTCTCTCTTCACTTTCTGCCTTCTTGAGGAGCACTGAAGGGCTCGCCAACCAGATGCTTTATTTAAGTTTACTATATTCCTGTTAGCCGGATATCAGTAACAGGGTGAGTGGTGCCGTTCCGTGGCATCGTACTGTTTTTCAGGTTTAAACACCCCTTTTGGTCTGAAGTCTAAAAGCAAATCCTTATGAGCCTTAGTCTAGTTGCCTGATTCCTCAGGTGTGAGATAATTTCTGCTCTGGAGGCCTTTGGGTGTGGGCCAGCAGTTTATACAAGGTGCTAGGCATTGAACTAAGTGGAGGCAGAGGTTTTGTTTTGCTTTTCCCAGCTCTCCACATCTGGCCACCCCACCACCTGTTGCAAGAACTTATGGCTATCCATAAAAGCAGTCCCCAATAAACAAGAAAAATCCAATCTGCTCTTTTTGAATGTGATCCTAGTACTGTTCAGTGACACTGACTGACTTCTGAACACTGGATCTCTCTCAGTTCTTTCCTGCTATGGGCAGTTCACATGGAAAGGACAGGAGCATGCTCTGAGACTTCACCTGCCATTATAGTACGCCCAAATTGAAACCTCTTGAAGCAGAAGCTTTGCACATTTGTTTGCTTTGTAATTTGTGCACTTGCTCTTCATCCTTGAGCTCAGTGACTTATTATGGTCTAAACCTCTGCAAATGAGGCTGCTCAGCTTTCTCCCTCTTAGTATTTCCATAAAGAGTTTCAACAAAGCCTTTGTAAAGTTAACGAACAGGTGATTACAGTAAACAGTAGCCTTCGACACATTAACGTAACATTTCTTTTTCCACAAATAATTAGAAGTGCTGTTTTTATGCCCTGATTGTACTACTGAATTTTAAGGAAATCATTACCCTAAATGCAGAAGTTCTTGTGGAAATTCTTCATTAAAAAGACATCATCTGGCTTCTAATTAGCCTGTTTAAAATGTTTTTTAAAAGAAACTTATCAAAACCATTAGCTTATTTTAAAATGACTGAAAGAGAACTCTTTCAATAACTATTTGAAGTGATGGATGCACCACTTGTTTTATACCAACCCTTGCTTTTGTCTACAACCTGCCAGCAGTGCCACAGGGTGCGTTGGATCAAGGCCCCGGGCCCTGGTGTGGCAGGTGCACACAGACTCACCTGGTAAAAGAGGGATCACCCAAGTGAAAACACACACATATTTGCACAATCAGGCCTCCAGCATTATCTTCAGAAAAAGAAAAAAAAGGCAATGGAAAGTACCACGATTCCTCAATTTCCTTTATTTCCTTTATTCCCGTCCAGAGAGCCATAACTCCTAGTCATGTGTTAATAAGATATTAGGAAGTTTATTTCAATACTATGCTTAGTTTTTGTAGATAAATATAGCAAGATTGCTCAGCAATGTGAAGGAATGCGTTCCGAATGAGATTTGCAAACAGAGAAGAATCTTACATTGTTGGATCTTTTAAACTGCACCATTTCATCTGAATTTTCAGATATCTGTATCTTAGCATTTTTTATGACAAAGGAATGGTTGAAATACATTTTCTATAATTATTTTTCCATTAAAGCAAGCGCTAACCATAGTTAACATTTTTAATTATTCATATCTATACAGTTACAATCTAGTTTTCATGGAATCTATTTTCCCTTCAAAAAAGAGTAATAACAATGTTGAAAGCTTCTTTTCCAGTATTTAAATATCAGAATCTGAATTTTCTCTTGTGTTTCTATCCTTACTAGGTATTCAGATATCTAGATGTACTGTACATATTAGTCTGGGTACCTTTACTAATATTCACAGTATTTAAGATTAAAAATGCAATTTGTTGTTTAAGTATGTTATTTTATTCTTGTGTAAATTGTTTTGTACAATCTTTAAAAATCTACAGTTTTGCATTTGTAGATATTAAAGGTAAGCAATTTATTTTGTGTTGTCCTGCATGTATATTTTTGCTGTAGATAAGTGTTGCTTAGTTTACTATTTCAGTACATTTCTGTTTAAATAAATAAGCTTACAAACTTTAATACAGTATATATTTTCAAAATATAAACTTTTATATTTCTGTGGTAGGTTAGGGTATGCGTTTTAGGCAATCTTTTTCACTACTATGAACTGTTCTTTTAATCTATAATATAATGGTTTTGTGCCAATAGTTTTTCATTAGAATGAAATGCTCTTTTAATGTTAGGGATGAACAGACAATTTTGGTTGGGGTTTGTTTTATTTTTGGTTTTGGGTTTTTTAATTATTTTGCCAGCCTTTACAGTTTTAAATATAATTTATAAATGTATTGCATTTGTGAATAAGCCTTACCATTAGGTACAAGAAATCTTTAAAGCTGCATAATTGCTTATGTAGCACTAAGGACTTCCCCAAATAATTGCTGTAAGAAAGTTAGCAAATCAGAGTACAGGGCCTTAAGTTTTTCTTGTGAAAAGGGTAATACGGGTTGTTTCTTTTGAACAACATAGGTAGACTTGTCAGCATGGGCTTTGTTATATATAAACTGTGCATTTGTGCTCCCAACCATGGTAGTTTAATCTCAGGCTTTGTGTGGCTGGGTCTATAAAAGTCAAATCTGGCTAAAGCCAGCACTCTTTAGGAGACACTAAAGAAGTTTACATAAGAGACTTATAGACAATCTTATCATAGTACATTTGGGTACTTGGTATCCTCAATGTGTTATCTGTGTCTGCCCAATTAACCATATGTTTTAAGCCATATTAAATCTCTTTACTGCTATTTTAAATACTACACTGAAAGTCATTCACTAGCTTGCTTGCTCACAGACAGGATTTTGATTTTTAGTGAATAAAAATATTATGCCTTCCATAAAAACAAAGGACCAAAGAATTGCATTATTCTAACAAAGCATTAGTTCCTTTGCCAGTGAACTAGTTTGACATTCGTACCGAAGATCAAATAGTCTCTTTCTGCTTCAAACACTGCGTTCTCATCCATGTCAGGTGTAAGGGGGAAAGATGTATCCACTGAGCTATTGGGAAAGGAGTGATGTTCAGCTGGGATGGCATGTCTATTGGTAAGGCTTATTACCAAACCTCTGAGATGAAGCAAAGAACCAAAAATTCACAAGTTATGTCAGTGTAAATTTATTTTCAGAACTTGCACAAATAATTAATTGTAGAACTTTGCAAATTAGGCCCTTAAGTTATTTTGTCAGAATGCCATGGAACAGACTAAAACGGTTTCTAATATTTGTAACGATGAGTACATATTATAATATTATAAGGGTACAGGCACCCCTATATCACAGTGTTGTAAATATTTTCTGAAACTGGTACAGTACTGAGGGACTTGTATCTTCTGATATATCAAATATTGACTGTCTAGATCAAATTGTACACAATTTATTTGTTGATGGTCCTGTAACTAGTGTATGGACACATTTCTGGGTGCCTTAGAAGTTGTATTTTTCATGTGTGTTAATATGCAGTATTTATACATTGTGAGAAGCTGCTTTGAATAAAAACATTGAAACTTCATTTCAATGCAGTGATTTCCAGTTTTACATAATCAGTATGTATCAGAACATGGTAAGTGGTAGCCATTATATATGATAATGCTATTCATGGGCTCCTGCCTTTCCAAAGAGACCAGGCACACAGTGGGCTTTTCAAAAGAGATTTTTTTTTTTCAAATGGCAAAACCCAGGGCACTAAGACACACTGCAATAAGAACTCTCTGAAATCAATTATGATCCATTTCAATTACCATTTCTTGATCAAATTGTAGAAAACCACCAAGAACTGTCTCACAAACACACTTCTAAGACACTTTCTCCACTGTTATCACTTCCACTATTTGATATTGCACATCAACTAAAATATTCCTGCCCAGAACCAGCTGCTGCATGCAGGATTTTGGCTCCACATGAGGGAATTGGATTTTGAAGTGGTGTTTGCCAGGAAGGCCAAGATTCAGCCCAGAGCCAGCCTGGTGCAGGAGAAGGTGGATCAGCCTGTGGTCCCCCCACGTGGCTCCAGACAACATTTCTGCCAGGGGCTCTTGTGTACCAGGGGATCCTTTGCCCGTACCATCCATGAATGCTGTTTCCAATCATGTATCTCCCATGGTTAGAAGAGTAACTAAATTACTTCTGCCTAGGGCAGAAAAGGAAGGATATTTTTACAGAGAGCCAGGATTAGCCAACCCAGCTAGACAAAAAGGTCTGAAAAAATTACCTACACTTCATTCAAAGGAAACAATTATGTTCTAGCAATTATATTGGTTGGCTTTAAACTGACAGACAGTGTTAGTAAAAACCATGCTCAGCTATTTGGAGCAGAGGATTGAGCAATTTAGTCTTGCTTCACTATCAACAAATCCAATTATTTATTACGGTGACTCTTGTCAGGAATTAACTTATTGTAGCTTCCACTGGACTGTGAGCAATGTGCACACGATGAACAGGGTGTCATACCTTTCCTGTCTAACAATTTTATTGATAAGTTTGGTTTAGTTTTCACACTGACTGTTGACATGTGAATTTTATTTTAAATAACTCATTTTTAAAAGAAAGCAAAAATTCTTTAAAATTAAAATCTTCATCGAAATATGGGGGGGGGGGAGGGGTTCAAGCTTTTTCAAATGTCAGTCCTTGTTCCAGCAAATTAATATACAAATTACATGGAAGAGGAACCTGTTAAGTAGATATAAAGAAGTAACTGCATGTTTAAAAGAACAGGAAGGTATTAATCCAAATTAAGGTATAAAAACAGGTCAAAGCTCTACATACACTCAGATGTACCACTTCTCATTTTGAATAACAGAAACAATATTGCATATGGCAAGAACAAGGAGAGGTTCTGAAAGCAAATGAAAGCATGTGAAAAAAACCAGACAATTTTAAATATTGGGGGAGTTCAAAACAAAACAATTGTCAAAAGTTGGACTAGGGGACAGTTTGGTTGCAAAGGAAAAAGTCAGGTTTGATTCTGGACATATTAACTTCAGGAATTCACCTCTCCTTGGGTGTCTTATTTGTCATAAAACCACCTCAGAAGAAAAATTTAATCAAACTTAATGCATCTCTTCACTACTCTGACTTAACCTCAAAACCAATCTCCAGTCATAGCGTGTAGAGTTTCAGATTACTAAGAAAGCCAGACTAAAAACTCCCACTAGAATTCAAACCATTTGAACTGTATTAGCACCACTTTGCTTTAATTTATACTCTTTCCTTGGTTTTACACATTTGCTCATTACAGATATATAATAAAAATAGAACTGTTAAAAACTTTGTTAAATTCCAATTATTAAGTCTGTCTGGTGTGACTCAGTAATTTTCATCTGGAACAGTTAAGAGTACTATGGGAGAAAGAAGGCAATTTTCATTTTGAGAAAATGAAACCTTTTGTATTTAGTAAATTAAAAAATTCTGTGTTAAACTCTATCACCTTTCCTTATCACTTCCTGACACTGGTATCACTTGAACAAACCCCATGGTTCTAAGTCAGGAGCCACTAGAATCACTGGAGATCGTCCTGACTTCACTTGCTTCTAGATAAACCCAGTGGCTGACAGATACCACAGCAAACTCCTTCACAGTAATAGTACAGGAATATCTTGTAGCCATCTCTTCAAAAGATAAAGTGCTCTGATGAGAAACACATAATTAGCATTGGAGGAAGGGTTCCATTAGTTCAAAATTCAACAGCAGTGTCTATGAAGTTTTGTATAAATTTCAATGTTTTCAGTGTTATTGCTGACTCCTGTTAGTGGAAAGTCATGCCCTGCTGTGTTTTAATGCTCCTAAACTCTTCAGTCACATTTATGAACTTGAATTCTGGATGACTGTATAACACATCTGTGAAACTGATTTTATACATTGGTCATACACAGAAATATATTGGTGAACAACTGTAAAGAGAAAAGTGAAAATGCTCTTTGCAACCAGGAGTCATGTTTGAAACGAGGGCTGTTGAACTCCTGCTGCTTCCTAAGATGTGAGATAAAAAGCTGCCATCTAACATTGGAGTTTCTAGAATGAAAAATTATTTAAACACTAAGCAGCAATCTTGACTTGTTAGAACGGAGTTAATTACTATCATCTAGAAATGAGTTATTCACAGTCATCCAGAAATGTGTTTCTCATGTGTCTGTAAATAAGTACTACACTATCTATAACTCCAGAAAGATCAGCAATTTCCTACTGCTGTCCTTCCAGACGCCTGGCTTGTCCTTAGGCTGCCCACCAGGCTCTGGGGTATTCACTTTCATTAAATGAACACAGGAATTCGCATAAAACTCTTCCCATGCCTAATTATTCAATATCTGCATTATTTTAGCCTCTCACCTATTTATTTTGTATGCAGCTGCAGCAACTTTGTCAGGGGCTCAGACTCTGGCAAATGATTCCCTTCAAATCTACTTTTTGCCCACTAGACTCAAAATGAGCAACAACTCCAATCTCCTGCTGGCTGCACTGCCAGTGGATGCTCTTGCTCCAAGGGCAAAGGTCAGATTAGCAGCATCCCTCTGGTTGGACTGTGGGGTCCAGAGCTAGTGACTGCTTGACTCCAATCCTCCCTTCATTTCTGAGAGCAAGCCCCAGACATGGTGCTGATAACACCCACCCCATCCCCAGCACCGTGCTGTGCCTGCCTTCATCAGACCAGAAAAACAGCACATTTTATTCTCCATGTATTTACATGTAGCAGGATGAAGCAGACTTATTTTCCTGGATGCTAATGTGATGCCAGTTGGAAAGGAATATCCCAAAGCACGTTAGACCTGGTAGGACTCATCTTCCATACATGGCTGTATCTAGTTAAAACACAAAGACACTGTCTCCTTCTAAATGATGCTTTTTAAATAGATGCTTTTTAAATAAATTCTTTTCATCCAAAAATATATTCAAATATTAAAGCTGAGCTTTAAAGGAACAGTCTGCAGTATGGCTGATTTGAAAGGCTAAAACTTTTCCCAACCATTTCAAGTATGAGAAAATCCAACAGCTCTCCATTTGCGATTCACGCACTTGGTAAACACACTCCACAACTGTACCATGGCTGTGTGCCAATGAAATGGTGAGTCAGCAGGCAGGCGAGGGAATCAAGTGTCAAGAATGCATTTAACCCTCACTCAGAGAACATTTTTCTTACCAAGAGAATGAAAGCACACCATAAAAATGCAAAAAATTACTGGAATTTTTTAACCACTAATACAGGCAACTCTCTCAATTTTCTTCCAACTTTACAGAATTTCTCAAATTTTAAATTAGGATAAACACTTAAGGAAATAGCAAACAGCAAACTGACGAGAAAGAGGTTCATTAACATACATCAGTACAGTCCTAAAATCCTTACTATGACCAAAATCCCAGAGATAACCCTGGCAAGGCTGAGTGCCAAAGGGTTTCATGAGAGCATTAGAATTGATAATATTTAATACTTGCACAGATATAAAAAGGAGTACATTTTCCTAATGAAAATACAGTTCAACTCATCTGTCCTATTCCCAAAGGAGTATCTGTGCACACTACTTTGCTTCACAGTGTTCTTGTGGAGAGGTTGATGAAATCAAAAGATGTCCTAAAACATTTTTAAATTGACCCCTCGTAAAAAATTCCCCACTGAAGCATCACTGTGCATGATCACTCTAGGTACTCTATTCAGGATGGAAAAAGAGCATAAAAAAAGTAATGATTAAAAAAAAAAAATATTTGAAAGAGTACTCAATCTTCCACCTGAAGACTTGAACACTTGTTTACAAGGTTGTTAAACACTGCCAAACCTGAATGACAGCATTTTATACCTACTTTCTTACTCACTCTTCACAGGTGTAAATAACCACATTGAACACCTGTGGAGGAGGGAAAAGGTGGTGGGGGTAAGACTCCAGTTATTACCTTCAGAGTGTTAGCTAAGGGTAATTATAGACCATCTGTGAATTTACGGCTTGCCTTCATTAGGGGACAGATACAGTTTCCAGTTAAAGGTTGAGAACAGCCAGCTTTGCTGTCCTCATGCTGCTTGAGCCTACAAATGCCTACAAAAATAAGCTTTTTTACATACCTGACCCCACTGACCTCCATGGCCTGAGCCATCTTCTCCAGGAACTCAACTCACAGCCAGCATCATCTATTTACTGTTAGTCAGTCCTGCCCTGATTAGGCCTGGGCTGTGAAACGGCAGAGATAAGAATTAGTTTGTATAGACATCTAATATATCCAGGGTGGAAATACAGTAAGCATCCCTATGAAAGTCTTTTCTCCCATCTAATGACCCTAATAAAGCCTTAAGGCCAAAGTTAAGACAAAACCATCGCCTATGGCATTAAGACACAAGGCCTGACAAACCCTGCCAGAGTGGTCAGAAAGACTTTCCCCCGTCCTTCAGCCCTGTCTTTCTGCCAGATGTTAACAACTGCAGCATGGGCTGCAGATTACACAGACACCTCTGAGCCACAGGAGATGAATTTCAGCTGACTGTGAGCTCAAATGGTTGACTAAAATGTAGGACAACTGAAACATGGCAATGTCCCACAGAAGAACACAGCAACAGGAAGATTTTCTCTTCAAACACCGCATTCCCCTCCGCAATCTTACAGACTGGAAATACAGAACTATGACTAAAGAATAAATTTATGAGAAACTGATGTCACTCACTGTGAAGGATTCTGTCATAGGTTGCACTTGGCCTACGCAAATGTGAGAAGAGAACTAAGTCCCGCAGAAGTTCAGTTTTGAAAGCAAATTCCCCCTGCGTGCATCTTCTCCATCTGAGATTCCTAAAGAAAGAGGAATGTAAAAGATTGTCAGTGTGCAGTATTAAGCTTGCAGTTTATGGAAGAAAATCACGACACATCTTTCTTGTATGCAGAAGGCTCTAAGTAATCTTCCATCATCATAGCAATACTAATTCCCAGAAATCCTGCAGAGCTCCAGAACTCCCTAGAGCACTACTTTATATACCCAGCACCTCTCCATCAAAAATGATCTTAAAAAAAACCAAATCCATTTACAAATAGGAAATTCTTTAACTTTTCTCCCAAACCCAAACACGTTTTTAGTTTTCTGTGTGTACATCCCTGGGAAATGACAACATCTCCAGGTCATTCCATTCTACACTGCTTGGAATGCATGGAACACACCAGGAGAGTCAGAGACCAAAGGAAATGACACACATAGTGACACTACAAGGCTAACACAATTGTTGATTTAGCAGCAGAAAAATCTGAACACTTTAGAGCTTGGTGGCCTGTTGTACAAAGGCTCTTCACCCAGACAAGACTGTGAATTACTGTTGAGAATTTTATTTATATAATTATCAAATTTTATGTAGAAAGCATTAGCAGATGCTGTTTTAAATAATTTCAGATACTCAGCACTAAGTAAGTGGCTCACTTTCAAGAATCAACCAAGAAAAAACATTCCACAGAATGCCATATATTCCTTCAAAAGGCGAGTTACATTTCATTAGCATGGATGCTTAAGTGGAGTAAGTCTCAGTATGGGGACTGTTTTCAGCAATAGTTGTTAATTAAGTAGTAAAGTACTAATAAAATGTTTAGGCAGGTTGCATTTCAACAGCAGTATAATGATATGTAATTACTCAAAAAGAGTGCCAAAACCGTTCTGCAACAGACCACATTCAGTTTTCACGCACTGTGCAAATCTATTTGAAAACAGGAAGGATTCCAATGTCCACTGTACAGTGGCCAGGGCACAGGCAAGCTGTGAAACTTATGCTCTCAGTCACAGAGGAGAACCTCTTACTTAAAAGCACACTCTAAGTTTCTCTCACAGAAGCTACAGAAATTAAAAGAAAATATTCTTAACACATACAGGAACAAATAAACACGCAGTAGCAGTGAGGCCAGCAGCTCTTTTGCAGGGTCATGATGAAAAACCACCAGGAAAACAAGCAAGAGCCTGTGAGGAAGGATAATACTCACTGACCTCACCACAGGGGGACACAGCAGGAACCTGTCCACACAGGACATGTCTAAGGGTGAGGCATTCAACTCAAAAGTAAACTTGGTGGAAAATGTACCAAAATGTTCTGCTGCAGCAAGGTATGGGGAGATAAGTATAATTCTTCATGGGTAAGCAAAAAGTGCAGTAGGCAAAAGGAACTTGGCACAGCCAGGATGAACTTCAACCAAAAGAAAATGCAAATATTTAGAACTTTAAAATGTGTCAATGAAGATAAAGGCTCTGGGGAAAAAATGCATACGGGTAAAGCTGAAATACATAAAACTGCCACCATAGCAGAAATTAAATAAAAATACTGCAGAGACAAAAGTTTATATTTTAGATATAATTTATACCATTATCTCTAGAAGATAAAAACCAGTAACACCAAGTACAGGGATATTTTGATTTTCTAACAACTCCTCTTGTGATGACAGTAGTTCTCAAGTTGTGGTATAAATGCAGTAAGTAGCTGACAGTCTAGTAGGTCCCAAAATTGCTTACAGAATCTTTATATTCTTTATAAATCTTTCTATTCCTCCATAGTAGCCATCGGTGTATTTTAGACTAATAAATGACAGACTGCCGCAAACATGGGCCCCTGTTCCAGAAAAGGTCCTGTTTGTTCTTAAACCAAATCTAAGTAGCATTCATATAATTACTGTGGTGACAAATAGTTTATAAATATACATAATAATTTTGAAAATTTCAATTTTACTGTCTGAGAAGCTAAAGCTGGGCAGGCCCTTCCAATTTAAATTATTTTATGATTTTCAAACTAACACAGTACATCTCTACACCACTGAACCCCTCTGATTTCCCAAGGCCAGAGGTGCACTTGTGTTTAAGGTAACCCATAGATTGACATCATGGCAGCAATGGGGCTCCTTTCCAAGTCAAGGACCAAGCATCTCCTTATATGATTTATTCAAAATTTGCATCAGTGGAAATTAGGCACCAAATCTACAATGCTGCTTTAAAAACCCCTCTTTTGTGTCTGCCCTGGCAAGATTTCAGTGTTTTGTCAAAGCCTTTGTTCACCTAGAACTGTGCCAATAATCCCTTTCAAAATACCAAAGTGCCTGCTGTTGTGAGCACTGCCTGACTCCAGGATGGCCAGTGAGCATGTGCTCAGTAATGAACCTTTCAGACAGTCATATTCTTAACATGTCCATGTGCTTAAAAACATTCTTTCTTGATCACAAACCTTCATATCACCTTCAAAAAACAGAGGTAGTTTGAGATATTGGATTTGCAGAGATTTGGATTATTTTTGCGTCTGTATTATTTGCAGACAATTTACAAAAACACTAAATCATTGTCTGGTATTTTTTTAATTAAAGCAGCTGACCACAGGTTATATGCATGAAAATAACTATCTTTTTAAAACAGGAGGAAGGTCTTGTTCATTTGACAAGAATGGTTCATTTTTTAGAGATTCAAATCTTACAACTAGAAAAATAGGTCATCTTCAACTGATATAAAAAGAATTATAACCAAGCAAGTACAAAAAGCTGAACCCACATGCTTGGGGTGAGGCTCTCACCCTGTAAGTCAACTAATGCTCTAAAATGTTCTCATTTCTATTCTGCAAGACCTCCCAATTTTCCCTGTGTAAAATCTGTGCCTTGAACATTAAGAAAGATGACATTTATATTAAGGGAGTAAGATATTCAGCGGGTTAATGTTCTACTTTGTGAACAGATTACCAAGAAAGAACCTTCCCTTGTTATAAAAGGCATTTCTGTTCTTTGGATTCAGAAAGCTGATTTCACCATGTAACTGAGTCATCAAGGAAACTGCTGAGCGGCACCAGCCAAGAAATAAAGATCAGGTTTCATCTACTGCTGCTCGATTCTGCACCTTTTTTATGCTCAAACCCGTTTGTACACAGCCACCTCAATCTCCTCAGAACTCCCCTTATACAGCAGTTTGGTTTCCAGGTATGATGATCCACAAAGTGACACTGCCAAAGCAGAACAGGAACTTCATTCCCACCCTCCCAGGTAAGTGTCCTGACCCATAAATCCCAATGCTGTGTTTGCTCTCTCTCACCGATCTTCTAGAATTAAGAATTGTAAAACTGAACAGACAGTGGGCAAACTCACTGGTTCCAATGTGGCAGCAAGGTGATCAGTAACATCCAAATCCTTTTCCCCTTTTCTTTCCCAGTCTTTGAAGTTGGCACACGTGGTGTTAAGGGACACACTTATGTGGTGGATTTGGCAATGTTAGGTTTGGTGTTACGGTCGGACTTAATAGTCCTAAAGGTCTTTTCCAACCTAAATGATTTTATGATTCCACTACAATAGAGATGAGATGCTAAACTCAGATTTGTCTCCGTTGCCAAGATGCTGTGGTAACACAGACAAAGATAGTTCCTGTCCAAGGAGGAGGAAAATTCACCATCAGAAATGCAGTTATAAATACAGATACATGGAAATTTAATATTGACATTGCTGTACTAAAATCAATACGAGATTTTTCACTAACTTGAATGGATCAAGCTCAGAGATGGGAGATATGCCAGCTTTGCTCATCAGCCTCTACCTAGCCTTTGCACAGTCTCATTTATTACAATCATCACATTAGAGGGAGGTCTGTAAGATCAATACAAAGGAGAAAGAGACACAGTAGGTTTGTATGAGATGTAAAAATGGGGTTTGAAGCTGGGGATCAAGAGACAATAAGACAAAAGACATGTAGGAAAAATCAGGTGATACAAATCGTTACAACTCCAGGAGAACTGTGAAACATCATCATGAATACAGGGCTTGGAAACTAACAGGGTAAAGCACAAGGAATGAAGAAGTTGAAAATGGGGCTTTACTCCAAGAAAAGAGGATGGTTGAGTGCATTTTGTTATAACGGGATTTAGGGGAAATAAAATGTTTCTCTCAAAATCGGGGCTTGGAATTACTCAATGGATTTGTTGTCAGCCCGCACAGTGAAAGGCATTGGGTAAGAGGGCTTTCAGTGATTTGAAGGGAAGTAGCGACTAGCCTGAACATGAAGGACAGAGTAATGCATTTACATTTACTGATTTACACTGTATTTTGAAGTCTGAAGCAACAATCGTTAAAACAACCACAGAAGTTTAAATATACTGAAAATTGAGTGTTCTCAGAGTACACAATTATATTAATAAGCAAACGAGCTGTTACTGGGTATCACATGATTGATTTTTGGGTTCACTGCTATGAACATTTGATTCAAAAAACATAAAGATATTTCCACTGTGACGGATATCAAGACAAATGAATTAGGGGCTGCCAGCCAAAGAGCCTATTTTATCTCAAGAGAAGGGTTGCTTACTCATCTCTAGTCAACAGTCCCTTTTAAACACACTGGAAGTAATTTTAAAACCCCAAGGAACAATGGAATTTAAATGATTTGTGAGGGTGGAGACTGAGAGGTTTTCCTACATGACCAGTTATTTACCAGAAAAATATCAGATGCTCTATTATCATATTTATGATAATTTTTTTCCCCAAATTAAACTCCAGCCAGACTCATCACAACAGATCGAATTTGCTCTCCCTTTCTTTGCAATGTACATTTGTTGCAATCTGCTATTTACTTTTCTCATGGTCATATTTCTGAATAAATCAGTGCATTCAAATAATTCCAGTGAATCAGTTAATACTTCAAATGAAGTTCAAATGAATTCAAATGAATCAGCCAGCTTAGAGAGAGAAAACAAGTAAGTAGGTTAAGGTGGTGGGTTTAGCTCTATGAAACCCAGGTTCAATCCTCTGCTCCAGCATGAGGTGCTCCACACGTGCTGTGACATGTGAATTGCTTTTGGTATCAGTCTGCAAAATATTTAGGCACTTTTCACTGAAATCCCCTAAACCAGACTGAAGCAATGAAGAACCCTAGTCCATCATCAGTTTCACAGAGCCACCGAATGATTTCGGTTGGAAGGGTCCTTAAAAATCATCTCATTCAGAACCCCTGCCAAGGGACACCTTCCAGTACATCTGGTTGCTCCAGGCCCCATCCAGCATTCCCAGGGATGGGGCAGCCATAGCTTCTCTGGGAAACCTGTGCCAATGCAGGCACAGTAAAGAATTTCTGAGTAAAGAATTTCATCCTATCATTCAGTCTAAACTCACCCTTTCAGTTTAAAACCATCGCCCCTTGTCCTGTCACTATCTGCCCACATGAAAAGTCCCTCTCTCTCCTTTTTATAAGCCCACTTTAAAGCACTGGAAGGCAACAAATGAGGTCTCCCTGGAGCCTTCTCTTCTCCAGGATGAACAGCCCCAGCTCTCAGCCTGTCTCCATGGGAGATGTGCTCCACCCCTCTGAGCATCTTCATGCCCTCCTCTGGACACCTCTAACAGAACCACATCTTTCTTGTGCTGTTTCCCCTTGTATTCAAATTATCACAAATTGTAACTCCAAAACTGTGATCAGCTGTTTAAGTCAAGATAGAGACAGCAAAACCATAAGCTTTTAAAAAAGCTTAGCTATCAGAGGGGAATGGAGACATATTTTTGTTCTACACATGCATGCCACTCTACACTTGAGTTAAATATCTCTTTCTGAGATACTAAGGTTCCTCCAAAAAATAAACATCACACAGACTAACCATTCATCCATCCATGAGATAAACTCAAATTTCCAGCTCCACAGTAAAGCAAATGCAAAATAAAGTGACTAAGAAATTAGTCACTGAACAAGTATATTTGTAAATAAATTATGCGTATTGCATGAATGGTGTCTACAAATCTCTTTTGGGAAGGGCATGATACAGCCCAGGCTAATTTCCACAGGCCAGGATGAGGGTCTTGGACCCCCTGCTGACATCCTAGGCATTTAACCTGTGCTGGATCAGCCCCTCAGCAGACAGCAAGCAGGTACTCTCTACAGGAAATCTACCAAGGATATAAAGAAAGAAACATTCAAAAGAAAATGAAGCCCCGAAAGCCCTTTACTATAAAGACAGACACTATTTGTGGATGGGTGAACCTCAGCATTTAGCTCCAATACAATGCAGAGAGCTGCAAGGGAGTACATATTTCCATCTGGGCTCAGCTCCAATTTTATATTAATAAACTGGCTCTTTTTTGTAAACAGAATCAATATCCTGTTTAAAAGTATTCTCAGAAGAGCAGGAAATTAGAAAATATTAGTATGAAATTAATCAAACTTCTCTTCATTAAATATTGGTCATGCTAATGAATAATTTTTTTTTTTTTTTCAGTGTATAGACACATGTACATTGAAAATGCTACCCTAGACATAGGAGCTATGTGCTCATTTGAGATATACAAAGCTACATATTTCCTTCTTATTAATTCTGATTCCATGAACACTGAGTGCAATTTCTACTTTCAGGGATTATGAATTATAAATATGATATAATTTTTCAGGATGAATCATAAAGAATAAGTTTCTTTTTGCTCTTTGGTATTTCTCAGCAATATTGGATGTGCCTCTAAAAGTAGAAGGGGCAGGGAGAAACCATGCAGGAAAGCTGAAATTTCCTAAAACATTTTATTTTATTATTGACATACTAAATCCCTATTTCCCTGTCCCTGTCAGGAAACTTCAGAGACTCAAATGTCATCAGTTACATCATTGGAGGCATTCTAGTCCGTGGCTTAAATTTTTACATAGCTAAGGAATTTCTTAGTTCTCCACAGTTTTTCTTTTCCAGAAGGGTAATAGCAGTTCCCAGTTTAGAAGAAATGTATCCAAGACAGAGAGAGGCCTCCCTGGGGAAAGAGCAATGAAAGCAGGGACAAGGACGAAGGCCACAAGAGTGAAAGGGGGTGAGGTTTGGAGGAACAAAATGTCCAAAAAGATCAGAAGTGTGGTTTGGCTTGTGAACCTGATGAATATTAAAAGCATTCAGAAATTATTATTTGGTCTGAATGTGGAAAAGAGGCATGGAGATGAGAGAGGAAAAGAAAGATTTTGCAATCTTTCTTAAAATCTAAAACCATAAAAAATCTTCTCTAAGATGAAAAAAATTCTTCTGAAAAGAAATTAGTTTATAAAGCAGGCTTACTGTGCTGGTCTAAATTTAACCATAGCAGTCATCACCAAGCACACTTTAAAACATCACACCGAGGGAAGGTCAGTTACTTACTCCATCCAGGCAGTCATTCTAGATGTCAAAACTTTGCTTCCTTGCTGCATCAAGCTATTTTAACTTTCGAACTGAAGAGGTTCAGGGGCTTCGGCATGACCTATAAAGGAAGTTACACTTGAGAAGAACATACCTGAAAATATCAAGCACATAAACCAAATACCATATTGAGAATTACTTGCAAGACTGTGTTTTATTTACTGAGCCTTTTTCCTTTTGTGTCTGCACATTCACAAACTAACTTTTTATGATGTCTACTGGAACCCCAGTGTGAGAGTTCACTGTGATGCCTTTGAAGCAGTAAGTAAACATTTTTAACTGTGTGTGCGCCAGATTAGCTGGGAACTTCCCATCTCCTGCCCTGCAGCCAAGACCACTGCTGACTGTCCCTGAGTGTAGATTCCACAGGCTGTGAGTGGGAGAGAGATATGACAGTTCCCTGAATTACTCATTCATCCCAACATACACTTGGTCTTCTTTACAACATACAGAATTCACTCAGGGGAAAGAAAGTAAAGCTATTCACAGTCTTCAACATTTCTACCCTTCCACTAACATATTTCAACAACTTCCAATCGTCCCTCTTCTCTCTGTTATCTTTAAAAGGTTCAGGTACTCATAACACCAAAACTGGAGATACACATCCTCAAAACTGTGCACGTGTATCTCTGAGTTCTAGTTTCCAGCTCCCGGTTTATACACACAAGTAAAAATGTCCACAAATTAAAACTTAATGACTACAGATGCTCAACTGCACACACTTGCACATTTAGCACAAGTAAAGGCAATTTGTTCTAGAAAAGGGTAACACAAACTACACTCTCCATTGAATATACTGGAAATGAAACCACAGACCATGGCCAATGTTCTCTTCTATTATGCTGTATCTCTCATAAGTGTTTTAAAATAAATACTAAATAGTAATTGCTTAAAGCACCTTAAACATGCCTTTGGGGATGCTCTGTGGACAACTGCAGAAAGTCATAAGTCCCAAAATATATTCAATAAATTTGAAATATTAACTTCTGTTAAAATACAATTATTTTCTATTGTTACCTCTGTGAGCAATAATTGCCAAAGGATATTTGTGTAGAAAAATTCACTCTTCTGTGTCACTGATTAAGGCTCCAATACAGCTCCTCAATCAATGCAATACAATCCCACAGATACACTGTATTTTTTTCTACAGTCATAACCACAGTAAAACCTCTAAATCAGTAGAGAACTTGCTATTAAACACTAACATTCTAGGATGCCTTTTTATTCTTATGCACTGAAGAAAGTAGAGGGATATGAATACAGTCAAAGGTTAAACCAAACTGTCTTAATTTATATACAAATGCAGGGTCAACATGGTAGCACATATGAGACTGTGTACAACACAACCACACTGACTAGGCAGGGAAAACAGAATTTTCACATCTTGAAACAAAAAAATCAAACTTGCCTTGCACACTCTAAGCTAAGAGCACCTTTATTGAAGCAGTTAAATGTTCTTGCTCCAGGTGCAAGGTATCATCCCCCAGAGCAAGCCTGTCTATTAAAGAGGTTTCATTGCAAAAAGTAGTAAGAGCTTACACAAAGTGACTGTGAGTGCATTTAGGAATGATACTCAACCTGATTATTTGCTTTATACTTTAAGTAAACAAATCATTACACCTGAATAATAAAGCCTCCTGTACAATCTCATGCCCGGGAATTGCACAGCAGCAGCTCAGTAAGCCACAGCTGAGCTATAGGAACACACTGGCCTGGCAGCCCCAGCAAGGGAAAGCCCAACACAGCAGCTCTCCTTTCAGCTCACAATGCCTTTGCTAGACTTTACACATCCATGCCAGTCATCTGTCTGGATGGAGGAGAACAGCAGATAAATACGGAAGAGAACTAAACCACATTTGGCAGGATAAGGCTTTTCAGTGGGAAGGGAAAGGAGAGAACTTGGGAGGTGCTATGCAAGGTGCCAGCAGAACTAGTATTTGGAGAAACATCCCATACATTATGTAGTACCACATGGCCCTAGATTATGTAATTCCATAATATTCTTTTCCACACTCCCTATTGCTCAGGACAGAAACATGTGCAGCTTGGTTTGTTCAGAGAAAAAGGCTCCCATGTTATTGTTGAAGGTCACGAGCACATTTGAAATGGCAGGGAGTGGGCAGAGAAAGGCAAGCAAAAAGAAACAAGTCTCATGGTAGGACACCTGCATATTGCAGAGTGGAATGGGATTTCATCCGCATCTCTGATTTACTTTCTCATCGTTGGAAAATCTTTTGAATCAAACTTGTCCCACAGTTTCAGAGCTTCTGACTGGGTACAATGGTTCTGAATATTGACCAGCTGCACTGGAAGCTGTTCCCTGATCATGCAGTGTATGGGCTACAAGGGAGTTGAAAACACATAACTTGAGTCCTAGGTGTCACAATTTAGGCCATCAGAATTAGTATAAACTGTCATTCATTTCCTTTGCTACAGTTTATTACCTGTAAAATGGGGGTGGTACACACATCTCTCAGACTGTTTTGAAATAAAATTATAATCCAAGAACAAACATGCAAGAAAACCTCTGAAGGAATTAATCTACTTGTCTATATGGTTGAGTGTGAATATTGTGCATAGGTCAACTGAAAAATCAGAAAAGAACAAAATACCAAGTTGCTGTCCATTTTAATGTACAGGGAGTTCATTCACAAATTTCACTCTTGAAATCACAACCTTTCCAGCAAATCTGACAATGTGCTTTCACCATTTTGCATAAAACATTTACAGAAGGGATAGCATTCATCATTAAACTCAGCTGACATATAAACCTACAATGAGCTGGAAAGCAGCAATCAAAGCTTCTGGTTTTTGATGGGGGCATGCATATACTGAAATTCCCTGATTTTCTGAGCATAGCAAAAGAGGCTGAAGAGTATTTTGCACTGCATATCTTCCTCAACATCACCACCTTTCTTAACAGAGCCTATTTTACTATTGCACTCACTCTGCTCCACGCAGAGCAAGAAGTACAGATGAATTCTTGCTGTTACAGAGAAGAAAACCATGAGGCAACACTAAAATCTCCAAAAATAACTTGCTCCTTTTGAACTCTGATTATAAGTACTTCAGAAAACACACACACTCCTGGAGAACCGTGTGTTTATTAATGGAAGCCCCGGCTTCCTTACCACAGTCTTTTGTATATGGGTATTATCAGCATCTGCAAGAACAGTTTCCACCACTGCAGAAAAGAAGAGGAAGAAGCACAATGTGGAACAGAAAAAGTACGTGCACAGCTTATTATGCTAAAAAACAGCTGTGAATGCATGCATTCATGTGCAAGGATTACTGCAGCAAAGCTTACAACCACAGATAAAATTAAACTGATTTTTTTCAGCCTCCACAGTCCTCATGCAATATAAGATTTTTACTTTCCCTTTCTGACATGCCCTAAAGCTTCCTGCATTCTGATCGTGTGATCTTTGGCAGTGCTTAGAATGAACCCAAAGCCTCTTGTTCCAGTCAGTTGCACTTGATCAGATCTACTGGGAAGCACCAATACTTAAACAGACCTATTGGGGAGACACTGAGCTGTCTGCAGCATTTACAAGAACACAAACACAGTTCATTGTACATATTTCAGTTATTTCATTCTTTATGTTTTAATTCAGAATTCGAGATGTGGGGTAGATGAGAATTACATTGCAGAAGCTGGTTGATTTGGGAGTAACCACAGTACTTTGTCATAATATTTCTATACAAGGAAAGCCAAAGCCAAAGCATATCATATTAAAAAAATTCTAAACCCATTTCTTGCTTCTTATTGATCTGTAGGAAACAATACCAGATTTTTACTAGTTTGTATCAGCTGCCAAAAACAACACTAATCTATCCAAGCACACCAACACTCAATATCCTTTTATAGGTGTAAGTGAACACAGCAGGAAGCTGAGATCACATCAATTTCTCAAATTTGGTTTCTCAGCTTTAAAACCAACACATGATCCCAGCTAAGACTTTTGTCATTTTCACAGCCTGAATGAAGCATGAAGCTCAAAGGCAGTACTTGGATTGGCTATTCCTTCTCTCAAACTTCTCAACTTTTCTGTTTGTATTTTTTATAATGCAGATATTTGCAAATCATTTAGATTATCATGGCTGCAAGAAAGATAGACATAAATATTCATGGCATCAAATATTATAAGGAAAATTCCTCAGAACAAGATCCCCAAGGTGCAAATTATATACCATGATCTAGTAAAATCTATGGAGCTGTCATAATTTAAATCCATGGAGAATCTTGTTCATTTCACACATCTACTAAAATATTTTGTCCCTTGGTCATGATACAAACATCAAATTTAGGATGCTTTCATTTTGAAGGTCCTCTAGTGAGCATTACTCTACAGAAGGCACTGAACCGTACAAAAAACAAAGCATCCAGATGATATAGTGTCACTAATTTCAAAACATGCAGCTGATTTTTATCACATTTCAATAACACTTCTAATCTCCCATCATAAAACACAAACCAGCTCTATGAAAGGCTAAATAACCAACTTCAGCTGCTATGATCTGCACAAAGACTCTGCTTTAGTAAAAGATATTTTCTTCCATAATTTTTAATACATCAATTTCTGCTGCACTAGATAATCATTTATCCAAGTTTTAATTTCTAAGCTCTGTGCTGTTGACATTTTACAGTATTTTCAAAAAATGAAAATCAAGAACAAAAATATGACAACAAAGACAATGGTGAAGATGATCTAAGAAAATCTTTCTATTTGTTTTACATGCCATGTGTTTTATATTGTGTGTACTGAACTTCTGCAATGACAAGAGTTCATATTAGTTACTTATCTTATTATTTTCTTAAAAAGAATATTCATAACAGACTGGCTGCTGGTTTGTCTTCTGACAGGATCAAGAACTCAAAGTTTAAGAGTGCACACTATACACCCACAGGAGATGCCACATAAAGGAAGGTGTTTCATTTATTGCTGTTTAAGGACATTGCTCTCAATCTTTAAAAACAGAACGGAAAGGTTTGCTCTGCAGACACACATGAAAGTGTCCCAGTGCTGATGGGGACAGCTGAAAGCTGTCCAACAACTGCTGCTCCAGAGCAGAGGCGAGTGGTAGCTTCACTGAGCTTCTGAGGGGAAAGTTCAACACCACATGAGACCCAACATTCACTCATACCCCGGCTTCCTCCAAAACTTTGGTGGCAGAGCTGGAGAAAAGAAGTAAGAGTTCACACTTAGTTAAAATTTCTTTTTTTCTGTTAAGGCAATGCCACAGGTCCTTAATCAATGCCTCGTTAAGGCTTAAGGTCACCAGATTGGCAATACCATAAAACACAACTTCTGCCATCAGCTCTTCCCTGCTTTATCTTACTACAGATCCCCAGTGGCTTTGATCAAGAGATGGGAAGAGAAGGAAGATGGGGATATTAATTCCTCAAGAAATGTCATTCAACTAATGGGAAAAAAAAGAAAATAAAGAGCAATGCATTCTCGATGTTTTCTTGCAACCATGAAGTAAGATCTCTGCCAATCCTTTAACTGACAGTACGTTCAAGTGTATTTTCCTGAGACATATCATAGCAAAACCTCCTTGGGCTCTGTATTCCAACAAACTAATATCCTGTATTCCAATAAACTAATATACTGTACAGGAAAGGATAAGAGAGAATGGGAAATTAACATGGAGACCTTTCCACACCAAATTAGTACCCAAGGGGTTTGAAAGCAGCCATCTCTTTCACCAGACTCTTCCTTCAGCGCTGCAGAGAAGAATTTGGGGTGTGGACAAACACTCACCTTGTGAAGACTGTGTTGGTTGAAAAGGTTTATCCCCAGATGTTTCTCACCATCAGCTGCAGAGGTTTCTGCCCCTTCAGAGCAGCTCCCAGCTGTCTACTTTCTACCAGTACCAAAACCACTTTAGCCAAAACAAAGTAGTTTAGCACAGACCTGCCTCCTAACACTGTTAGAAAAAAGCTGATGAAAGCTGGCAATACATTCCCTGCCCTTCCCCCTCCACTCCACTCATCCTCTCCCTCATGCAAGCAACAGCACTTAACTGACCCCTTCAGGCATCACAGGATGCTAAATAGACAAATAATGATTTTTTTTATTGAACAGGAGGAAAAACAGAAGGGGAAAAGCCTTCTTCAATTGCCAGCTTCGTGTCTCCTGAATTAAAGTAACCAGCAAGCCATGGCTTTATCTTCAGTACAAAATGGTAGAAGAAAGGTTAATTTATTTCACTTAATGAGAAATATAATGTTTCCTCTTTAGCAGATAAAACACAGAATGGGCCAGAAAAGAGTAAACTAAGTATACTGCAAGACAGGTTTAAACTATTCTAGGTCTTCTTCTCCTTTAGGATCAAGATCTTCTATCCTTCTCGTGACAAGAAAATCTTTCACTGTGCAACCATTTACAAAGACTATTCAGATTGGTTTACGTTACATTTTTCAAACCTGAAACACCAGAATGAATAATTACGTGTGTTCACCCTTTCTATTAGTTTAGGGCCCTCTAGGGCAAGCTGTTTAATTCTTGCCTTTAAGGCTAAACACTATTTTTCCTTCTTGAGAAGCAGTTCAGAGAATTGCATGGGTTTGATCAAGAAAGATTTGAAATCCAGAATAAAAAGAATCCTTCATTATGAGCAGATGCTAGGAATCTCTTCCCTCCACCTCTTTTTTCTGTCTTTGAAAAAGACAAATCGCTAAAAGTTTAGACATATAAAAAATAACAGCAGCATCAATTTTGAAGTAATGTGTATTTCAGCAGACAGCACATCAGTCAGTTTGGTTTATAGAACCTGAGAAATGATGTTTTAACTTTTACTGTTGCTTCTGTCAGAGTAGAAAAGATGTAGTTTCTCTGCTTTGGAGTACAACAGATAATGCTGTCATATTCAAAATTATACTTATTGCTTATGCATATAATAACTCCAGCATTTGTCCTGCATTTAATTTTATGTCTGTGTTCAAGTGTTTGCTTGGTTAAAAGGAAAAACAAAGGAGAGAAAAAACAGTGCATGTGTGTTCTGCATGTAAGTGCGTTTTTTTGATGTGCGGTGTCTAATTTGGGGAAAAGAAAAAACAAACAAAAGGAAGAACTGCTGTGTATTTTAGGGAAGGTAATGCAAAAGCCTTATAATATTAACCTAAAAGCTAATTATCTAATAATCTATCTAACCTTGTCTATAGCAAGTGCATTTCTGCAACACAACAGTAACAAACTCAGACCAAAACTTCCTGAGCTCTTCAGCTTCTCCTGCCCACTGCATAGATAACCCTCACCAAGTGCTGTTGGTCTTTTTTCATACAACGAACATGTTTCAATACATTCTGGGTAAATCTTGTAGTGACAATTATAACCCATTGACTAAACTGCCCTGCACAGAAGACTCCAATATGAGCTTTTCTTGCAGAAGGTAAAGCCTGAGCAATCATGTTCGTAACAGATGGCAAAAACACCAGGTTGGACATACTACTGATGTGAACCAAGAAGTGATATCTGCTCCATTCCACACTGAAATGGCAGGTGGAGGTGAACCCCCCACACAGCCCATCCCTGTCACCTCTCGTACAGCTGAGGTACAGCTGAGGTGATTTGGAGTAGCAAATAAAGCATTGTGTGAGGTCTGTCGTGCAGTGGCGGTTATCTACAGTGCAGGACTGTCCCTTCCCTCCCTCCATAAGTGGAGTCCAAGCTCTTCTCATTCCATCGCCAACACCAGTCTTTCCTCCTGAGACATATATCCAGAACAGCTTAACTGTATATCCTGACTCCTAGTACTCCATTCCAGAAACATCAGCTCATCCCCCTTCCTTGAAAGCTGGCTAGCTAAAATGTTTTAAGTGCCAAAATGTTAGTATTAAGCCAGAAATGCATTATTCAGCCAGTCAAACAATACCTCGAAAGAACAAGTACAAGTAGCACTGCAGCAGGATCAATAACATCCAGAGGACAAGAGCAGAACAGACCCCTGAGGGTCAGTCTGCTTGAGCTCACTGACAATCAACAAAGACTAGATACAACAGGTACCTCTGGCAGTTGGGGCACTTCACAAATATAATGCCCTGGAACAACATACTCTTTGGCCCTGATGGAAGTAACCCCTTTAAACAACACTGTCTCCCCCAAAAAATCGCTATCATAGACAGTCTTGAAAATTACTGATCCTACTCCATATCTTTGAAAAATGACAATAAATCCTCATAATTTCACTTCCTTATTCCTTTACCGAGTCTATTTAATTGTAAGCTCTTCAGGGCAGAAGCTAGAGGCGTTTTAATGCTGCAGTGAAGAGTACTAAACCAAATATGGCTTTGAGCACTACTTTATTGTCGAAACAATAAAGGTCTACTTCATCCAAATATTGTTTGCTTGGTCAAAAAAAAAGTGGCATGTAGAATCCTCTCCTTTTCCATTTCTTTGTTGTAAGATTAGTAAACCTTTCACTGGGTTCATCACTAAAACCATGTATTTGACTCAAAAAGGACCCCTAATAAGACTTCCTCAAGATGCTAGTCTTTCCTCACTGCTATGACTTTTGGCTGCTGACTCTTCCTTGTTTTGCTGACTCCTCCTAATTTCCTCGTGTGTGTGCATGTGTGCATTTCCTCCTCCACTCCCCAGTTCTTCAAAGCAAGTACAGTGCTCCCGACCAACACACAGAGGCAGTAAGGGAAACAAGGAAGACAATCTGACTCAGAGTGGCTGTGAAGAGATAACAGTTCAGTGGTTCAAATCAGCACCAGCGCTCCCAGGAGCAGGCCCCTGCCAGCAGCGCCTTGTGCTGTGGTTCTACAGAACAAACCAATCCCTTCCCCCCCGCAAGAAACCCCTCCCTAACCTTCAGCTGCCAGATGGAAGTGACAGCCAAGAGTCAGCTCTTCCTTTGTTACCAACACTCATGTATTGATCTGTGTCCCCTCAACGCACAGAACTCCAGCTCAACCTCAGCTCTCCCACCACAAGCCAGTTTAGGTCCTGGGGCAAACAAAACATTGAAGCCTCATAACTGAGACCCCCTGCACAACATTCCCTCCTTACTCCTGAGCCAGTTTCTTACATTTACCAATGGATAACCCTGCCCAGGAGCCTTTATACCATGGCTGTGAGTGTCGGTTCAAGCTGAGAGGAGGGAAGATGAGAGATGATAAGGTGGCACAGCATTTCATTTCTTTAGCTCTTCCAGCCGCCTTATTATTGCTGGAATATAACATTGTCTCTTTTCATATCCTGGATGGTCCCAACCTTATATTTTAACACCAAAACTCTCTGCATTACTGTCCCAAAGAAAAGCAACAATAGACACCAGCAGAGAAGAAAGAGCCTGACCTAAATGGTGCAAAGGAGAAAAACCACTGAGAGTGCCTGCATCCTCATTGTGATCTGCTTTTCCTGCTTCTCCAGGATTATGGGCTACATTTTTTGTTGGTGTGAACCAACACAGGCTACATCTGCATACACAGGGCTGACATCACAAACCTTGTAAACACACAAATGTCTAGAAGGAATTTGCATCCTTCAACACCATGCCAGCGCCACCATCTCCTCAGACACGCTTAGTAAGCACTGCCCCAAATGTTTCAACTAACTCTGACAAGGTACAAGAAAAAGCTGTAGAAGAGGTCTCTAATTTGACAGAAATAGGTTACAGGGCTGGAAGACGACCACCTGTCCACAAACTATTGGAAACCACAGACAGACATCTTTGCCAGATTCAGCTGAAGTCTACACCCATCTCTACCTTTTCATCAAAATCCACCAGGACCGTGTCCTCCAGAAAAGGTGAATTAACACCTCTAGGGAGAATTTCATGGGGAGTGTTCACATGGCTTCTGCTGCAATATAGAAACCTCTGGCAAAGTTTCTGGGGTCAGCAAACTGTCCCTGTAGCTCAGGAAAATCAGCTTCATTTTATGGCCCAAGAACCTCTGAAGTAGATGAAATTATATAAAGGCAGAAACAGTTCCGGTGTGGATTTAGGAATTACACAGCTACTTATGTGACCATGGAGAGCATTCAAAGAGGCAGTGCAAAGTAAAGGTGGAGGTAAGAAACAATGCTCTGGGCCCTTCATCCCACCTCAATCTGTCCCTGTGGAAGCAGCCTTTTGAATTTAGTGACATTCTACATGTACTTCACACAGGTACAAAGCAAGCGGTTCTGAAGCCACAATTCAGGGCAGAGAATGGCACTTTCCTGAAACTGCTTTGTCACAAAAGCAGCTCCTGTATCCCAAAACCCATCTAAAGTACCTAAATCATCAGTTATTCTCCTGATTGAACAGTTTTAACAAGAAAGTGTATTTTCAGAAGTTTTAGGATCAATGTGTGCTAACCACTGGCAGTGAAAAAATCATAAAAACCTTAAAGGATGATACAGACTTTCCAGGTGTGAAATATCCACTTCTCTAAGAGGCAACAACAGCTACAGCAGTGAATGCTGAGAAGCCTCTGCTGTCATAAATGTTGTGTTATTTTAGTACAATCTTGCTTTTATTTTCACACAGAATCCAGCCCCTTTCCTGCACTGGTAATTTTATGCCTTCTAGAATGCAGTACTGTAAGAAACACTCAACATTGTGGTGAGTTACAGAGAACTGGTGATGACATTTTATTGTCAGCACCAGTTTTAATATCCATTCAGCTGGGATACTGAACAGACATGGGGACCTTCCTCACAGACATATAGAAATAAAAGGCCTCTGTTTATTCCTTTAACAAGACCAACATATGTATTAAAGGAGATTCAAAGCAAAAGTAAACTGTATTTTAGAAAAGCCTATGTAAATGGAAAACCAGGTACATTGTTTTAAGTATCAGGCAGCCTTCTATGTGATATGACACAAGATGCTGGTGTGTCTGAGTTCCTCTGACTCACATCTTTTGTAATATGTTCCCTAAAGGCAAGTCACTGTCTTCCAGTCCCACTGTCTTTTACAGGAATTCACAGGAATCTGATGACACAGAGAAGTCTGCAGCTGGTTTTGGTGGTAAACTCCCTCCCTGAACATCCATATGCAACACTCCATGCACGTGCTCCTCAATACTGGGCACAGTGACCCTGCCCCAAGGAGATCCAATCTAAAAGCTGCGTAGCAGAACGGTCACGGAGCGTGAGGGGAGACAGGAAATGTGGTTCCTGCCAGCATTCAGTACTGCACCGAGTGGAAGCACTCACTTCAGCAGCCTATAGATTCACCCTAGTTAAATTTATCATATTTAAGTGCACAGGGCTTTCTGCTTTTTTCCTTTCTGAGGCTAGAAAATGAGGTTATCGTGGACAGCTCAGGTATCTTGTAGATGCTGCTGTGGGGTTTGCAGTACCAATTAACCTTCCCAAGTAATGAGGTATAATTCTCTCTGAGAAAGCCTGTTTCATCTGTGGTATACTCCCCACAGAAACATAGAAATCTCACAGCCAAGGCTCAGATTCATGAGATTTTGGTGGGTTTTTTCAATATTCTTTGAGAAGCTGCAGGAATAAAAATTTGACATGGGAACCCTTCTACTGTTTTCCTCTCTGGGACAAACACTATATAATCATAGAAAAGTGTTTTAACAGTAAGAAAGGTAACAATATTTTGTAATCAGTGCCCATATAAAACTATGTGTATTAAAAAATTCAGACAATCTCTGCAGAAAACAATGAAGATAAATGACTGTTGGGAATTAGTTTAGGGCTGCTCCTATAAGATGGCTCAGTTTCTCTCATATTATAGGTAGTGAAATTAAAAATTTATTCTGGCTTTTATTCACTGCCACTGTAATAAAACACCCCAACAACTTGGCAGCAATATAAATGGTTTCCCATCAACATGAATAGTGTCAGTGTGTGGACCTCTATCTATTTTTACTTGAGCTCAAGTAAATCAGAAGTTAACCATTTCAACGTGAATTACAGTGATACAAGCTTAAGAAGGAAGGAATCAGACCTGGACATTGATTCTGCATGACCTTTGCTAATGAAACCAGCTCTGCCATTGTTTATGCCCTCACCAAATGCTCTCACAATCATTTGGATACAATAAACAGCTCTTGCAGATGGCTGACTGCTAAAGAGGAGAAAAAAAAAGAGGTGTATAATGGCCACACTAAAAGGCTTTGATAACAACACAAGAACTTCATAAACTTGTGTCCTGCAGTAACACAAGTGAACATTCAGCCGACTACAAGAAACAAAGGAGAATGTGGATGACTTCATCAGCCATTAAGTCTGTTGCGCCCTGATCTAACAGCATGATTCAAAATTAAAATCAAGGAAATTTGTCAACAAGCATTTCCTCAGCTCAGAAGAATCCTCAATTGTTGTGGCTTTTCCTCTGCACCCATTTGGGAGTGTCACACAGACAATGAATGGGGAGGACTGGGAGCAGACCGTCACTGTATTTTACCAATTCCAAATCAATAAAACCAATCACTAAGGCAGAGGCTCAGCCTGTATCGGGTTTAATTTACTCTGGGGACAGGAACAGATATACACCATCACACTCCAGCAGTTCCATCTCTTCCTCCTGCACCAAGAGGTTCCAGGCTTGTTCAAACACAGCAGAGCAGTCTCTGCGAGTCTAAGTCACAGCAGTCCTGAGAAGTGAAATCCAGAGTGGCTTTCTGTGGCTGTGGAAAGATGTTCTTCAGCAATGGGAGTTACATGGAGAATCAAGAACAGATTAGATGAATATTCATTATTCAAAGTAGGATTAAGAAGTAAATGGTGGTTTGAGGATGTAATTTATGAGGGAGAATGACACAATCCCATACCATTTAAAGAGTGCCTTCTCAAACTGCCCCCGTACTTTCACACCCACACTTTTTCCCTTCCCTTAAATGTTAAAGAGCTGGGGAAGAGGCCTCATGCACAGAAACTGCATATGGATACTTACCCATTTTTTAATCTATTTGTGAAAAAAATCTGAGCTCTGGAATATGCAGGAAAAAAATGGCATATAGAACAAATTACTTCAACGCATATTTTACTCCTCTAGCCAATAAGTATTTCCAACTCATACGCATGGCAACATATTGTTTTTCTGATCCAGAACCTTCTCGTATAAATACCAAGCCAGTTTTCAATACCAGTAAGAGTATTTCATACACATCTTAACTGACTTCACATTTTGTTTATCAATGAATTCATTTTTCAGCAATTAACCTGTTGAAGTGTTATTTTTAAAAACTTCTGATTTTAATCGGATGAACTGCAACATAAACTAGGATCTTTATTCTAGTTTCATCCTCAGAAATCTACTTTTTGGCAGGTGTTCAAGGCAGCAAGTGTTTCTATAAACTGCAAGTGCAAATATGTCTCACAGAATGCATTGCAAACAGAGGATTGAGGAGACATTGAAGAAAACACAACTGAACAAAGCAATGACCTGGATTACAGGGGTAATTTCTTTTATTACACCAGTATTTTTTTATATGCCAGTATTTGTTTCTGGTCAAAACTCTATTATTTCAGGGCACTCTGCTGAATAGTGTAACAGGGAGTTCTCTTTGTACTCCAAATTTTCTGGCTTTTAAAGATCTCAGTCTAACAGAAAATTTCAGGATTAAAAAAAAATCAACAGAGAAGAGAAGAAAGAAACCAAATTAAAGCATGGAAAGTAACTCCAAGCACTCTACCCATGGCTGGTAATCTCCACTCTATAGACATGGGTAAAGCAAAGGAATGGAGTTAACCTACCTAAACTCACAGCCCAAGTCAACAAGACAGTCAGGAACAAAACACTAATTCTTCCTCTTCACCTAAGCTACAGCTCTTAGAAATGGGAAAAAATAGTCACAAAAAGCCTATTCCTATAAAGAGAGCATAGGAGAGAACAGTCTCATTGAGGTAAATACTTGTTTGTGGAAATTACTGCTTGTCTCATCAATACCCCAGGGACCACCTTGTCTGCACCCATAATTAGGGCAAGCCCCTCTGTAACTGCATGAGGTCATGTTTATCTTTCAAGCAGCAGTAAATTATCATGCTTGTTATCACTCCTCTATACAGATTCTTCAAAAATTAGATTATCTCTAGGGCATCCCTTGCTATTTTGTAATTTTCAGTATCATTCTTAGTATAGTAAGAAAAAAGGCCAAAAAATTCAGCATTTAGGGTTTGAGAAACAAAAATATTTATGCATTAAGGGGGAAAAAAGAGTGAAAGAAGCAGATCATCCTGGAACTGCCAATTTTCTGTATCCTTTGAGGATTAGATCCAAGCTTATAATTTCTGTGAGCAATTATCTAAATAGAAATGCTCTAATTGCACTAGGATTGTGTTTTCTCTGGAGTGTTATTTCTTTCAAGTATCCTGCTGTTTATTTATATTCAGCTAAATAAAAGGTGTGCTGAGTTACCCAGTGATTTACACTGCAGTAGGGACGTTACCAGTGGTACACAAGAGACTGCTGGTGTAGCACAGAAAGCCCTCTAGGCTGTTCTAACTTACTAGAACTAAGCCCATTCCACTCTCTGTCTTCTAAGCTCGCCATTTAATAAAGAAAACAAAGCAATACTCCTGGATGATTGCCAATGAGCTGCTTTGTTGCCTCTGGAATCACTGCCAGTTCAGGGAAAAGTAGGGAGAAAATTAGGTACGATGCACAAGTACCCAAGGAAAACAGCTTACCCGGCTTGGCATCCCACATGTCTGGAAGTGTGTTAGAGGAGAGCCTGGCATGGAGGCACAATACAGCCACAAACATTGTACCCTCAGCAGTGACAGCAGCTTACACTGATCATTTCAACATGCCTCCATGGCTGCTCTAATCAATATTAGACCACTTGACAGAGGGAACAGCACCAAGACAAACAGCCAAGACAAAAGACCCAACACTTTAGAATTCCATTCCTAGAAGAACAGAGAGGTTACAAGGGTTGGCCTCTACCGTTATGCACCATGCGCTCCATCGCCCAGGAAATGTTCTGTCTGTCTTAAAGATTATTAAACCTGTAAAATGTGCACACACTGGAGGGGAACACAAAAACTCTCCTTCACAGGGACTTGTGGTGATTGTCTAAAAAGGGCTTCTAGTCGTCCTTCTCCAGAATCACAGCAAAATGTCAGAAGAAAAAGCAGCGAGGGGAACCTCACAGTTCACTGCTTTCAGCTTGAAAACCAAAATGGATCTCATTACCCTAGAAATCCTTAGTGACAACATCAGGAGTGGGATATAATCCTTAAAGGGTCAGGCAACAGAGGAAGTTTTCTATTGCACATATTTATATCAAACACCACTTACTATCTTAATTTGTGTTTATTTAGGTTTATACACAGTAATGGAGAATCAAAAAAAGCAGAAAGGGCCAAAACTAAATGAGTTTAGAAAATTCAGGAGATTGCATGAAAATTATAGTTTTGGGGGCACTAAGTATCAAGTCAGGAATAATTCCCTAGAAATGTCACTGCTCTTTCCAAATTCCAATCAAGAATAACTGCCTTATGTTAACTCAATAAAGAAACAAACCAATAGCACATTCCTCCTTTTCTTAATGTGCCATCATTAATGGACAACTCAACAGGAGGAGTAAGTGAAGAGGATCTTTTTCTGGTTTTGTGCAGAATAAGTTAATTTTAACTATTTGCAAACAGGACAACAACTTTTCGAACCACGGCTCTGTTCTCATTTCAAACCAAAAAAACATGACAAATGGGAGTTTGTGTAGAAGCCTAATTTTTGTACCAAATTTTACCATGCAAAACATGCACAGAGCACTTGTTGATGAGCCACAGGCATCTGTGAAACAGGTCCCAAGAATAAAACACAAAAATATGTTAACTAGCAACTAAACCCATAACAGCAAATACATTCCAATCCCTGTCAGGGACTGAAAAACATACATTTCAGAAATACACCTACTTAAAGCTAATTTTCTATGCTGCCATGAGCATTACTATCAGCGAAACAATATCTCCTTGCCTGTCCTTTAACAATGAGGAAAATGACTGTGAGTAAAACAAACATGATAATTTCTTGCCCAAAGCTGTCACTCAGATTGATGGAGCAACTCGGTTTTTCCACAGCTGATTTAAAGGAGAGACATACCTGACAATTTTATTGCTTTTCTCTGTTTCACCAACTGAAGTGAGAACCTTCAGAGCCTGGGACATCCAACACCAGAACAGACAAGTCCTACTTATACATATGCAAAACATGAATTAGTGTCAAAAAAAGGGTCTGCTGAACAGACCAGATTCAGAACTACTCGTGAGGAAAAAAAATTCTACTTTAACCAAACGGAAGTTTTTCTAGTTTATTGGGTTTCTACGCATGAAGTCCATGGTTCACTTCAGCTACTTAAGAAATATTCTTTCTTCACAATATCACAGTATTTTCACAGAGAAAATTTTCTAAAGTGCATTTTTGTGGCGGTGGCTCAGGTGCCCTCNCACCAGAGGGATAGATAAGTCTTTGCTTCCTTCTTGTTCAAGATTATTCCCTTAGAATTATGAGCTCAAGGACACAAAATCCCCATGTGGAAGCAGAAATCCACAACATGAATTGATGGCTTTTTTTCTCCCAGAAGGAAGAAAAAAACAGGAAAAAAGCAACATGACAAAGGGTCCTGGAGAGCAGAGCACTCAAGAATCCCAGACCAGTCTTCAGCTCTTCCACACTTCATTTCAGCTGAAAGGGCAAGAACATGCCAATGAAAAGCTTGGTGTTTGGAACATCACACACTGATTTTGGGATCGACGTTTTGCAAGTCCTGCCTGCTCACTATTGTTTTTCTTCTGGCTCCAGAGGAGTTCCAAAATGGTATTCAAAGCCAGATCTTTCATGGCATTTTAATGACCTTGGGATCCCCAGTCCTTTCACGAAAACCAGATCTTCTATATGAGTGAAACGTTTTACGCACACCTCTCTTCAGGATGCTTCGCTATTTTCTTACAGATATCATGATATTCAGTGGCAGAAAGAAAGCCTTTCTGAAACAAACTCATATTTTGCTTTGTCTTCCACCAAATAAAATTTTTACCACCTAGTTTGTGAAATGTGATTACACAATTGCTTTTGCCAAATTACAGCAATCATTCAAATTTCCAGAAAAACAGGTCTATTCAGGAATACCAGACTTAGAATTGAAAACCTGGAGGACACAGTAAACCAGTACTTTAAATTCCAAACATAGTTGGTAGCAAACCATAAAATTCGATAAACGTTTTTCTCCATTTATTCTTTATAGAATTGCATTGAACAAAAATTTGAAGTTTTCCATCTAGGATGGAAAATAATAGTCGAGATTACTAATTTTAAGACAAAATAAGAATAGTTTTCTCTGCAATTAATTTGGTATTAATTTTTACTAAACCATTCAAGGAATAGGCAGTATCTCGAAGGCTCTCAGTATCCAAGATACTTAATGAACAGCCTCTGGATTCTGAAGGCACAGTTTGTATCTCAAGCTTAAATCCTACTTTATCTCTGCTTCATTATCTCCATCTCAGTGGAAGACAGTTCCATACTGTTTTCCATGTCATTACTGGGTGCAGTAGCATTGTATTTCTATTTATTATTAGTGCAGTACTCTCTCATCACACATCCTCTTCTGGCTGCTTCAGTGCTGCCTTCTTAAACATATTCTTTGAACTGTGCTCCCAATTTCCTGTGAATAAGACTCTCTTGTATGAAGATGTCTCCTACGATAGCCTTCTCTTTCTCATACACATTCAAATATCAAATGGAAACAGTATTTCTCCTATATCTTAGTAAGTTTTTGCACATTCTTTTAAAAAAATCAAGCAAACTGAAGCAGTGTTCCAGTCATATTCTCACATATACCAGAAAAAGAGGATCAGCTGCCTTCCTGACAGAATTTCACCTTGAGTTTTATTTGACAATGCTGGTTGATACAACCCAACAGACAGGCACTGGTCCCTTTTTCCAGGGAACAAACCCAATCTGTTCCATCTGTGTCCAAGAAACAGACAAGCTTGAACAGTTGTATCACCATAAGAAATCATTCAGGATCTACATTCCTAAATACTCTCTCTGTTTATGGAGAATATTTTCAATCCCATTCAATGCACTGGTGACCTTAAAGAATCAAAAATCCAGGGATGTAAACTGTTTTCACACACTTTTTTCATTACTTCTCAGGACCTTTCATCCACAGCAGACAGAGCACAGGTGTGCAAAAGCAACCAGTGGTCACATTCTATGCTCTAGAGCAATAGTAGCTTTGCATTTAATTGAGAGAAAATATTTAAAGCCATCACTGCCTCAGTGAACTGTTCTTCTCTAATACAAATGAAGGGAATTACCATGGTGTCCATGAACGACAAATTTTCCATACTACTTTTCTCCTGTCTTAAACCACTCTCTGTGTGAAAATGTTTAATTGCAAATGCGGATGTAGCTATACTAAGATGGCACTTCAGGCTCCAGAAACAGGGAAAGCACCAGCTTTGAAAACTTTACCAGTTTAAAACTGTTTAAAAGTTTAGGGAAACAAATGACAAAAAGTGATACTGAAATTAAATACACAGAAATAACTGCAAGGCTACACTAAATGTATGTGCTGTGTACCACAAAGCCAAGGGGATAGGATCAAATAGGTCTGCATTAAACAAGGGGGAGCAGGGTGGAAAAAATACTTCAGGAAAACAGAACAATGGCATAATTTAGTATATTTGTACTTGGGTCAGATCCAGCTGATTGCTTTGGAAAGGATTCTTCTCAAAGTGAAAGGTAAATGGAGGAAGGGAGTTCAGGAAAGAGGCGGGTGTTTGTCTTTAAAATAAATTATTTGGAGAATGCAATGAGCAGTGAATGTATTACGTTGTAGTAAACACTCCAAATACCTCAAAAATACTATAGCAGTGTCTTCATTGCCTTGATTGTTATTAGGTAGAAGGCAAACAAGTGTTTCTTTGTGGAAAAAGAACTTGGAGCTCTGCCAGGAATGGTCATGTCTAACACACATTATTTATGACTGTATAAAGTGCAAGAATATTAGTCACTTAATGAATAGCTGGAGGATGTCTGTTACAAGACATGAAATGATCATAACTTGTTAAAGATAAAGAAGGTTAAAAATGGGAATCTCTTCACTCAGGAAGCTGCTGTGAGTCTCCACCTCATGTCTACAGAAATGAAGTTTCAAGCTTCTGCCAACACAGCTGTCCCAGACATCACTGCTGACCTTTGTAAATGCAAGACTGAACATTGTCTTCTCCACATCTCTTGCACACCCCCACTGATATCTTTGACATCACAAATTACCCGTCTCTCCCCTAAAACTTCCATTTGGTACACAGTTTATACTGTGGGCTTCCTCCTTGCCTTTCTTTTTAGAGCTCCATTCAGTGGCCTCATCTTCCTCCTCCTCCCTTCACACCCTGTGGACATTTTCCGAGGGGTTCTTCTAACCCACACGTTTTTCATATTGTCTATTTTTACCCTTCTGTTGACCTCATTCACTCATATGATCTCTCCTCAAGCAAGGACCGACAACCCTCAAATATTCCTCTTTTGCACATCTGTACCCTGCTACCTTTCTCTCGGCTCACAGATACTGCAATACTAAATACAATAGAACTACATGTTTATCCCACCTAACCTCATTCCAACCATCACCTTCCTCTCCGAAAGGAATCTTTTACCCAACTACAGATGAAGGTTTTGAGACAGAGCAGTCATAAGATAGATATTTTTCCTTTATGTATACCTCACTTATTTCTACTTTATATTGTTTATTCTGCATATTAAAGAAGGAGAAAAAAAGAGCTGTCTGAGAAGGAGGAACTCTCTTTGGATTTATATTCAAACAAGGAGATTAAACAGGACAAGAAGAAACAATAGCTTTTTGTTGTTGTTCAGAAGATAACTGAAATTTCATGAAATGCAGAGCTCTTTGTACCTGGAATCTAATCACATAAAGTGTTCTGTACCTCTGCCACTGAATGCTGTGGGTTACAGGGTTTGTTGCTCAGGGGTTTAAAATCGTGCTTTTATATTATTTTGGCTCTTTTAAAGCAGCTCTCCATTTTCCTAAAGAATGCCTGTTTCCAGCCATCAGACTTTGCTACCTCTGCTACAACAACGTGACCGTGCCTGGCTAAGTACTTGCTCAATCTATTTATTCAGCTTCCAGCACAGCTCAGCACCATGTATCACACACATCATGCAAAAATTTCGCTCAAGCATAATCATGGTTCTTAAAACTCAAACTTTGCCACACAATGACAAGGTCTCCACATTACCAGAATTACTTTCCCTCCTCCTCCGCCCCCATCCAACTCCTCATCAGTCTCTAGCATGACTCAACCCCGTTGAAAAGCTGTAGGTTTACAAGTCATTTCATTTCTTTCAAGTGAGATACATCATATGGAGGAAATAAATAAAATGTTTTCAGTGCCTGGTCCCCGGCAGATAATAGGGTCTACCTGGTTTCATAAGCTGCTTCTAACTGGTAATTTTTCTACATTAGTTTTGGCTTAACCAGAGTGAAATCCCCGTTTTGAAGCCCCCTCTCTGATGGCAGCAGAACCTCACCCAGTAGCACGTCAACATTTCCTTCTTGCTCTTTGGGCTGACCAATGTATTTTGGAACTGTTCCTGTTACAATTCTCGCCTTATCTCCAAGACTGCGGGCAGGGTAAAAACTGCCTTTGGACAAATGTATTTTTCCTAAGGTCCTGTGCTGAGAGCCATCTTTTACTTGCCAAAACCCCAGACTTCAGCTACACTCTGAGGTTTTCAACACATTTTTAACTATTTCACTTCCAAATCCTAGGCAGTTTACTGGCTAGCCAGGAGATACTTGTGTATGTGCTCTTCTCTGTCTCCCTCTCACTGGCCTGTGTTAAAATTTATACAAAATGGGGAGGCGGGGGGTGGAGGGTAGCAAATTACTGTCATGTATCATCCTAAGGAAAATGAAGTTACAAGTATCTTATTTTCAATAGTCATGAGAGACTAAAAGCAGAAGCAAACGTTTATCTGGATCAACTGATATATCATTATGATTGCAGCTGCTTTTCCTCCCCCCAAGAGCTTCATGGTGTTAAAATTTTGAGGATGAATTATGTCAAGTTTTGAGTATCCCCTGCTAGCTGCTACTTGTCCTTAATTCTAGTCAAATTACTTGAACTGACCACTGTCAGCACTGCACAGAATTAAAAGCCCCATTGGAAAAGCATCCCCAAACCTACAAAAATAATTGCAGAAGAATCAAAAGGGGCAGATGTGAAAAAAGAGCAGTGAGGGCTAACAGAGGAGAGATGGTTCATTGAATTGAAAGGGGCCAGGTAGTAGCTGAAATTTCAGTATTATAAATAGGACATTATGTAGCTGAACTAAAAATAGGAGTTTTATTTTTACTTGATGTTCCTCGCTGCTGGCTGCTGACCTAGAGAAAGAGGACTCAGAAAGGAGAATTAAACAATTCCCCACAACCATGCAAAACAAAACCACTAGCCAGGTGCCAGTGCCTATTTGTAAACTAAGAAGAATACAATTCTTTTAAACCAATTACAGAAGATGTCTAATTGAAAGAATTCCCTAATACTGCTGTGAAAAGAATGTAATAGAATAGAACAATTTCTGCAGAAAACCAACTGCAATTACAAATTCCCAGTCTACATACTTGCTCATAAGAGAAAACGGCTGGTGTACGTACTCTGATTCCTTCACCCACTCTGTACATGTACAAGTGCTCTCTGTGCTGGAAGCACTCTCTGCTCAGCAGTAATAACACATTATCATTCCAGTACTCGGTTTCAAGTCAAGACTGAGGGGCCCAGCACAGGTCTGGAGGAAAATGCTCTGTCAACTTGCCACCTGCCAACTGTCTCAGGACAGCATCTTGTGTTCTTCCCTTTCCTAAAGGCCAATTTTACAGTTAAACTGAGAATCCTAATTTAGGTATGGCAAAATGGAAGCTTTTCTGGCCAGCTGCTGAAGTGGTTGTTCACATTTTGTTCCATTTTAAAAAGAAAAAAGAAAATTAGCACAAGCCTAAACCACCAAATCTGGATTTAAGTTTCAACCCCACGCATCTATTCTTCAGGACAAAAGAGACTTGAAACCATGGTTTTGGTTCTGCTTATAAAGATAAGAGGAAGTTGTAAAACAAAACCAGATCTGAATCTGAACTTAAGTTCACAGCTGTTTCAATCCATGGCTTTCAGGGGAGCCCATCACTAGCTAAAATCTAAAGGACTCAATAGACTTGAGGTTTCCCTGGTCTGATTTTGGCTTTATCTGCTAAATACTGGCTCTTTGCAATGTACCACAGACCCCAAGGGGCTGTGCTCAAGTATTTATCCATCACCACTTTTGTAGAAAACTCAAGTGAAGATGAAACATGGTGATTTAATTTTGAAGAGTAAACCATAATTACTTAAAAGATTTTATGGCATCAACAAAAATAACTTGCATTATTTGCCCTTGCTGATCAAATTGAAGTAAAAGTATTTATTATAAGAAATTATTGTAATTATTTAAGGAAAAACACTTAGCACTTAGTGTAGTCTATATCTAAAAAATAGTAGATCTAAATCTACTAGTCAGTCATCCCTTCCCACAGACTGAAAAATAGGAAAATTCTTATTTGCTGTATTTGTACACCATTCACTTCCATCATTACATCAGTGATCTGATTTGTTTGGGAATGGTAAGACTCAGAATAATTCTGCACTTAGCTTAAATAATTCTAAAATGCAGGTTAGCACAGAGGCAGATGATAACTCAAAACTTCTTGCTGCTGCTAAGCTATTTTAGCTTCTCTCACTGTCAAAGCCAAGTCAAACATACCTAAATTAAAATGCCTATTTGCCCCGTCTCAAAAGACAACAGAAAGATTAACATATTTTGTTTTCACTCTTGATTTTTGGTAATATTTTTTCACTTTTCGTATGCTGAATCAAAATCCCCAAATAAAAAAGTAAATGCCCTCACTAAGGCTGCAACTGCTGTGTTACTGGTGGGTTTTGATCCATCAGACAGCTTCAGAGGAGAACAAGGACCAAAACCCTCCCATACTGGAAATGATGGCTAAATGGGCCATTTCCTTTTTTTCACCATTGTACTAATTTTTATACATTTATACATACACATACATGCAGATACGGGTACACATATACACACACAACACTACTTCAAATCTAGTTTTAGATGCTACTAATAATTTTGACAATCCAACATTTCTGCCTTAACTTTTTCCTCTTCCCCTTCCTTAATAACTCACTTGTATAAAACAGACAAGGGTTGCTGGGCAACCTCTGGAACAGCAGCAAATGGAAGGAACACAACCAAAGAACGGACATAGCAGAGACCCAGGTTCACCTGACCCACATTTTCCAGGCACGCCCGACACCTCTTAGGCACCATTTTTGGTGTAAGGGCACGAGGAAACTTCAACTTAGCAGCACCACAATACACAAAAACTGGCCTGATGATCTATAACCATATCAAGCCACAAATAAAAGTCCCGATGATTAATGTCCCACGTTCTTCCTCAGATGTTCAATCTATTAAAAGACGTATTTTCATAAAAAACAGGTTCCTTTCCTGCTATTCTGCTCAAAGGGAGAATTCTCACTTCCCTTGCAGGTATCTTCACTTTTCTGTTTCTGCACATACAGCACACAACTTCTGTATGCATTATCTTCTAAAACATTGTAAGACCTAATAAACAACTAGAGATAAAACTACAACATCTCCAGTGAGTACTGGACGCTGGAATTGGTTTCCACTCAATGCACCACTCCCTGCAGTAATATGCAACTTCCTAACTAGGAGATCTAGATCCACTACATCATTTTTGCCCTCACCTTGGACACAGCCCCAAGCATGGAAACAGAAGCCCATAAACACAAGCTCAGCACAAAAAAAATTCAAGGGAGAATGTCTAGCTCTTGTTATAACCAGATGATTTAAGAGTCTCCATTTTGAATACCAAGTAGCTCCAGACGAAAGTGTCAGGTTTCCTTGTTGCTGCCCCTCTTCAGCCCTCACCAATCTATTCTTGGCCATCCTGCAAGCAGAACCAACAGCAGCACAGCTGCATCACACTGAGGACAAACTGGCTTTCTGAAGAAACTTCTAGTATTCACATCTTCTCCTCGCAGGAAATATCGTAATTCAAACAAGCCTTTTCTATTTTCCTAGTTCAAATAAACTCTCTTATCACACAAAAAAAGGCATCTTGACACCCATTCTCCACAGTTGTTCCCTCTCTTGCAGTGAACAGCCAAAAGGTTTTGGACTGTTTGCTGCCGCACACCACACACTTGTACATCCACCTAAATGAAGCCACTGTGGACCAATTATGAAAGATCTGTTATTCCATTTGGAGTTACTCATTTGGGGATTTGATTTTTGATTTGTTTTCCTCTGAGGTTTTTTGGAAGCACTAGTGGGATGAAGTTTAAATTAAATTGGGACCATCAGCATCCCAAAGACAACTATTCAGGAGCACACATTTAATATTGATTTAATATGATTATGTGGGCTGTTTGTAACCGCAGCTGTCTAACTAATGCCACTTAGACACAAAGTACTTTATATATTCATTATCAGGAATGTTAGAATATGAACCAAACCAAAACACAGCTAAATAATCCACACAAATACGTAGCTCTGAAAGCTAGAGGAAAGTTAAGAATTAAAAGCTGCAGTTTTCAATTAACAGAGACAGCTGAGGTGGATTGTTTTGTGCACTGCATGAATGGTCTAAGGCACCACTGGATAAATAATTACAATATTACAGAATACCCAAAGCAAGCGACAAACCAACCATTATGCTACAGAAAACGAATCGCTAATAAATCAAAACTTCATCCACACCAGTTGTCTTCGAGGATGACCTTCTTCTATTCCTGGCTGCTCCCAGAGCCAGGTGCATCAGCCAGTTCCAATATCCTGCTGAACTCTGGAAAACAGGAATGCCTGTAGAAGGGCACAACACAGCTGTTTCTAAAATATATCTTATAGCTGTAACTACCAATCCAGAGGGGTAGAAGAGAATGAGGTTTAGTCTTCTAATCCTACCAAACACCATAGACAGGATTTTTGGTAATGTCAGCGCCGATCCCCCCTGTGGTTTGTGGCCACACACGGGGCCCTGTGCCGGGGCCTTGCTCAGCGCTGGACACAGCAAAGTCCAACCACATTTGCTTATTTCAACAGGGCTGTTCTGAGCACAACATGGACTTGACTTAAATAAATAAAAAAAGTGGGTGATAAATAGAAGTAGGATTGTGCAAGAGAATTCAGCATCAACGAGCGATCAATAGCATCCCCAGAGCATGTCAGAGCACGGGGGTCAGCTGTGACAACTTGTGGCTCATGAGGGAAGAGTGTGGATGTTGTTTTACCCGAGGCAGACACTCTGGTTGGGCTGCACAGAATCCAGAGGCGATGGCACCTCACCAGCACCCTGTTTTTACGACGGCTGAGGCCATTCCACAGCACAGCCCCAGCACCTGGGCAAAAACCAGCGCCTCAACACCACAAGGCGGGAGAGCAGAAGCACCCAAGGACCCGCCAAGATGGCGGCGCGGCCTGAGGGAGCCCCGCCCGTGCGGCGGAGATGCCGCCGCCTCCCGCGGGATGGAGCGGCCGCTGGGCGGCGCAGCCGAGCCCCCCGGCGCGGGGTGCGGGAACGGGAGGCGGGATGAGGGCAACGGGATGGGGGACCGGGATGCGGGAGGCCGGGTCGTGGCCGCCGAGCCTGGCAACGTTCCCGGCTGCCAGGCGGCGAGTGGAGACGGCACTGCCGATCGCGGTGATCCCGCAGCGCCGAGCGCTGGCGGCTTGCCCCGGGAGGCAGCGGAGGCCGCCTTGTGCAGCTCCGAACCGGCCGCCGCCCCCGTCTGGGCACGGTCACGTCCGGCGTCTGTCGGCTGACAGCGAGCAGCTCTGCCAGCGCTCGGGAAAAATACCAAAGCATTCCCAATGTTCTTCCTGGCAGTCTGTAACGAAGGGCTTCCCACTGGCACCGCAGGGACGGAGCAGCACTCACCGCCGGCATCGTGACACAGCCGGAGCGCGGTGATGCCGGCGCGGGGAAATCAGATTTACTTCGAGTCAAGCTACTCAAGCCCCGGGCTCCTGGCAGCAAAGGTCAAGAATAGTTTCCAGTCAAAGGTTTCTGTAAAAATTAGACCTCTAATGTCATGCTAACAAAACACGTCCCTTGCTCTCAGCACCTCAGTTTTGGGGATGACATGGTCGTATCAGCGTTCCTGTAGCCACACGTATCCATACTCTTTAAGGCATTTGACGCTTTTGCCAAGCTGAAACAAATCTCCAGGTTCTGGATGGCTGATGTCTGTTCTGTCAAGCCATTACTAACATCTTTCCAGGTAATGAATGTCCCAAAAGATTTTTCTGCTCACTTATATCTTTGAAATGTATCTTGTTTTATCTAAGGGTCTACATTAAAATACCAATTAAAGTCTCACTGGTTAAAGCAAAAGCACCACATGAAAGTTTCCAGCCTTTAAAATGTCACCAAATAGTTCAAAAGAATAATTTTAAAGCATGATGGTCCAGAAGAACCATTTTCAGGCTAAATATATATTTTGTTCCCATTGATATATTTTTTGGTATACAGCAATTTAAGTAGGTTTGGGGAACCTGATGTGAATTTACTATTCACTTTCAAGTTTTTATTAGTAGACCTTCATGTACGGCAAGGCAGGTTCTGTTGATGAGCAGCATGGTTTTATCACTGAGCCTGTAAAATAAACAATCTAATGGGACCACTAAGATTTGCAGATACTCCATTTTAGTCCATATTAATAAAACGCTATGTGTAACATAAGTTGCAGCACTAAAATCCATAATGTTGTCCAGGCAGAGAATCTCCTTTGCTTAAGCACTAATGTTAAAAATTCATTTTTAACTCAACTATCACAATCTGGTATCAGTTTTCCAGTTGTTCAAATCCTTTTAGGTATTCCACAAAAGTGTGTTTTCATTTATATCAGAAAGAATTTGTATTGGATACCATGGATTTTTTTAAAGCATGGGCAGTGCCAAATTCAGGAATGCCTGACTGTTGAATACACTTTACACATGAGGTGTGGAGCTTCAGCAAAGTGTGTAACACATCAGAAATATTCATTACAGTGATTTCCAATAACAGGGAGAATAACAACTCACAGGACTAATCCTCACCCAAACTGTACAGTCAGCTCAGCTAAATCAAGGCTTTGCTTCAAGGTCGAGAAACTACACGTTGTCTTTATCAGCAACAAAGGACATAATTCCTTGAGGATGTTACCAACTAAAGTTTACAGGGAAAGATGAGCAGTACATTCATAATATATTAACACTCAGCACTGCAGCTTTACAGGAGCACCAGATTCAAGCCCTGTCATATAAAGAACTTAAAACGAGAGCAAGAACTCGCCCTGCTGTTCTACGCTATGCTGCTGCTATTCAGCAGAATATTTCTCCTTCTACTAAAAAATAAATTTTAATAAAAATTTAAAATAAGGCAAACAGAATGTCATAATTTAGTTTTCCAGCAAGAGAAAGTACACTACGAACAATGTTACCAGGTGTTTGTGGTAAAGCTGGAGGGATTTTGTTGAACAGTTATAATTCCCTTTGCTCTGTCCTCCTCCTGTCCATGGATCCTAGACTTTTAAGGCATTTCAGCATGGAAAATCCTTACCACTCGGGCCAGAGCTGCCATTTGCCCTTTCTGTTTCCCCCTTCTTCACTTTCCCACATGAAACACCTATGAGCTTTTCACAGCACAACAAAAAATTACATCAAATGCCTTTTTCTCTTCTCTCTCAACTATGCTCTTTCAGAAAGAACAATGGGAAAAATGCTCCTATAGACAAATGACATTACAATAAAATGTCTTCGAAGTCTATAGATATATATATTTATTTCTATAGAGATAACATTTATTTCACCCAAGCTCACTTTAGGAAACAAGAAAAAAACCCACATTTACTATTTCACCCGTGCCCCTCTCTCTGTTAGATAAATCGTATTATTATACCAGTGTTTTTCAGCTTCAAGATCAAATTAGCAACACAAATTCTGTCAAACAAAAGGAACAAAACCCACAGGAATCCATGGGCACTCTCATATCACACTACCAGTGGGCAATTAGCAAAGAGAAACAGAAGGATGACCATGATCAGACTTTCACTAGGTAAACAAAGCTGATTTGTAAAATAGATTTATAAATAAATGTAGTTGAAATTATCAATAGGAATTGTGCATGCCATTTGGTCTTTCATTCACTAAGCACACTGATCTTTGCAAACATGATTCTGACTAATGAGCTGTGTTAAGTGGCTCTTGGTTTCTTATTTTGTTGCTGTGTGAAAGATCGGGACTCACAGAAGCTGATTAAAGAAACAAAAGCTTCAGTGCTTCTGCACTCAGATATCAGCTTCCCAACCTAATCTCTAGAACAATTCTCAATTTATTTATTTACTTAAAGGCTACAAATCCTATTTAAGAGCTTGCTTGAAGTAGGTTGTGTCATCTCAAATGGAAGAAGTATCATGGATGCAGAGTTCCCAGATAGGGGAGTTCACTACAAAGTACTCTTTGAAAATACTCCAAAAAGTACCAATAAAGAGTGCACCACTTCCAACCATGCAAGTATTAATTCAAACAGTGCATCATTTACTTGTTCTAAGAAACAAACAGCATGTCGAGATGCAGAAACAATTGCTACAGCTTTGCTTGGAGCTTTCATTGAAAACATTTGTGGTTAAGTTTTACTGATTTAATTGGGTCCATCCAGGTATTGAAAAATAAGTAAAATTATTCTATCTAATCCACCTTTCAAAACAGATCACAAAATACAGTTTTCTTCCAAAAATAGGGGCATGTACCAATTCCAAGACTGAGTATCAACAATGATTCTTACAACAAACCATGTAATTCACTGTAGAATAGGCACCCTTTTTTCAAAAGTTTTCTAGACACTTTGGCTCAAAAAATTTATTTTTTAAAAGTCTTTTGCTGCTAGGCAGAACAGAGGCATTATTTAAAAGGTGAATCCAGCAGACACACAGAGAAGCAGCTCCATCACTGGACAAACCAGTGGATGTTTTGATACCAAATCTTCTGAATTCTGAGACTTGTTCTGGGCTTTCAGCAGGTTGATGGCAAATAAACACCTTTTATAGGCTAACAAGGCAACCTGGTAACACAATACATATTGACTTGCCTCAGAAAGTTACACTTTTCTTTCACTTCTGTGTCAGCTTTACTTCAACCTCAATAGTCGTAACTTTACTTTACCTTTGTACCAGAGAAAATGGAAGAACTTTAGCTTGTATTTTTGGCAGCACTCCTCTTCAAAAATCACTCAGCACACACAGACTGTACTCAACAAAAATCAAGGCGAAGCTTTGTAAATCCCTGGAAATGTTCCATTCTGGATTTCTAAAGCCGCTTGCTTTGGGTATGATGAACAAATTGTCTTACAACAGTCTACACTGTACATATGGTTGGCAGGGAGGATTTGTAATCTTCTCAGCTGAAGAGAGTAGCTTCATCCTTTTAGCTCCAATAAAAATACTAGAACTCCAATTATTCCTTGATAGGCAATTTCCAATTTCAAGCCACATCTGTTTAAAATTTCCTTTTCCTAATCCATTTACTAAGTGTTACCACAACACGACAAAAATTGATGGGAAAAGTAATTTAGTGTTTTGCAATGAAAAACAAACAAAAAACCCCTACAAAACCCAAGATATGGAAGAGAAACTGCTAAAAACAAGGAAGTAAATGCAACTCAGTACGAAGCCTTGAATATATAGTACCTCACACACACAGATTCCTCATTACTTAACAATCATAAAACTGTGCCAGAACAAAGACTTGCCACAGTAGTTTTCTTTTAGAGGTCAAAAATTAAGTTAGATTGTGAGTGATGCATTGTATTTATTTTTTCCCGTTGTTTGCCTCGTTGGGAATGAATATGTATTAGATGCATTTATTTTGTCACCATTTCACAAACCACAGGCTGGACATTGGTGATGAAACACAAGGATTCTGTCAGCTTCCAAGTGAATGTCCCTGTGGAGCTGCAGCTGTCCAGCCACAGCATAGCTCACTTCTCTGAGGCTTTGTGAGCATTAATTATCCTCTGTCGTTTCTCCCGGTTTCTGAGCCTGTTTGCTTCATACTGGAAGACAGATAAGGAAATTAATAGATCTGCTGTTATCATTAAACAGATATGTCAAATTTAAAACTGTAGAGAGCATTTTTTTATCCAGGAACAGAAACAATATATTTGACTGATGCGTTAGAAATACAGCTTTTGTTAATATATACATACAGGTTCATTTTTACTTTGAAATTAACATTTATTCCATTAAAATACAGGTTTCTAAGTTTGAGGTTATTAAGCTAAAGAGTATTAGAATATTCTAATAAAGAAGATTCAGTTAATCTTAAGGAGGAACTTAATTATACAGAGATCTAATGTACGACAGCTACACTTCACACACAAACTAGGAAAAAAGTTGCTCTGGTGCTATTCTAGAGCACAGGTCAGGCTCTTTTCCTTTTACAAGATACTGATTAATGTGTGTCTGCCTTCTGAAACATGAATTTGTCATCACAGACTTAGTCTATTTTTGATCCTGGTCATTAATTATATGCACAGATAAAGCAGGATACCAAGATGAAAGGAACAAAGGCAAATTTGGATTGAATGAGTGCAAGGCATGTGGGGATTTTTAATGGTTTAAACAAGAACCACAACAGAGGCAGGACTCCAGTGTAAAATGGAATCAAGAAAGCCTTCACAGTTAACATACATGTACAAGACCACCATGCTTTCAAGTATGGCCCTGCGCTAGCAGAAGCTTGAAGAGCGTCCCTTTCTTTGGAAACAAAAAGGAAATATTTTCATGGCTCAAATAAATGAAAAATTTAAAAACAATGCATCATTTGATATGTATTTCACGAGAAGCAAATTATTCTTGTCCTTAGGTTAGAGCATATATTTGTTCAATTTTTTAATAATTGGTATCAAGAATAAAACCCAAGTAAGCCACAAATATTCAGTTCTCTATATAATGTAATAAACTACTAAAGAAATTGATTTTGAAATGGATTTGCAGTTTTTCATCCATTATACTGATTGGTCTATAACCGAAATAATGACCCGAAACATTACTTAACATTTACAGAATACTTAACTTTTTCCCTTGCCAATATTTAATTTTTCAATAACCCATCCATGTTTTTATGTACAATGAGAACAATGGATCTTTAAAAGCTCCATCTTTACCTATTCAATATTTCTGAACAACCTTTCAGGGGCTTCCTAGTAATGGCATATCAATATAGGCACATTTTAAGAAGGCAGACAAATATAATCATCAAGAACTCCTTTAATGTAAAGGCTTCAGTGGAAGAAAAAATAAGAATAATAAGATTATGTGGAAACTTTGTAGTATGGTGAAATTTATGTCAAAATTAGAAAGTACAATTTCAAGTTAAAAGGTGCGTGAAGTGTTCATTTATATGTCCTGTCATGTAGGTATAACCACCATAAATATAAAGAACAGCTGACACTCCTCTGAAAATGTGCCTATTAAGACAGTTAATCCACTTGAACTCCCATAGTCTTCATTCCTTCATATCTGCAGATGTAATACAGCAATATTTTCACTTAGGGCCTAACTCAGCAACTCATTAAGTACTTTCAGTCAGTGTAAGTGACTTCAGCTTTAAGTGTTACTTGCGCAGAAGTGACCATTACTGCTCTCTATTTAATTCTGTGCAAATATCACTACTAAAAAAAAATTAAGAAAAAAGTCAGAAGCAATCTGTGAAGTGTCAGTTCCTATCTGCAATATTTGTTTCATTAAAATGTGTTTGCCTATTTTTGTATATCAAAAAATACACGCCATTTGTTAATGCCAGATTTTACTTGACAAATTTATCAAAAAAAGTTTAAATTTGGTCTCAAGTGCCCACACCAGAATGTGCTTACATTTATTGATTCGTACTACTTAGTAAAAAGCAACCGTAGTTCTCTCCCATTTTTTATTAAGCATTTAACTCACAGTAAATTTATTCCTTACCTCTTTTTTTAAGCACTTCCGCATCTCACGGTCAATATCATTGCAATGACCAAAAAACTTCAAAACATTGTGCTGATGAGTTAAGGAGAAAAAAAAAAATTACAATTCAAAGGTTTCTTCCTCTGAAGCTCCAAATTTATTTCAATTCATTTGCATTTTTCAACACATACTGGTTTTCTTTTCCTTTCCCTTTCTTGTGAAAAGTGGTGTTTGGTAAGTTTTTTCCCCAAGCAGGCAGAAGTTCAAGCAACTCCTACAGCTCACTTGAGCCATCCCTACCTTGCTGAAACTTGAAGGTACTCATCATATATAACGAGACTAAAGGAGGACACCTAAGCTGAAGCTGTTGTCTAAATGCAGAACATACATTTTATTCATCTAGAAGTCAGTCTCACAACTCTCACTCACACTAAATTAAGTAACATACAAAAAATAAATATTCTGAACTCCAGGTTGAGATACAGAGGCAACGCCCTCCCTGCTTTAGTTTTCATTATTTCTTCATGACCTAGAGAGGCAAAGGATTCACTGCTCCATTATCCCAGCTACATGAACAATGTGGTGTTGGTCCAGAAGATGCAGGCACTAGGTTTAATTGACCAGAACATTAGAACCAGTGTAAAAAATCTCTCTGGATCTTGAGGTTAATATATAAGATGCATTTTTCATCTTTATGGCACAGGTCAACTGTGGGCCTTATGCAAATTTAAGTGTGCCTTAGTATCTGAAAAACTGCAGGCCTTGTCCTCATGAGGGCTCTCCACAGCTAACATGATGATATTCACCATAAAAATCTGTCTCTTAGCCCAGATTTCCTAAAGCAACTGCATACTATCAAGCATTAAACCACTCTCAGAATGCATGGTGTTAGAAGGACTGCTTTTTCACAGGGATGCTTGTACCATGCCACAGAATCTCATGGCAGAACCTGGCAGCAGAGCATCCAAGTGATTTAGAAGACTTGAAGGGGGGGTAGTAGATATTTGCAGCTACACAATCAATGGAGACAACTTGGCCAATCTTGCAGACAACTAATGAATTTAAATAAAAAAGACCACGAAGAACAAAACAGATGCAAATGAAGACACTTCCGTATTTCAGAGGGAAACCTATGTGCATTTCCATAGCTGATCAGCAGCCAGGTGGATTTATACAAGTGACACAGGAATACTATAAAAGATTCAAACAATGAACAAGATCTCAGCCAACAGAACACGACTGGAAGTAGGAGTGGGTTACTAAAGGTTATGACAAACACTTAACTATAGCAGTGCTATAATTAGCTTGTTTATATCTCTGTGATTTATAAAGGGCATCAGATGACTCTGAAGCAGTTGCATGGAATAAGTGGTCACTTTACTGCACGCTGATCTTGCTTTTACAACATTCTTATTTCAGCTAATACAGATTTAATTTTGTGTTCTACTCTCATACCTGCATGTTAAATTTCAAGGTGAATGCTCACATTTCAAGCTAACTCCACTCTGAATACTGTATACAGTGGGTTTAATCTATGTTTATTTAGCCAGATTCCTAAAATGTCAGCTTCTTGGCAGAGATTATGAGGGAAAAAAAGAATCAGTTTCTCAAAAATAGCTATTACACCTATTACAGTGCTACAATTGCAAGACAATATACATTTCTTTGAGCTGCTGCCTATAAAAATTAGTCTACTTATAGCACATACTTGGCATCAGAGTGGAGTTATTAAAAAAAAAAGTGACATCAAATAGGAATCCCATTAACCTCTCTCACTAGATACAAAACTTGATATACAGGGTAGGTTCTAGATTAGGGATAAAGTAAATCAAATTGACTGTTGTGAAAATGGACACCCAATTAAAAAATAATGCTTTTCATCCCTCAGGAATGGTGATTTAAATTATAGATGAAGGTTCTTAGGACATTTTGGCGTTATAAGGAAACAGCAAGTAGTCACCAATAACTCATTAAGATCACTGACTTCAGTTTCAGTGACTTCAATTTAAAAAGAATATTTAAGTACATTCCCCTTGAACTTCAAATGAAAAAGTATTGCTCCCTTTCAACTGAGTGTGAAAGAAGTCATCGTCACCCTTTCTGTTCTGAGACTGCCAGCACAAATATCCTCTCCCAGCTGAGCACAAGACTGACAAAAGTAATTCCTCTTCATGTAAAGATCAACTTCAAACAAAACTGAGAATATAATTCTGTGCATGACTATTATTGCTGCTCCTAGTCTCTTCATAAATCAGATTAACAATAGATTACTTTGAATCACTTGCTGCCAAGAAGTTCAAGTGCACCTTCTAGTTCCAGTTCTCAAGGCAGTCTAATAAGCTACGTCATACAAGTCCAGGGTACTTCTGGACATTAATTTAAAACAAAAAAACCCAAACCACAAACAAAAAAGCCAGCCAACCATTACTTTCAAGTAGTAAATCACTACTGCTGCATTCCTACTCAAACCATAGAAAGCCCAGCTTTGTATGTACCAAAAAGCAGGACAAATCTGAATGTATTTTCTTTCCTGATTGGATTTGTTTTCATAATTATGAAAAAATAATTACAACACTTAAATTTTATATTGCTTACATACTGCCTATTCTCCTCCTAAATGATAGTCATTTTATTTGGCAATCTTTCTGATCCTATAGTACTTATTGTACACAAAGTGTTCTCAATTCTAGCTACTGAACACTTACCTACAACATTAAAGTTGCTGGAAAAAAAAAAACCAAACCAACTAAAAAAGAAAGAAAAGAAGTCTCTACAATCTCTCAAATTACCTGAAGCATTTTTAGGCAAACTAAAATTTCTGAACTCACAAAAAAAGCGTGATTCCTACATTTAATACAGCTTTTAGTCTTAAAGCTTGGAGATGCTCTGTACAGGAGCAGTGGAATGGGAAGTACCACCTATGAGATTGTATCAACAGACTGCAGTGTGCTTATGTTTCAAGATAGTGCACTCCAAGTGCCAACAAAAACAAAGTGCATGTTGCTGAAGAAAACCAGTACAATATACTCCCTGCAAATGTATTTTAGTATTAAAAGTCTGCTCCCTTCATTGTTGCAATTTAGAAATCATAACAAAGTGTGGTGCAGAAAATGTTTTTTAATGTTACTTTAGCTACTTTAAAACCTTGAAAAAATGTTATCCCTCTTTCACTTAAAACGTCTTCTCTCACATTTTGTGAATTGTCAGCCTTGTTTCTCATCCTGTAATGGCTTTTGAAAAGAAAAATTTACAGTTCTGCTCAAAACAGTAAAGCTAACATTTGTATTGTCTTAGAATCTAACTAACTGCATTAGAAAAAAGCATTGACGTCACAACTGAACATGGAGGTGAAAATATTGTAGATTGCATGTAGTGGTGTAAATCAGAGTTTTCACATTCACAGTGAATATTTAAATGTATTTTTATCTCAGTAGAAGCTATGAAATTTAACTTTCCATGCACAAATACAGCAAGATTATCTCTACAGAACACCTATTTAGAGTACACTAGGAAAATAATTAACAACATTGCAATGATGCAGCAGAAAGCTTTCAATGCAGGGGCCAAATCTTGTACAGCTAGAGATGCAGAGGACATAGACAAAGCAATTTTTAAAAAGGCCTTTAAACAAGTGAGATGATGATTCCATTATCATGAAGCAATGAAGAGCCTGGAGAAGCCTGAAGACTATAACATTGCACATCCTTGGGTAGGTGCCTATTAAGAAGATGGAAGTCAAGCAGTAATTCCCAATTAGCTCTCCAAGCACTGAATGTCATACATGAGGTTGTTGGGATCCCCATCAACACATCTGCTTATAACCACACTGAAGCACCTGCCCCAGGGACAGCTGGAATATGGAAATGCCCTGAGTATACAAAAAGAGGGTATTTGATGCTGATTTTATTATTGCTTTTTGAGGGGCACACAGTACTAAGAGGTGCAGAAGTTATTTCAGTCCTTAAAATAGTTCCCTAAGTGTTAAGCTGTAGCACAGAAAATTTCAAGGTATGTTGTATTTCCCACATAAATCACTGGCAAGACTTTACATACAGTCATCAGATAGCTCTTCAGTGAAAACACACCAGGCTGTTCTGCCTAGAGAAGGGTTTTCTCTTCATGATCATATAATATCATCACTAATTTATCTGACACTCATTTCCCCAACCCACCCACTCTTTTCCCTGCTCAACACTCCTTACCTCCTTGTGACATTTCTTGAGCAGACTGATAATTAGGTTACACTCTTCAGTGTGCAGATGAGGAGACAGGTCTGGATGCATCTTTAGTTAGAGATGATCTTAGTAGCACAAGGACAAGAATCTGAGACAATTTCCACCTGCCAACATCAAGATAGTGTAACTAGCAAGTCTGATTTAACACATAAGGTATTATCACCGTGTTATTTTAACAAAAAATATTTGAGATCAAAATGCAGTTTAATGCGTATAATTTATATTACATGGTTACAGTCATTAAACCCAGTACATATCTGATCTTCTACACAACCCAAATGTTAACAGTCAACTAGAAGTTTATAATCTTGACTATCACAGACATAAGCACATACGTGGGATTTTAATTTTCAGGGAAGCTCTAGCAGCATTAATCTTTCTTGAACTCCAGATTATCTTTTCACTTTCCTACTTCAATTTTCTGCTTTCTTGCTTTAAAAAGCTACGTGTATGTGATTTTCTTTCTACCTTCTACGAAGATCGCAACAGGAAGCACAACGCTATTTCATTACAGCACTCTGAGAACTGGCACCTTTTTTAGTTATCTACATGCTTTTTAAAAAATCCTAATCCAGACATTGGTGATGCTTTAAAAACTGGTATTTAATCACTTCATCAGTAACAATATTTTTTTTAAATCACTCAGAATTTAAATGTCCCTTCTTGCAATTCCATGTTTTTGCCTCTTGCTCTTCGCTGTGCTCCTTTGAAAAGCAGCTGGACTGGTCTTCTACATGAATCCCCCACTCTGTCAGATAGTGGCAGGAAGCACTTCGGCTTCCTTCAAGTTTTCTCTCTGGAACACTAACAGGGAACACCCTTTCCTGCAGGGTTCCGTGGGGAGGGAGCAAGTTCTTTAGCCGAAATGGAGTGAAAGTACCATGTGACAGTGGCTGAAAGAAGTTGACATCTTTGTTCAGGAAGACCACCAGGAAGGGGAGGAGAAAAGTCCAGTTCATACCAGGACTAATGGGCTCATCTTGGCAAAATTTTATTTTTATGGCCCATACTGCCACTGAATTAGAGAGATGCCTGTTTGTTTGTTTACTTAATAACTTGTCATTTCCCCTTCTCCCAAAGGGATCACCTTTCCAGTTGCAATATATCAGGCAAACACCACTACAACTTGTACTAAGCAGCCATCACTGTCTTAACACTCCTACAAGACAGACTGGACAAATACAAGTAGTCAATGGTCAGATTTTACAATTGCAAAATCCCAAAATTCAGCTGAAATGCTGGCAGCTATAATCTCCACTGCTATTCCTAAAATCCTCAAGGAATATATTCAGCTTAAAGAGCCACATACACTCATATTCCCCAGTATTTCTCATCATGTGTTCAGCTTAACAAGAGTTATATTCCCACAAGCAAACTTAATTTTAAAAATCCAAACATTTAAAAGCCTCTTGAGAACCATGAGAATATGTTCCACATAGCGGTGTAGTGATTTCTTCCAAAAACCTTCCCCCAGACTATCTGGAAATCTAATGTTACACTACACTTACTCTTAGCACAGAAGTTGTTGGAAAATGTACAAGTTGCTTAAGCATTCTTTTCAACAAATTAACAAATGAACCTTTAGAAATATGACAGCAGGAGCATGGCTGCAACAGCAAAGTGATTAAGAACCCTGCTGTGTTATTGCCACCAGCTTTTGATTGCATGCCACACAAAGTCAATATGTTTTAAATTTATCAGTAGAGCTTTTTTGATAGCTCTGGAGTTAGCATTCCCCTGAGAGGGTGACCTGCTCAACGGCTGTGTGTTACTTTAACATGTGTGAACCCAGATGATTATTAAAGCTCTTCATCATTCAGCTTCTGCCTGTGCTTCCTAAAACTGTCATCGGAGCTGGCAGTCTCAGAAGAAAGCAAGAGCACTGTCCTAATGAAACAGGGAATGCACATCAGCACAGGCCAGGAAGTCAAACGGAGCATTTCAAGGAAAGATTCATTATTTCTAAACTAAGATTGGTAGTCACTGCCATTGTTTACAATATTATTCTCAAATTGTGGATGAAAGCCATCAATGCCATAAACAGAGGTGATGGTGTGTTTCATCAATTAAAAGCCTTCTAACAACTCTAAGGGATTTTCCAATGGCACCTCTTGCAGAATAGATGCTATAAATCAAAGGTGTTAACTGTCACACCAGTTCATAGATCAGTACTCCTGACATTTTCAAACAATATTCTAGTTACCAACTAGCATTAGTCAACTAGTGTTAGAATGCTTCAAGTTCAATTAACAGCACTCAATTCAATGCAGGCTGCAATGGACTAAGTAACAAAACATCTTTCTGAGCTTCCCTGGAGCCTTTAAGCACTTCTGAAGCTATGACGGAGCAGTGTTACCAGTGCTAAACATTAAACTGATGTTTAGAAATGTCAGATTAGACAGCGATCTAGAAATGAGCAGGGAAGGCTAAAATCTTTTTGCTGGAGGGGAACGACTCTGATAGACAAAAGAGTTTCAAGAGAAACAACGTGTGTGAAGAAAGGACATTGGTTTCCTTAGTTTCTTTTTAATAACATCCTAATGAAAAATAACAATTGCAAGTTGCCATCTTACCAGAATTTAAGTCCAAACGCACAGAATTTTATATAGGTGGTAGCTCATAGGGAATTGAAATATGAAAGAACATTGGGAAAACAAACAAAAAAAAATCATGGGACAAAATTGTGAATAAGTAATATAAAATTTCTGTACAAGAAATACTAGCAGTGAAGTAAAAGAACAATATTTAGAAAATACAGGAATTGCTTTAGGACTGAAAAATGCTAAGCAAATGTTAATATCTGAAATGAATATTTGGAGAGAAGTAAAGAAATGATCTCTTTACATAATGGCACTGACATATTTCACTGGTTTGCACAGAAATGTTCTGCCCTTTAACGTGTTTCATATGAGATTCAGCGCAATTTTTAATTCCTTGTTAAAAATTGCATTACATAGCTATCTCAATGATTTGGTTAAAATACCTTAAAAATGCACATTTCTGTAAACTGTAACTATGAACATAGAAGACATAGATAAAGACAATTAATCTTCCAACTTCCTAAACCAGTTTCTAAATCTATGTTATTCTTCTGGGAAAAAAAAAATTAAGAAATTGTCTCATTCCAGTATAATATTCTGTCTTAAGTAGGGAAAATACAGAATATTCTAGCTTTATAGTTTCCAACATAAACCAGATTTTTTTCTAAAAAACCAAAAGCCTAAAGCTAGAAATTCTCTAATAATGATACTGAACTTCCAATACTAATATTTCTCTTTAGAAAAATAATGAGATAATTCCTTGTGTAAGCAATCTTGGGACACCAAGCAACTCAAATTTCCTAACAGCAATCAACATATAAATTATCAAGATGTGATACTCATCCTTAGTCTGAAAATTGATATATACATGTGTTCAACACATTAAATATTTAATATTAATTGCAAAAGGAACCTACATGTACTACAGAATCCAAATAAAACTGCAGACACCCAGGAGGTAGGCAGAAACCAAAGGCTGACCCAAAGAGCAGGGAAGAACACTGTGGGCATTTCATATTTGCCACCAAAATTTAGGATAAAGTGCTCATTTCTCTCCACGTGCCAATTTCTCCTCCTGACCTCCTTATGGAAAAAGGCAGCAAAAGGACCCAGCTGTGTGGAGAAACAAAGGGTTCAGTACATTCCCACTTCTTCCCAAAATCAAGTGTGAGGTCGGCATGTCAGGAATCCACTTAAGTTCCCTTCTTTTCTCAGAATCTCCCATAAATATGAACTAAGCAGCTCCCTGATGCAGAAGGAAAACTAAATTAGGTTCCTTTAGTTTTGCTGATTAGCCTAATGCTTAATATTTCCATGCTTGAGGGACAACAATGAAGGGAAGGTTTAAATCCAGGTAATTGTTTCCATAAGATGCTTTTTCCATATTTAATTAAAACATGTTAGAAGCCTACTTTTTAAACCAATTTTTAATATTTTCCGTAAGAAAAGAACACAATAATTTTTTTTTCAACTTTCTAAAGTCAATGGTAAAAAATCCCCAAACCACATAAATCCACATACTGTTCAGAAAAATGACCTCTTAAAGCAAAACGCAAATCCTTGTTTAGCAACCCTGACGATGAAAAATTATGTCTGAGCACCTACATTGCTAATGATGAAGCTCGTTAACAAGAACACAGAACTCTGCTTTCTACAGCGCCACAGAAGACAAATATTTGCTGCAAACACTCAGCTAACACCCACAAGGCGGCAGCAGGACCGTGCAAACCACAACAGGGACTCACAGCAGGGAGGGGAACAAACCTGCGATTCCTCTGAAGCCACTCTACTCTCCACATTTAACATTTATTTTTGCAGTTAATGTCACTGTCTAACCTGAGTAAGACAAAACACCTGGAGTTTCACATTCTCAGTTGCACAGTATTGTTCTGTTCGGCGTTTGGAAATAAATATTTACAATCCAAACAACTTCTTGTTTAGTCAAATCCTTTCTGTTTTCTCTAGGATTGTACAAATTTTTAGCATAGCAATTGGATTCAGCTCCTCACCTAACAGGCTGGTGTTACCTCAAGGTATCATTCATGCCACTTCAGCAGAACTCCTGCATTCCTAGTGTTATCTCTCATACACAAAGAATTTTGACAATAGCTTTGAGTACTCAGAGATCAGTGAAATGAGAAATTGCAGTTGATGCACATCATTTCAAAACCCAAGGGAACTCAAAACTCAGGACTTTGTTTTTACCTAACATTGATATCATTAACATCTTCCAGACCAGGATATTAAAGTGTCATGCCATGCTGCTGTCCTTAAGGCTGTGATTAGCACATTGACAATAACCCCAAAGTTTCCAAGATCTCCAAGAAATTTAAAAATCCACTTCAATAAACCAAGCTTAGCTAAATCTTACTAAATTTACTCATAACAACTTGAATGTCAGTCTCAGAAACTATGCACTGGTTTTCTAACATTACTTATTAGAATGGGAGGAAGTAATTTAGAAACATATCTATGAAGACTACAAAGGAAATGGAAAAAGGGTCAATTATGTCTACTTCTAGATCTTTTTCATTATGTAGAATGCACTTACTTTGTCTGAACCTAAGGAAAAATTATTTCTTTGAAATGTTGATAAATAAGATCCATTCTGATTTAACCTTTTCACATCACCATTTTCTGCCAACAATTCAATGTCCCTCATGAGCTCACCTGCTACTTTTAGTAGTAAGTACCTGATGAAACTACATCATACCTGATCGCATACTTAGCAAAGCAAATTAAAGTGTTAGTCCTAAGAAATAGAGCAGGTTGAACACCAACTTGAATATTAATTTCTGCAATTTTGTTTAAGGTGATCGAGTAAATCATAAGAAGGCATTTTCACTTCCTGGCAATTATTTAAGGTCGTGTCCATACAAGAAACATCAGCAGAGTTTTGGGACATTTAGTGGCATATTTTTATTATACTGCCAGTACCATTGCACAATACAACACTATATCATAGATTATCGAACCAATCTCTTCCTATTCCTGCTATGCCTTTTCAGTACATACAGTTAAGAATAACAAGATCCAGACAGCAAAAAGTAATGCACTGTCTAGTGGAAGGTGTCCTTGCCCGTGGCAGGGGGTTGGAACGAGGTAATCTCTGAGGTCCATTCCAACCTAACCCTCTCTACGATAACATCAGGGCAAGGTGCTGTCACCAAATTCCTGTTTTGGCAGCTGCTCTTGTACTTCAAGAGCAAGTACATCAGCTGCATTCACCAGACCAGGCTTCATTCCATCTCATCTCCATTTCATTAATTTCCCAAAGAAGAACATTATGAACCTAACAGAATCTTCTTGCTTACTGCAGAAGAGTTTTTCCCCTTCAAAGAGAACGACAGCAAGAGGATCACATTTCCATGTTGGAAAAGAGAGGCTCTGACCCTTCGAGCAGCCCGATCCCGTGACGAAAGGCAGGCGACACTCGGCAGAAAGTAAACATCGTAACACGGTTCTGCCATGGGGTGCGAGGGGCTGGGGCAGCTGCTGTTCACCAGGTTAAGGCAGGGGGGTCCCACTGAACCAGCCCGCGCTGTCCGCAGCTCCTCACTAATCCGGGAGGCCTTAAAGAGGCGATGGGACACACAGACACAGGAAAAGCAGCTTACGGCAGCCACAACGGAGACACCCCTGATCCCCCTCAGAGCTGCCCTTCCAAAATGATCGGGAGCCCAGGGGGCCGATGCGCGGTGAGCGGAAGGCCCCAGAAGCGGGACCCGAGCTCGGCTCGGCACGGCTCCCCAAGCCAGGCGGTGGGAAGAGAAGAAGGCAGCAGGAGGAGGGTGGGGGGGGGGAGTTTCCCTACACACCCTCTTTTCCCCGAATTTTTCTCTTTCCCGCTGGCTCTGCCCGAGGCCGCCCCTCACTCACCCCGGGGTAGGGCGGGCTCGGTGACTCGCACAGCCTCCGCCGGAAGCCGCCTCAGAGCGAAGAGCGCGAACGGCGCCGGCGCCGGGGCGGGGCGGGGCTGCAGGCGGGGAGCCCTGTGATTGGACGGACGGGGCACTGTGCGGGGTCTGATTGGTCGGTTCGAAAGGCGAGCGGCGGGAGCGGCGTGAGGCGGCCCGGCCGGGTCGGGTCCATTCGATCAGCGGGTTCTGCGCGCTCGCGCCCGCTGTCTGCGGGCCCCGGACACCCATCGGACCGGACAGACAGCAGCAGCCCTGGGCGGGACACAGAGCCTCATCCCTCTGCACCAGGCCGCGGTCAGTAAGGGAAACTTCTAAGGGCGTGACGTGGTCTGTTCGGCTTGAAGAGGAGACTGAGGGGGGGACACATCGCAGTGTACAACTTTATCGTGAGGGGAAGTGGAGGGGCAGGCAGTGATCTCCGACAGTGACAGGAAATGGCATGAAGCTGTGTCAGGGGTGGTTTAGGCTGGGTACCAGGAAACAGTTCTTCATCCAAAGAGGGGGTTGGGCAGTGGAACAGGATCCCCAGAGCAGTGGTCACAGCACCAAGCCTGACAGAGTTCAAAAAGTGTTTGGACAACACTCTCGGGCACCTGGTGGAATTATTGAGGTGACCTGCGCAGGGCTGGGAGTTGGACTTAGTGATCCTTGTGGATCCTTTCCAACTTACAATATTCTATGATTCAGTGTCTATGTAAGTTATTGCACGTATTTTAACTTGCCACTGTCTAAATCTGTGGTAGTGCTGCACTTAGGACTGACATCAATGTTAGCCAGTTGTGCCGAGGTGCAGCTTTGTACATCTTCGAAGGGAGCAAGGCCCCTGAGCCTTACCTTCTAAAGAAGGTCTTACCTTCTTTAACCTTTCAGCTTTCAAGGTGGTTCCATCATGGATGAAACTGTGGCTGAGTACATCCGAAGAACTGTGCTAAAAATCCCAAGGGATGAAATCAAGACGATGCTGCAGAAATGGGGCTTTCTGTCTGAGGCACAGCTGCAGACTCTAAATTTCCATCAGATAAAGGACAACATTTCTCAAGAAATTGTTCAACTCTGTGAGGTAAATCCTCTCCTTCAGAAACTGTTGGTGACGTATAGGATGCATGTAGAAGCATCACCAAAACAAACAAACAAATAAACAAACATTAATCTTTGGCCACAACCCAGCCTCAGATGGGACTTTGTAGTCTGGAAAATGTAAGCTGTAAATGTAAATGTAACACCACAGATTTTGTCTGATCTATAGGCATGTAGAACGGACCCATACTAAGTATGGTAATACATGTTTTGAGCTCTAAGTTACATATGGTAGATAAAAGTTCAGTGTGTTAAACCTTTAAAAATGGGTGTGTTTCTAAATTGCAAAGTAAAGGCATTGATTCAGGTGTCTACTCATTACATAGTCCTAATTTAAATCTATTTAGTGTGGGTAATGATAACACTAGTTTGTATCTTTTAGACTTTTAGTATTTTTTTTTAAGTTTCCTTGGCCAGACTTACTTCCATTCAGTGTGGTGTAAGCAAAAAAATTATCTAACTGATTTTGGTGTACCAGGAGTCTTTATATATAATATCATAACCCGGGTAGATACAGTTATTACCGATATCTCTTGAATTCTACAGCTTTTTATTCATACTCAAATATTAATTACCTGGAGTGTGGATCACTTCAGGAAAGAAACTATTAAGTTATTCTCGTAAGATAGCAAATGTCATATTTTAAAATAGCGCTTTTTTTGTGAAATACTTGTATCTGTAACAAATTATCATGCAGTTTCTTAAAAATCTTTTCATGCTGTAAAGCATAAGTAAGCAATAACCAATTATGATAAAACTCCTGACAGTGAGATACTAGTCAGTGTTGCATTACGTCACAAATACCCATTAACTTTCTTTCTAATTGCTTGTACATCATAAGAACATATAAGGATTATGGTCCTCTTGCTGCCTCTGCAGAGGAACACTTAAACCTTGCTGAAATAGTTTTCATTATTGATTTCTCAAAACCTGGGACCAGGTGTGGGGCCTTTGAAGAGAGTGTATGTGCTGTGGGCTTCAATGCAATGTCCTTTAAACTACCAATATTGAGATTTTTCACTTGCTAAACAGTGTGATTGAGCATTCTGGACCTGTAGTTCACAATGCACTCTTGTTCTTTCCAGGAAAATTCTGCAGACATAAAGCAAGCAGCTGTTCTAGATATAATTTGTAAGTAAAAAGTGAATTAAAATGACATTAATTTTTTCTAAGTAAGTTGATAATGCCCTTAATTACACAGCAATTACCCTAGTGTGGTGCAGATGCGTGTGGGGTAAGCACATCACGTTTTAGATTCATCTTTTTGGATGTGACTTCTTTTACAAAAAGCTCAAGATCAACAGAAGTATATAACTCTTAACACCAATATTAATTCACAACTTGATTAGACAATGGTTAAATCCCAAGGTTTCTTCTAACAGTCTACATGTCTTACGTTTGAGTTTTGGGCAGTTTAGGTAAAACCCTTCCTTAAACATTGAATCCCAGGGATGCCCTTTATTAGCTGCTCACTAAATTACAAAAGAACTTTACATCTCTTTTAATTAAAAAACTATTTTGCTGTTATGATTGTTATGAGTGGTAGTTTAAGAATGTCAATACATTATATTGCATTATCAGAAGTAATATTTTTAAAGTAACCTGTCTGTAAAAGTACTGTAAAATTCTTTGTTCCTTTAATTACTGTTTGATAATACACTACGTTATTGAGCAATTCCTATTTTTCTTAGACAACCACATCTACCAAAACAAAAGAATGTGGAGTGTTTACCAGATGAAAAAATCAGGTAAAATGTCTTCCCTTGCTGTAATCCCATAATTCTCAGCAACTTAGTGTTATGCTGCCTCATATCCTACATTTTAAACACAAATGTAGTCTCATCTGGATTTTTTCTATACAGACATTAACATTTTACTGCAGCCTAGTATGAATTTTTCAATGGAGATTAATGTTTTTAGAATACTTTTTATTAACTTCTCAAGCAAATACTAGATATTAGTAAGTGCTAATTAAATATTAACTACTTCTCTGTATAGCAATAACAAGGGTCAGAAGTAAAGTACAGCTCTTTGTATAAGGTTTTGCAAGTTCAACTTTTTCTGCTTAATTTTGTTTCAGCAAAACTAAAAACATCTCTAAACTACTTCTTATAGACACAAATCTTATTTCTGCCTGGGTTTTTTGTCTCATGTAACAGGAGAAGAATTGGAATATTTTGACATAACAGATTTCAAAAAAAAGTTTAAAGGAAGAATTCGGTCAGCCTTGAAAAATGTAAGAATAAATCCATTCTAAATTTGCTTCAGAGCTCTGGTGTCAATATGTTGTTTTCATAACTGTCCCTTACGGTTTGAGTCAAAAATTAAATGGAATTATTCATGGAATGATAGGAACTCCATGTGACATAGGAAAAATGTATTGCATGTCTGTTTTAGCAACTTCACAATTATGCTGGAAGGAAATAAAATGGAAGTTTGTCTTAAAATGTGACTGGCTTCAAGAAAGGCAGCATGTTCGTGGTTTTTTATCAAATCTTAGCCCAATTTGCAGGAGCCTTTACTTGCTTTAGCTCACCAGCTTCATTTGGGCAAGGTAGTAGAAAATGCCTCTGGCTGATTACCTGTGTCACTCCTTGACACCCAGTGGGTTCCCACTGACAACAGGAGAGGGCAACAAATACAAATCACACTCAGCCAATCAGCTGCAGTTCACATCACTCTTATAATAAAGTTTTGCAATATTTTGGGGTTTCTGTTTGGTTTTTTTTCTAAGCCTTCTTGAGTCAAGGTAAAAAGTAAACAAGGAGCAAATCAACAAAAATAGGAAAGGGAGTGTTCAGAATTTTGATTGTGTATTCTTGAGCAGTGATAAATATTATATTCACAAGTTGATAAAAAGTTTAGTTGCTCAAAAAATGGACTGTTGGAATTATTGCCACTAGCCCTCCTTCTAAACAGACATCTTTGTGTTGTTTTCCCAATAGAGAAATCAGTGCTTTTGTAATAAGCTATTTTCTATTTTCAACCTTCAGAAGAAAATGTATATTGACAGGAAGAAAAGCAATATTAGAGTTTAAAAGGTGATTCTTCTTTTTATCCCAGTTTGTGAGGTTATTGTTTTTCTGTGGGAATTTTATATAAATACAATTCTTACAACGCTAGTGGGTTTTTTTCTTATTCAAGTAGTGGTACTAAATTATGTTTGGGTCTTGTGAACACAGATGTTAAAGAGATGAGAAAATCTTTATGGATACCTAAATGTGTTGGTAAAACAAAGCTTTTCTTTTTCTATCAGGTCACCATCACCTTTAAGGAATATGAGGATAATGCAATCTGGATTAGAGTTGCCTGGGGAACAGCATATAAAAAGCCAAACCAGTACAAACCCAGCTATGTTGTGTACCATTCACAGACTCCTTACGTCTTCATTTCTGCCTCAGTGCTGAAGAGCACCTTGCCTCTGCTGTGTCAGGTACAGAATAAAACTGCTTAGACCCTGACTTCACCACAGTCATGTAGAGCTATAATTGGGTTAGCTTTTAAGAGGATGGGTAAAGACTCCTCACTTAACATAATTTGCTAAACTACATCTTTTTTTTTTTTTTTTCTCCTTAGCGCATGATAAAAATGGGGCAAAACCCATATCTCTGGATTGGTGCACTGTGAATAAATTCAGTTTATTGGGATTTTTACTGCTCCTGAATTTAATTTCTTAACCAAGTCTTGGGCAGTATTCCATTAAATTGTCTCACAGAAGTTGAAGAATATTATATCAACACTGTTAACTTCAAGAACTAAGCATATGAGCTCATCAGGGAATGCTGTTCATTTCTGTTAACTCGTGGTGATCAGCTTTGGTAGTCTTTGTTCCTCTGTTCAGAAATTTCCTCAAATTTCTGTAGTAGTAATTCTGATATTTTATGATTCTGTTTGTTTATTTTTCAGCTGATAAGACTATGGGACTTAGCTTGTTAATACTGTGAAAGCTTTTAAATATTAACCTGATCTTAATAATCTCTGCAACATTTTTTCAGATATGAAAATCTTGCTAGTTAAAGGGCAGTTGCTTACCTTGAAACAAAAACGTCACAATGTCTAGAGATGCTATGTTTTTTACATATTACAAACACAGTGGTGATTAAGACTGATGTTAAAACAATTTCAATTTTTATTTAAAGGCCCTGATTGTTGCTTCCAATTACCATGACATCCGTGAAATGGAGCTTCGAAGTCATTCTTTAAACTCCCTTAAAGATATTGTGTTTAAGAGATATAGCCAGGTGAGCCACTTCACAAGTAAATCCTAAGATAAGTCTTGCTTTTTGTTTCAGGCCTAGTTCTCACCCCCTAACAAGGGGGAAAATTCACCTTTTCCAAGAGAGCATCAAGTTAAAATAATATTGAACTACTGAGGTCGACAGCCTTTCATGAAGGTAACATTGCAATGGGGATGTAATTATTTGGTATCCCACATACTCTTTATTATTGTTATTCCTGATGGCTAAACTCAGACTAAAAATTATATGAATGATTCAGTCCTAAGCTTTTTTAGCATCCTTTCATTAGGCTTCCTAGAGCCATGAGTTGAAGGCTGTTGGAATGGGTACTTAGCCTGCTCATCCATGTAAAACTTGTAAATAGGGAAATATCCTAAGACAGGCATTTTTTTTCAAAATTAGGTTGGCTTTCAGCCTTCTAGCAATGGTCAAAATTTGGAAGATCATTCTTTCAGAATGAGAAGTAAAAGGAAATATCTTGAAGTTCTTTTCAGCTAGAGGTTCTAAAAGTAGAACTGAACTAAAATCTTTTTTCTCTCTCTCTCTCTCCATTTAGAACTTCCAAACTTACTATCCAAAACCTCTGCAAGGAGGGAATGTGGAACCAGAAAGTGGTATGTATATTTGAAATGGAAAGTCAGTTTAAATGTCATTCCTGCTGGCTTGTGAAATGAGACTGATAAAAGGAAATGTACATATGCTGCATTCCCATTATGTTATCCATCCCTGGTGTCTTAATCCTGGCTGGCACTGGGAGAGGTCAGTATTTCCCATGACTGGCATGGGACATGGAAAACAAAACCACTCAGTGCCCAGTATCTCACATTAGCTTGTGTTTTTCTCTTGGTAAGAACTGAAGATATAAATGGTAGACACAACTACCTTATCCAAAAAAAGAGTGCAATGAATTCATTAAAACTGTTCTTTTCAAATTTTCATTGGAATAATCTGATCAGAAAAACAGTATTGCAGCAGCTGACAACATTGTCTTTCCGTTTTCTTTTCCCTACTCTTTTCCCCTGCAGCAGATATAAGGATAGTTCAAGAAAACAGAAGTGAGAAAGAAAGAATCCACAGACTGAACTTGGAAGTTTTTGGTGGTGGTCGCCAACCAAAACTTGAATTTGCACAATACAAGGTAGGAAAAGCAACTAATTTGATTTAGGGTTTTATAATTTTAATGTAGTGGTAGTCAGATTAAATTTCAAATTTAAGAAATACTGTGGGATTTTTTAAACTTTCAGGAGGACATTTTAAAATAAATGAGTTAAAAGTCTCTGTAAGAAACAGGCTTAAATTTGGTCAGAGTTTTCGATCGTGTTTCAGTCTTTCAGCCTTGTGAACACTCAGCATTTTGACCTGTTTTTGTAATAAAGGTAGACTTAGACCAGCAGTGTCTTGGAGCATGAGAAATTAGGGTTATTTTAAGTATATGCAGAGCTTATGCTATGTATAACACCATAACTTACTTCTCGATGATGCACAAGTTTTATTGCATGAACAGATAAATTGAAAATTCTAAGAGATACTTCATGTTTTACATTACTGAACAAGCTGCCTTTTGCTTTCAGTAGAAAACTCTTTGCCACATGGTGGCACCCTCAGATTTTACTACAACATTCCTCCAGCTGGGATCATGTTCTCATTATCAATTGGGAACAGTCTCATTTAAATGTTTGAATGTAATATGTAATAACATATAAAAAAATATATTCATTGCTTATACTCACTGGTTAAATTTTGTGTTAACAGCTTGAGACAATGTTTAAAAGTGATCCTAAAATGGGTGTTTTGGATAAAAAAGAGCCATTCAGATGTTTGGTCAAGTTTTCTAGTCCACATCTCTTAGAATCACTGAAATCCTTGGCACCAGCGGGTAAGTGTTCCAACTCTATAAAATGGAGGGAAATTCCAGAGTTTTAAGTGGTTTTGTCATGCTACATTCTGCTTGTATCTTGCATAAGGGAGCAGCTTCATAGTTTGTTTAGAAAAAGAAACATAGTAGAATAAAAATTGTTATCACTTTAAAAACATGTCTAAATATATAACATTTTATTCTTAGAATTACTGGTTTGTACATGGACACTCAAGCTGTGGTTTTAGTTTTAGTGGTTTAGTTTTGCATTTCAGTTTTACAACAGTTATGAAAGGTAAATAATGGTTGAGTACAGCTGTAATTATCTGTCTCTCTCTCTCTCTCTCCAGGTATGGCTGATGCACCACTTTCACCACTCCTTACATGCATACCACATAAAGCTAGGAATTATTTTAAAATTAGAGAGAAAAAAGGTTTATTTCCAGAAAGTTTTTTAAGCCCTTAATTTAAAACTGATTTATAGAGAAATATGCAACTCATTTATTACTGCTATTAATCTAAAACCATCATAAACTTTTAAAAAATAACTTATTCTTTGTTAATACCTTATAGTTTTTTCCAAATTATGGCTCTTTCTTGAATTATTTTTCCACAGTTGTCTTTAACAGAAGTTAGCCTTAGCTAATAAAAATGCAAGTTGGAAAGTTTAAACAGAGATGGTGGTTATTTTAAATTTAAATGTCATGACTGCTCTTAACTGTATTTTTAATGGTATTGGTGAAGTTAAAGCTTAATAAAGACACAATAATAGCTGAAGCTATTCAGTTTGCTATCATAGCTGTAGATGGCTACAATATTGCAGGTGGCCTTTCATATTTTGGACAGAACCTGCCCTGTTTGGAACAGGTGAATAGTTCCATTCAAATGGATGGGGCTCCCTGCCTGCAGCTCAGGCATGTTTTTATCTAAGTTGATGAACTGTACTCAAAGACTATTACAGGGCGTGGGGGAGAATGGACTTTTGGAATATAGATGTCAGTAATAAGCTTCCATCCAGCTTTAGGAGGTATTAATTCAGCTTCCAAAGTCTTTCTCACCAGGGGCAACAGCCAGTTACAAATACTTGAAAATCTGCCTGTTGCCATTAATGTCTTATGAAACTTTATCTTGGAAGAATACAATGAAAGAGGCAATTTTTTCTTTTGAGGAAGGTACATGTTTTAGAATATCTCAGCTAATCATTTTATCCTTCAGAAATCCTTGCCCATTGCCACTGGTTTTTTGCTTGGGGACAGAGATTATGGAATCAAGATGGCAACAGTCGCTAATGCAAACAGCTTTGCATTGGAGTTCTTTAGAGCTGGTAAATGTTGGTAATTGTGTAGATATTTGCTGCTTTGTTTTTTGAGCTGGATTTGATTGGAAGATTCAGTTAAAATGTGCAAGTGTTTCTTTTTAATTCTGTTATCAGGACTCTTTCGTATGTACTTGGTGTATATAGAATTCCAATATACTTTCAATATCTCAGTGTGCAGAAGCAGCCATATGTCCAGAGGTTGTATGGCCATGTTTGTTTTTAGACTGTAAATAAATGTGTAAATTAAGTCTTATAAAAGTTTGTTTGGCCTGACTTGAAAACATTACTTGTCATATACTGATTTTTGGTTTGGGTCGGTTTTCAGCACCTTTATAACTCACACATGAAAAGAGGTTTAGGACTATCTGCTAGTGGTATGGATTTAGGAATTCCACCTGAGTGATTTAAATGTTGATTTGACAAAATACTTAACATAATGTCAGGAGTCTGGAAGAATTCCAGGTTTGGTGTGATAGACATTAAGAGCTGGCTCTTAACATGTCTGGCTCGTACTTCCAGGATTCAGATCCATTAAGATACTAGCACCCATTTCACTCTGTGCAACTTGTTTTTCATAATGCTCTCTCCCAAATAACCTAAATGCCTGGGCTGGCAGTGATTTACCGTAAAAGTAAAGTTCCCAAATGCTCTAGAACACTGTGAGTACCTGGCCTACTGCCTCTTGTTTCTGGGAAAGGCAGTCTCCATCCCCTTTTTAACATGCCCTTTTTGGTATCTCTTATTTTCAGAGATGTTTCATCTCTAACTTCCTGTAAGCAGGGATATTCAAGGAACTATGCAGTATTTCCAGTTGTGTATTTATTAATTTGTCAGGAAACATCTTCAACTCTTGGGTTCCTTCTTGCTGAGCAGGTGTCCCCAGCAAGGGAGGTGAGGAGAAGGTAAGGCAAAAGGGGGAAAGTGGAGACCAAACTTGTCATCCCCACTCCAGTTGGTCTCTTCCAGCAAGTTGGACGTTTGGGGTTGGACCAGATGACTTTTAAAGGTCCCTTTCGACCCAAACTGTTCTGTGCTAACCCCCAGCAGCAGACCACAGGCAGCTGAGGGCACAGGGGCTGCAGGAACAACACACATCCTGAGGCTACACCTATGGCATAACTCCTACTCGATAAATGGTGTTCATCTTTTCCCTTAACTTGACCTGCTATAGGGGAAAAGCCTCTGTGTGTTGTGTTGATGATTCCAACATCCATAAATCTGTTCTGAGTTGGAAGGAATCCATAAGGCTTGTCAAGTCCAGCTCCTGGCTCTGCACAGAAATCCCACCCTCTGCCTGAGAGCATTTTCCAAATGCTCCTGGAGCTCTGTCAGCCTGCTGCTGTGACCACTTCCTAATGTTCTAATGCCCGACTACGCTGGATGAAGAACCTTTTACTAATATCCAACCTCACCCTCCCGCCAGAGCTCCAGCNCGGGGGCTTGGGGCGGCCCCCTGCGCCCGTGAGGGACGTGCCGCCCGCCGGGGAGCTGGTGCGGCCCTCGGTGACAGAGCTGTCCCAAGTGCGGACCAACATCCTGTGCACCGTGCCCGGCTGCGGGAAGGTGCTGCCCAACAGCCCGGCCCTCAACATGCACCTCAGCAAGGCGCACCCGCTTCAGGTACCGCCGTGAGGCCGGCCCGGCCCCGCCGCCCCCTCCCGCTCGGCCCCTCACCGTGGTTGCGGGGCTCTGTCGTGGCGCAGCGCCGTGTTCCGCCCCGGGGCCTGCGGCCGGCTCGGGTCCGGGGCCGGGGGGCGGCTGCGGTGTTGGCTGCGCTGGGGTTTGGTTCGTAGTGAGATTGAGGAGAGGCGTGATTCCCCACCCTGAGAAGAACTGGGATTCTTCCGAGAGATTCTGGGAGAACTGGGATTGTTCAGCCTGGAAAAGATGTTTTGGGGTGACCTAATTGAGGCCTTCCAGTAGCTGAAGGGAGCTCACAACCCAGCAGCAGACCACAGGCAGCTGAGGGCACAGGGGCTGCAGGAACAACACACATCCTGAGGCTACACCTATGGCATAACTCCTACTCGATAAATGGTGTTCATCTTTTCCCTTAACTTGACCTGCTATAGGGGAAAAGCCTCTGTGTGTTGTGTTGATGATTCCAACATCCATAAATCTGTTCTGAGTTGGAAGGAATCCATAAGGCTTGTCAAGTCCAGCTCCTGGCTCTGCACAGAAATCCCACCCTCTGCCTGAGAGCATTTTCCAAATGCTCCTGGAGCTCTGTCAGCCTGCTGCTGTGACCACTTCCTAATGTTCTAATGCCCGACTACGCTGGATGAAGAACCTTTTACTAATATCCAACCTCGCCCTCCCGCCAGAGCTCCAGCCATTTCCTCGTGTCCTGTCGCTGATCAGCGGAGAAATCCGTGCCTGCCTCTCCCCTGCCCGGTGGAGCACAACGAACGCAGCCCCTCGGCCGTGCAGCGGAGCGGCCTGAGGGCGGTGTGCGCGGGGCCGGGTCCCGTGCCCAGGCCGGATTCCCCGCCGTGTCCCGGTGCTCCNATGTATAACTACAAGTGTGTCTGTGTACACAGGCTGACCAGTTGTGTTGAGGTTTCCTCTAAAATTACTTACAGAAAATAACCCGTTCTGTACATTTTTGTAAACATACCTCAGGCAGTTAAGCTTTGGAACTCAGCTTCTGTTGTTTTACTTGCTTATCAACTATCTTTCTGCTGTAAGACTTTAAAGCCCCACTTGTGAGGTGCTGTGCAAACATGCAGCATTTCCTAACATTATCAGCTAGCAAACCATCTCCATCCCAACACCGAGGGCTGTTATGCTGGGGTTTTGTTTGTTTTTTAAAAAATGTCTGAGCTAAAAAAAAACCAAAACAGATGGATGCCATTTTGGAAACAAGCCCTCATTTCCATAATACTCCTGAGCTAAGCATGTGCTGGGGGGGAGGAGAACCACAGTTCAGCAGGCACACGTTTAGAGTGGGCCTTTCGGAAAGATATCCTTGCTTTTCCCAAAACCGTAATGCCAAGTGTGCAAGGACAAATTGTATTCCTGGAAAACTTCAAGTGCAGCATTCATAGCTGCATTCTGAAAGTGCAGCCTCAGTGGGGGAACAATAAACATCCCTGTTTTGTGAAATGGCTACAGAGTGAAGTGTGGGTCACACATGCTTGTTGGTGAGGAACAAAAGGAAATAGTGTCAAGTGTACTTGCTGTCTCTGGGATGTTTTAATTTCATTTCCTGCATGAACTAACAACTTTACTGTGGGTTATGTGTTAGATCTCACGTGTTCGTGTGGGGGGAGGTACAGCAGAAGTTCAAAGTGTTCTTTCAGGTCAGCAAAGTCATTTTGGCTGTGAGCTGATGCTCTGAGCGTGCACTGCAGCTGGTGGGTTACATAACTCAGGGTATGATGGGTGAGGAGATGCTGCTTTCTCACCCAGCTTGCTGTTAACCATGAGTGCCTTGTAGAATTAGAGCATACTCCGTACACCTAATTACTGAATCTTGTCATAGCTGGGAATAAATACTGAAATACAGATGGATGGAGATTTTCAGAAGCTTCTTGACTTGTTTCAAGGGCATTGCAATTGAGACTAAAATGTTGTTGAGGCTTAAGGGAGGCTCAATATTTTGATATTGCTATTCCCTTTTAAGAGATATCTGATTCCCCAGATAAAAAGAATTTAGTAGATTGCTTTTTTTAGTGAAATATAAAATTGGTGAAGAGGCAACTTGGCAAAGAAGGTGATAAGAAGCTATTGGGGAAGAAGAGAAAATAGTACTCCTGAAGAGAAGGGAGGATGACTTGGCTAATTTTCATTAATAAAAGTAGCACCAATAGGATGTTTTGATACCGAAACCCATAAGGGATTGCTGTGGCAGAGGAAGGACATTTACATAGGAAAGCAAGATTACTTTGTAAAAACAGAGTCAAATGCAGGAGTATGAGGTTTTAATCTTGTGAAGTGATAACAAACAGTTTGATCAGCTCTGTTTTGTAGCAGAAATAAGCTGATGTGGGAAACACTTGAGAAACAATTTGGTCATACATGAATGAGCACTTAGGGTAATACCGCTGGGAGAAGGGCGATCCTAAAATATGGCAGAGGGATATTCTATGTCAGTAGTGTAGGGTAGGAATCTGATTCAAAGAAGTTAAAATGAACCCAGAAGATGTGCAGAAAATAGCTGCTAAGGGTGATGAATGGCAAGCGTTTCTGACAAAAGGAAGTTAGAAGAATTTGCATTGTTTGGCCTACTGAAGAAGATATGAAATGTTGATACATAAATTGTTATATTTTGTCTCCTTGACAGAGGATAAGCCAATAAAAACAAATGCGAGCAGTGGATATAAACTGACACTTAATATATTCGGCTTAATGTAATTCTTTGGTCTTTTGGCTATATTGTTTTATGTAAAGAAGGGAAACTACTTCTGTGGAGTTTAAAATGAAGCTGGAAGAGTTCATGTAAAGGAGAGGTTTCTGCAGATTCCTATGATAATAGGGAGGCTGTAGTCAGTGTGAACTGGAAAGGATAGCATACCCTTAGGATAGGTTACTCAAATACTGCACTACCACAATAGTCAGTATAATAAGAATGAATGCACTGTCTCCATGTTCTATTTAGTGAAGAAATGGCTGAGCTTCTGCTGCAAAAATCCCCAGGTGTTAAATAGTTGACTACAGTCTACTGCAACGTCATTTAAAATTAATCCTTTGGAGTAAGCCTTTCTGGGGCAGGAAAGCAAGACGTCACTAAATTCACCTTGATTAAGTCTGTAGCAAGGACTGTTAACTTCCCGTTTTCTGAGTTGTTGTCACAAGCCATATCCAGATTCTGTACTGTGCAAGTGTCTGCTTTGGGAGAAGTTCATTAGATCAATATCTACCCATAATTATGGTGGGTGGATGTTGTAGAAACATGGGACATAAAATCAGATAGGTAAGGAAGGGAGCTGTGAGAATGTCTGAAATAGGACTGGTGGGCTTTGAGAAAATGCAAGATTAACCATTTAGAGCCATGAGGATTTGGGATTACAAGATTACTGTCCATATACAATATCTTACATGTGTAGAGTATCTCTCAAGTTGTCACAACTATTTGTTATGGTTTCTGCCACCAAAAGCTATGTTCCAGCTGTTAAAAAAAAACATCTTACAGGTGTTTATAAATCTTTTAAACACTTGGTATTATTCTATACCTTAGTATTTCAGTAGTTTTAAATAACCTGACTGTGGTTTACCTGTTAAGTGCCTGAACATGTTTCCCATATTGCCCTGCAGTTGTTGGGTTGTGATATTAAATATAACACACTTAGTAACTTTTTATTTAGGAATTAGTAACTCCAGTTGCCAGTTACTCAGCATATTGGTTTCATCTGCAGTGGGAGAGGCCAAACATAGCTTTGATTTAAGGACAGATCTTCTTTTCTCCTGAGGACTTTGAGACTGACATCTGATGAAAGTGTCCTGTGTAGTCAGGGTTAAAAAGTGGAATTGGAACTGGAACAACTAGATTTCTTTGTGTCATGTTCCTGTTTGGGGCAGTGGCTCTAGGAGGTACAACAATAGTCACAGTGATGATTCAGCAGAGATAGACCAGGCCTGTTTATGAATGGGCTGTCCACAGGAAAAACTGCTGTACATAAAGGTGCTTAGAAGGTTAAAATGTTACATGAAAACGTCCTTTTTAGAGAATTATTCCAGGTTTTTTTTGATGTGGGGCTGTGAGCAGTGAAGCCCTTTGGGCCCTGGCAGCTGAGGTACATACTTTGTTTGCTTCACGTGGGAGGACTGTTGTGCTTTGTGGATTCTCTGTGTTTGGTGTAACCTGTGTAAACACAGCCAGCTGGACATCTGCCCAAAGAGGTAGTTAGGGAGCGACTGATGTGAAATCAACCTTCCACTACTACCTGTGCTCACTATCCTCTTGCAGTCATGGACTACAGTAACTGGCTCTGGGGACTATGTTTGGCCTCCTATTCAGTGTCAGGATGGAAGGAGACTCACAGCTACTCTGAGCATCAGATTTTAAGTAGTTCACTTTTAATTTTTTGTGTAGACACAAATGCCTGATGCTTCCACTGAGACCCTTTCAGATAGGGTTATGTCTAGAGGTATATGTCTTGTCTGGTTTCCATGCCTGTGTCCTCAGTAGGAAGGGATTCTGTGTGGTTGAACAATCTGGACAATCCCACTAGTATGTCCTTCTTATATGTACTTTTGAGGTCCTCTTTGAGCAAGTAGTGTTGCTTTCTTCTGTGTACATGTGAGGGTCAGTGAGACAGCTCACATGGAAAACCTGGCTGGATAGATTGGTCACTTAGTGTTTGGAGGGTCAGAATTAGCATACCAGTTGTTTCATAGACTTAAGTGAGATTTGGTTTATGATCTGAATTAAGTGGCAGGGCATACTTGGCATTTTTCATTTTATTACAAGTAAACTCTAAATAGTGCTGACAGAATTCCAGCATCAAGGAAGTGTTGTGTTTCTGTGACTAATCTTAATGGAGCTTCACATACTGTGCTACTAACAAGTAAAACCACATTGAATCAACAGTCTAGGATAGTATCTGTATGGAAATTGGTTTTGCCTCAAATAACACAAAACATGGGGCAGGGAGTGTCTTGGTGAAAATAAATAGTACAGTATCACTACTCCACAGAGCTTGTTGTAGTTGCACCTGGTAATTTTGATGGGATATTTGCAAAGTGGCGTGCACATAGGGGAAAAACTCCATTTGAACTTTCAAATCATGTAGGAAAGTGCCTTCAACTCATTGAGATGTGTAAACTCATTGAGCCATAGTTGATATGTATTCTGAATATTGTCTTGAAAATGCAAACCTGTAGAATTGTCAACTTCTCAACTGGTTCTTTTTCAGGATGGAAAACTTAATGCACCAATAAGGAAGGGTTTGAAAACTTCACAGAAATTCTACTGCTGTCCTATTGAAGGCTGCCCTAGAGGACCAAACAGACCATTTTCCCAATTTTCTCTTGTAAAACAGGTATTCCTGTTTCCTGAAGTATTTTCACGCTAATTTAGTACTGTCTCTACTCCAGAGAGTATGCACTTTTGCATACAGGTATCAGCAAAACCTCTCAGCATATATCCAGAAGTTAGAGAACTGTGTGCAGCAACTCCAGCTGCACATATGATTCATGAGTTTGCATGTTTGCATGTTGGTATTAGAGGACTTGAACATTTTGATCAGACAGATGCTGGTATGTTCTTCTAAACTAGATCAGAGCCCATCTCCACAAATTAAATAGATGGAGAAAGATTAAAGAAGAGGGGGGAAAAAATCACAGTAGCAACTGATGAAGGTTTAAACTGTGGCTGAAGCTTTTAACTGCTTTTTCTAGTGGTCAAGGATTAAGAGCTTTTCTCTGCTTTAATATCAAAATGCATTTGTTTACTAGTTAACCTGCTTAAGAAAACATGTAAGACTTGTTTCTGCACTAGTGAGCAAAAAGAGCACTGTGCTGCAGTTGGTTACCTGTGCTGAGCTGTGGACCCTGTAGGGAGCTGAGTGTCTGGCTCTTGGTGCCATAAATGGAAAGAAAAAATTGTGTTTGCTCTGGTGTTGACCTGTATGACTTTAGATTATTTGCTTGGTTATAGATCTTCAGGAGTGTGCACATGTTGCAGCATAGACTTAGTGTGCTCTTTTGGCAAGGTTGATCTATAGATTTATTGATGTCCTCAGGAAACCTTCAGTGGCATTAGGATAGGTAAATGTTCATCTATGTTTTTACGATGCGTGTAGCATCAGCAGATTTGCAAACTTCAGATTCTCTATTGACTTCTTTAAACTTATTTGTAGTAACACTTTAAAAAAATAATTAATGCTACACTTCAGCATTACTTAGCAACTAAAAAATTGCAAATATTTTCTCCCCTAACCATGATTTTCTTTTTTTAATCTTCACTGAAAGCTAATGTTTACTTTCCCTTGTGTATTCTAGCACTTTATGAAAATGCATGCTGAAAAGAAGCACAAATGTGATAAATGTAGTAACTCCTATGGCACAGAATGGTATTTGAAACGGCATATAGAGGTCTGTGGCAAGACTTTCCAGTGTACTTGTGGGTGCCCTTATGCCAGCAGAACAGCATTACTGTCTCACATTTACAGAACTGGCCATGAAATTCCTGCAGAACACAGGTAAAAGTGAAGCAGTGAAGTAATGATACATTCATCACCAAGTTCTGTGTATCTCATGTGCTGCCTTTTTGTCTCCTTTCTGTTGATTAAATAGGATATAGGATCATGTTGTTTTGGCTGCAAAGCAGTGTGCTTTGTTGCTTTTAGGAGTTTCTGTTTTGTTGAAGGCAGTGGTGATCATCTAATCAGTAAGATCTGGTTTCCCTACACAGAAAACAAGAAGTACTGATGACACTGCAGTGCTTGGCATAAATGTTGGTGGTTCTTGTTGCATCTGCTTTTCTAGTTCTCTGAGAGTAGAGATGATTTGGTAGCTGGTAACTTAGATGTGGAATGCAGTTCAGGTTATTTTCTTGTGCAGTCTAGTCATCGTTGCAATTGTTGGTGGATTTATTTTTTAACGCCTATCTCTGCATGTTTAGATTTATAGTTTTAACATGTACGTGTATTTCATAAAGGGCAATCTACTTCCTGGGGCCTAGCCTGTCTGTCTTTGAGGTTCAGCTGCTGCAAAATTTAAGTTTTGTGTGAAGAATTGCTAGTTTTATCTTCCATTTCCATGAGAGACCATTAGCTGTACGCTGATTTTAAGAGCTCTGTCCCTTCAATGCTCAGTCTGAGTCAGTGTCAAAATAACACATTAAAAGTCTTCAAATTAGAGTGCTTAATGTACAGAGGGGAAGAAACCATCTAAACTTGCACCTCCATTTGGAAATGGGTCTCCATAAGAGGTAATCTTTATTCTTTTTTAAAATAAGAGTGAGGAGTGATATTTAACAAAACTGAACTTCATGAAGTCTTTTTATGTTTTAATCTGGATTGTCTTCTCATAGCCAACCTCATCTGTGGCTTCAGTTTGTATTTCAATGCAATGACTTAAAAGAATGAAAGGCAGATGTTCTGTGTTCGAAAGAAGTATAAATTATTGATCTCATGTTCACAGGGATCCTCCTAGTAAGAAAAGGAAAATGGAATCCTCCGTACATAATCAGCAGTTGGCAGAGAAAGCAAATGAAGCATTCATCAATACACGCAATACTGCTCCTGGCACTCAGGAATTGGAGTCCTCTGAAGTGAAAGTAGTGGCCTCTCTTGAAGGCTCCTGCAGTTCTAACTTCTCGAACCAAATGCAGCCAAAATGTACACCAAAGATGCTTTTACCCAAGCCCAAGGTGGCTTTGGTTAAACTTCCAGTGATGCAGGTTGCTCATTTGCCTGTGTATGTATCTTCAACGGACTCTTCTGTCAAACCTGCTGTAGTGGCTGTTGATAATCAAGGTTCAGTTGTAAGTACTGTTCATTTATTGCCTCAATCTATAGGAATCCTGATTCCAGCCCTGGAGGCAGAAACACTTGTATTTAAAGATAGTATGCCTGTTTCAAAAGTAATGACTTCTGGTGATCGTGAACCAGTAAGTACTGGTGTGCAAGTTGAATTGGACAAGGTTATATCAAATAACACAGGCCAAGAGCTGGGGAATGTTTGTCACAAGAACAAAATTTCTTCAATAAATATACAGACTGATTTATCTTACATCTCACAGAACTTTGTGCCAGCAGCAGCCTGGACTCCCAATTCTTCTGTGTCCTCTTGTTCTCAGACGGATCTGTCATTCAGTTCCCAGGTTTCATTACCCATCAGTGTACAGACACAGACACTGCTGCCTGCTTCCAAACTGACTTCATCCATAGCTGCTCAGACTGATGCTTTCAGTCAGGGCTGTTTTCCAGCGTGTGGCATTTCCAGAGAGACTCAAACCAGTAGGACGCAGGACTGTATTGATGGAAGAGTACAGATGGACCAGTCTGTAATGTGCAGTGACATCTTTGACAATGTTCCTTCATCATATAATGTTTCTACTCACATTGAACTTCCAGAAAACAACTTAATGGCTGCAAATATAGATCAAACCTTGCTGCAAAGAAGTAGTTGCAAGAGCCTCAATCAGGATACGGTCAAGTCTGAGTCCCTTATTGGCTTCAATACACAGACTAATATACTTCCACCTCAAAATACAACAGATAATCAAACCCAGACAATGGACCTGCTAAGTGATCTGGAAAACATCTTTTCAGGAAACATGTCTGGCCAGACACTGGATAATCGTGGCCTTTTGTCTGAGACAAGTTCTAATGCTGACACACATCTTCCATCCGGTCCATCGCAGAGCACAGGGATAGACTTTGACATTGAAGAGTTCTTTTCAGCATCCAACATCCAGACTCAGACTGAAGAGAGTGAGCTTGGTAACCTGAACTCTGAGCCAGTTTTGGAGTCCCTGGACATTGAAACTCAGACAGATTTCTTATTTTCAGACAGTGCCACTCAATCATATAACTGCCGAGGCAATTCTAACTTCTTAGGCTTGGAGATGTTTGATACACAGACACAGACAGACTTAAATTTCTTTTTAGACAGTACTACCCATCTACCTTTAGGAAGTATTCTGAAACAGTCCAGTTTCTCTATGAGCACTGACTCATCTGATACAGAAACCCAGACAGAAGTATATATGGCTACTAAAAATACACCTACTCAGAATATTGAAAGCAAAGTCCAGCTCAGTAGTGCTGAGACACAGACTATGGATAGCTGCTTTGAGAATCTGGGGAGTTTATTCCTTACCAGCAATGAAACACAGACAGCAATGGATGACTTCCTTCTGGCTGACTTAGCCTGGAATACGATGGAGTCCCAGTTCAGTTCAGTAGAAACACAGACCTGTGAAGAGCTGTGCTCCTTGTTCCAGAGCTCTGACAAGCCCAGCCACTGAGTGCTACGTAATATAACTGTTACCTGTGGTTTGACTTTAACTTACTGGGGTGGGAGAGATGGCTTTACCAAGTGATCCACTTTGCGTTATTGAATGTACTTGTCATGAGCAGTTGACCTAAGAGACTTTTCATGCTGAAGGTACTCTGTTGAATATATAACTTTACATAAACTATGTGTGTATAAATAGAGGGGAAGGGGGTGGCTGTAACATGTTAATGTACATTTGAACCTTAAAAAATTATGTGGTGCCTATGTTTTTCCCTCAAACTTCTTTACAAAGCTGTTACTGCTTTCATCTAAGTGGAAGAACTTTTAAAGGTGTTCTCTATATCTCTCTCTCTATTCCTGGCTTACGTGCAGGGTTCCATTGTGCTGGACCAAAACCCTGTCCTGTTCAATTGAGATGTTTCCCTGAACTTACGGGGGAGGATTCTATTAGTGTAAGCTACTTCTGTTTACTTTTTTTAGTAGCTTGTGTTTTAAATCCGGCGTGAACATAATCAGCCGTATTGTCTTCTTTTACTTTATGCCTTCACAGCTCTTTCTCCTGCATAAGCTGACATTTTCCAAATACCTGTCCAACACACTAGACACATAGAGATTCTTGAATTGTTGAAAATATTTATTATTAAAAATGTGTGTAGAAAGCAGTATTTTTTTTTTCCCTGAGTGGCACTGATGCTCTTTGAAGGGTAGGAAAAGAACTTGGAATTCATAATTATAGGGAAAATTAGTATGTCGTCCTTTTAGCTAGTGTAATAAATGGGACTAACATTTTTAGAGTCTTCAGAAGGGATTTGCTTAAATTATTTCTGTCTGTAAGATGAAAATGTTACAATGTGTGTGCCTCAGAGACTGGGATCATTAGGTTTTGCTGAAGTTCTCGTAGCTTTATTGAGATAAGAGTTGAGAAATGTTACAGTGGTTTATACCTCTACTACCTTAACAGAAATCTTTAAAAATGGGTAATTAAAGTCCTTAAAACACTCGCCTTGACACCTGTTTTTGGACTTGCTGCTTCCAAAAACAATTGGAATCCATACAAGAGAGCTGGGAGATCAGCTCACAGAAGCCCTTCCCAAACAGCTCTATCTTGCTTTTGCATGTTGATCTGCAGCCCTCTGTTCCTGCAGCTTTTAGAGTTTCCCTGAGCATAGTCAAATTCACACAAGAATTTTTCAGAGAAGCATATGACCTCTTGGCACCTTTTTTCTTAATGTTTATGTTGCCCCTCATGCCACTCTTTGCAGTATTTTTCATTCGAATGAAAATACATTAAGCCAGTTGTGAATGTATGTTGGAATTTGGCCTTAAGTAATTTTTATCTCTTATTATAATGTCTGTGAAATGTAGGCCTCTGGTTTTGTCCTGGGCAGGTTTTAGTTTCTGTAACCTTAAAGGAAAAGAGAAAACTCTTTGTGTCAAATTCCTGGGCCTGTAACAGACTTTACTCCTCCATTGTTAGGGGAGAGGTATTGGCTGCATATTTACTGTGCAGCCCAGCAGCAAATGTATGTCCAAGCCTTAGGTTTTGAGGGCTCCCTGTGCTTTTTGCTGCATGTTCTCAACTCAAGGATGTGGGAGTTAAGTTACTCATCTATTGCAGCCAGGTTGTTTTTGTTGAAGATGAGCAATACCTTTCTTTTTTCCTATTTTTTTCTTTATCTTTTCCTGATACTCTTCAAATTGCCATGGTGAGTGTCATCACCTTTACTGGAAATAATCTCTTTAGATTAACCCTGAAACTCACATTTTCCTTTTGAAACACCCCAGCTTTGTTGCCTGTTTGATTTTTCAACATTTCTAGGTGTGATTTCAGGCACTTCCAGTCTGGCTGAAGAAACTGCGGAACGGAATCTTGCAGTTCCTCAGGAGCACAGTAATTCTGTTGTGGGGAATGAACCGCAGGTTTCACAGTGTCTGTAGAGTTCTCGTCTAAAGGGTGGGATATATTTAAAAAAGGAAGGCCCCACTTGTCCTTTTGTTTGTTCTGAAAATATGACTGACTTATATTTACCTGCCTACTTTGAAATAGGGAGATAAGATAAAGAACAAAATCAGGTTAATTTATTCTGTTGCAATATCTTTCTAATAATGTTGCAACTTCACATTTTAAAATGTTTTTTCTGGCTGGGATACCAGAGAACACTTCTTCATACAATGGTTTTTGTGTTTCTCCTGTGCAAGTTGTCTGTACTGACACATGAAAGAGAGTTTGGAAGGTTTGGAAAAGGGGTATTTTCCACAGCTGTAGAAGCTGTTCATTACCTCTGAATTTAGAAAGTCAGTCTTCACTCTGCAAGAGAAGAGATCTTGGGTGCTGAGGAGCAGAATTACTGAAGGGTTTGCATTGTAGCCATCTGAGAGACCAGCGAGGTTTAAAGTACTTTGAAACTAATTTACAAATTAGAGTGATAATTACCATGTTATTGTGTAAGCCAAAGCTCTTAGCATCAGGGACTGTCAGGAAAAGACCCAAAAGTTTGTGTGGATGAAATCTTATAATGTAATCATTACCCAGTTATTGTACTTCATAATTAAAAGTATTTATGAGCTTTGTGTGTTTTATTAGAACATGAAAATCACAATCCTTTCGCTCATTCCATTGGTTTAAAGTGTTTTGAATTTTAACAAATTGAAGTCATTTATTGAAAGTGCTGTATTAAGAAACTATTAAATGTCTGCACTGTCTTAGGGAAGTGGGTCATTCTGACCAAAATTAACTTCTTTCTTCACAAATTTGGTTCTCCATAAATTATTCACAAAAGTGAGAAACAGGTGTGGATCCTGTATTTCTGGCATATGTCACTCAGTTTGGATTTATTAAGTATTTTTGTGAAAATGTGGAGACTACGAGCAGACTTCATAGTTTGATGAATCCCACACTAAACTTCATGAAACCTGATCTGAAACACTGTTGCTGAATATTGCGAATTCTTCTTGTTTGAACAAGTTCCTGAAAAAGGCTGATTTTCTGTTTCTGTCTTTGTTATAAAATAAACTTCAGACAGAACTATCTCTGGGTAGAACGAAAATGATACTTATCTCCCTTCTTCTGCAGTTTGTCTCTGATTTGATTTTCAAGGCACTGTATTGTAAGTATTGGTCAGCAGTGACTTACCATCTTACTCTTTTTTTGTATCCTCTGTTGCCGTTAGAGCTGCTATAAAGTAACATCAGATTCTCTGTAGCTTCTTAGCACAATTTTTTATCTGGAAGTGATACTAATGTTACATGTACTTACCCTTTGTGTTTCCTGCTTAATTCTGTTAAGCTGTGATTGCTGGGTCTTGATTTGGATGCCTGTGTAACACTATTATAAAATTGAATTAGTACTTTTGTAGTTTCATTTGTGCTTTTCTTTAATATATAAAGAATCAAACAAAGGAAACAGCAGGTTTGGGACTTGCATTCTATGAGAACGTAAGCACAAATAAGCTGAAAAATGAAAGGTCTGTGTTGTTGCCTTCCATATTTGTGAGAATGCTAAAAGTCTGTATGACAGTAGATGTTTCTTCTTCTTCTTACAGCTTTATTTGTGTCTATTTCTGCTAATACACCTGTAAATACATTTTGCTGTGGGTAGGGAGGGAGTCTTCCCCCAACTCTTTGTGTCGGCCTAGAGAAATTGATAGTTTTAAGTCAGAGTTTGCTAACACTACATATTCTTAGTTATGCAAAGCTGCTTGTGTCTGGAAAACTTTCACTTCCAAAGGATATGAAAGCATTTTAAAAAATGTATATAAACTTGCAGCTGTAAATTAAACAGCTGCAAAAGAAACTTGTGAAACCTCGTATAGTTTTGAACTGCTCAATAAGTGTCTGTAACTTAATGTATGTAACTAACTTGTTCCAAATTTTTATTCCAAGGCACATACACAGTCATTTTTTTTCCTCTTGGAAATAAGAGGCTGAATTTCCCTGTTAGTCATATGGACCTCAGCTGTGTAGGGGCAACAGAACAAAGAATGATGGCTGCCTTCCACTGTTTTAAATCCTTATGCTGCTAACATGTCAATTGATTTTTTTGTGAGGTTAGGTAGAAAGGTAAGAGTTGGCGGGATTGGGGTCTTAGAGGGCTGGGGGGGGGGTTTAATAGCCTTTTAAATGTAGGGTAAGTCAATAGAACTCATCCTGAATCAACACAGGGTGCTCAACTTGCAAAAGAACATGTTCCTGAAATGGCAACTCAGAGGTGAACCAAATGTACTTGCCTTTATCATTAAGGTTGTACAGCTTCCTTTGCTTTAATATATTTCTGACATGTGCTGATTTTTTAAACGTGATCTTAATGTACCATTTACTGTTCCAAATACATTCACACCAAAATGTTGGTAACGTTCTGGGCCTTGCAAGCTTTTTCATTCCTGTTTGGTTTAAGGTGCTGCTATGCTTGTGTCCTGGTCGGATGGGCCTCCTGTGAACAGGCTGCCATTGATAACAGGAACACTGTGAGGATACGGCTGTGTAATGGTAGCAAACCAGTGCATGGTGCAATCATGCATCTTCTGTTTCTTCTGTTGTTGTTTTTAAGGGGTTGATGTGCATTTAAATGTGTGTGAGAAGGACTTGCTGCTTAGGCCATGACTGAATTCTCTTGTTTCAAGTGCCATTGCTATGCAATGAACAGAAGTCGGCGCTCAGCCCCGCAGTCAGGGTGAGGGAATGTTTGTATTTGTGTGAGTGTGTCTCTCCACTGAAAATGTAACCGGCCAGCCTGAAATGGTGGAAACTCCTCAAGGAACTGCTGAGTTAAATAACTGAAGTCCCTTTACTTGTGATCCTTTTTCATATGCTGGCTTTACAGTACCTTCAACAACTAGCAATGGAATATAATAGATGACTTGTGGTGATGTCAGCTCTACATTTCACAACATCCAGTGCTTTACATGCTTCAAGCACCTGCATGCAGAGCTAGATTGACAGTACTTCTACCTACAGACTTTTGCAAGTGCATCTGTGATAAGCTAGATATGAAAGATGGCCATATCTTTACGGCTTAAAGACTTCAACACCTGATTACAATCTCATTTAAATTTGTAATTATTTGGAGTGAATGAGTAATAAATCTCATGGGTGAGTCTTTCCCAAAGCACGTGTGAGTTAATCTCAGCAAGGCTGAGAAATGTCCGTAAAATATTTTTCTTTTCATTACTGGTGGGATTTTTTTATTAGTGGACAAATCTAGTTTTCAAAGGATGTTCATGTTTAATTCTTGCTATTTAAGCCAGTAAACTTGCTGTGAGCAGACAAAATCAAGCATTCGTTTCTTAGACCTATTTTACAAGTGACGATCCCAAAGAAGGAATGTTGTCCTAGTAACTGTGAAACTTGTAATTACATTATTGCATGCAGAGAAAACCTTGTGCCAAAATACTGTTTCATATTTCCCTTTGTTGGAAACTGAAGTGTTACACAAAGCTACTAGTAAGTTATTCACAAGTATTGAAATGTTTTGTTCACAAATGAAGCACTTATTCAGTCCTGTAAATTATACATATTTTGGAATAAAGTTAACTTCAATCATTTTTTGCCTTCTGTTTTAATGGCCATGATCTCTGCCTGCAAAGGCCTGGGTGGGGGATTCAGTGCCTATTGGCAAGTACCACCCATTGCTCCTGAACATCTTTATTTAATTTACAAAATCTCTACAAACTCAAAAGCTTTCAAAAGGTGTCTTACAATGTCAGTTCTTGATCTCTGGAGGTGCAAAAAGGTTCTCTGTCTCAAACTTCTCATCAGCGTGTGCAAAATGTAATTTTTAATTACCTTTTACATGCATTGGAATGAAAACCTCTGCAGTTTCAGCTCTGAGACAGATGCCTCACTTCTACAACAGACTCTCAGGACAGGATTCCTTTGCTTTCTTCCTCAGCCCTACCATCCACTCCTCCTGTAGTTTTTAAGATCTCTAGTGTCATAACACCAAGCAGAAATTCACCTGCATTATGATGGCTGGTTTTCAAAGCATCCTATTCTCTCTAACACATTATTTTGTAATGTATTTTATATAACTGAGAAAATATTTTTTGCTACTGTAAATATTTTAAAAACCCCAAACCCTAGAGTAGCTTGGTTTGAGTATGGGTCATACTTTGTCCTTTTTCTTCCTGTACAGTTCCCATGAAGTGTAACGATGCCACCATTTTATGTAAGTCGGAGGATATAAAATGCTGATTTCTGTTGTTACCTGTAAATCTTGCATGTGTGATTCAGAGGAGGTGAATGAGCAGAAGACTCCTGACTGAAGGTTCATCTGCACTGTTCCCTCAGCTGTAGTCCTGAATGAAGCATTCCCTGATGGACAGCAGGAGGCTGCTGTGTTCAGCCCCATCATAGTCCCAGGTAAGCATTTGCAAACAGCAGCATTCCAGTATTTCCAGAGGGGAAAAGGGAGATATTTCCAGAGGGGAGGATGTCGTAAATATCTAGAAACTAAATTTCTGTTCAGAGTATTTAAAATCGTGAAACAGTCAGATGTGTAAGATCCTTCTGAGAGTAGCAGCCATATTCCCATCATAGTGGTGGTTCTGCTTTAGATTAGGCTGTTATTTCAGGCTTTTCATCATTCAAAAGGGATTTGACTTATGGGCAAAAGTCAGATTTTTGACAAACTGTACCTCTGGAAACTCTGACAAATGGTAGAGAGTCTGAAAGGCAGGACAAACTAACTCTTGGTTGAGAACAGACTGAGAGGAAAGTGGCTGTTCAGAGATAGGGAAGCCCCATGTAACTTCAAACTACATTCTTGCATGCTGTTGCTGAGAATTTTGCTGGCAGTGAAAGTGTTCCTGACTGGTTGGGTTTAGTTCCTGAGTTTCCTTCACTTGAAGTTGCATGCTGGCAAGCTGGTTGTTTTCTGTCAGAACAATGCAGTTAGAGGCTGATTTTCTTTCTGGCTCCAGGATTTGACAGTGAATCAGTCCTTTGGATGTTTGGACCTAAAACAATGGGAGAAGAATGTTGATTTAACTTTCAGGTGTTCCATCATAGCATTTTTACATTGTTGTCAACAATTCACTTGTTTTGTTTTGGCACCTTGAATGCAGGAAGCACTTATGGCTGATCCAGCCTGCAACTTTATTTCCTTTCCTTGAACAGGAATGGTGTTGTTCTTGAGAGAACTTAACACAAAAACAAGCTGCTGTTTCCTCTGCTGGAAGAACCCAGTGTATTCAAAGGCACATAACTTGATAAGGCTTATGGTGGCTGAAGTGTTGTGTATTTGTTTCTTTGTGCTCTAGGCCTTTAGTCAGCAGCTTTTCTGGCCTTCTGCTGCAGGTCTTGTAGAATAATCTGTGAGTGTGGTTTATGTTCATGTATTAGGTTGTAGTAAAACCTCTGTCTAATCTGTCTGATTTGACAGTTTCAAAAAACACAGCAAAACTCTTATCTGGCATGAGAAACTGGAAAGCATGGAAATAATGTTTCTAGTTTTCCCTGCAACTTTTTTTTATGTGGTCCTAAGAAACTGACTGCCGGCTGCAACTTAAAATTAATGTAACAAACATGTTTGGCTTTAGTTCCTGTTAATTGGTAATGCATTAATTTTTCAGCTTTGTCATTGAAGCAGCATGATTTTTCAGCTGTCTGAATGGAAGAAATTATCTTCTTCTGGACTTTGAAAAAATGTTTCTAGTTTCACAGATATATATATATAGATATGTTTGCATTTTCTATTTAGTGGAAAACAGCAATGAAAGAAGCAAATATGAATTTCTTTATCTTGGGGCTGTTTGTGAAGGGTGCCTGTTTTGTAGAGCTTGCATTTTATATCTAAACATGGAAAACAGGATTAGAAAATACTTCACCACAGGGGGAAAGGTACAAAGAAGGGAAGGAAATGGTCAGTTAGAGGGATTCTGTCCTGAGGGATTTATACTGCACTTGTGTAGCTGCAGCACCATAATCAAATAGAAGTTAGGACAAGTTGCTACAACAAAAACAACCCCTGTTTCCTGCAAATTAACAACCAAGATAGAGCTTGACTCCAGACAGTCATTGGCTGAAATTTTCGGACAGAGTACTGAAAGAGATGAAAGTTGCATAGAATTCAAAGTATCGACAAATAAAGACCTACTTTGTAAGGTTTTAATAGTTTCATTATAACTTTCCCTTTTGACTTGTAACAAAATGCCAAATACAAAAATTACAAAAATTACTGCCATTTCAGATGGAGGTCTGTAGTTTGAGCCCTTTCTGGTGTAGGTGCTTACTTTGTTCACAGTTCAGTAGGTGACACTCCACTCCTCTCAAAGGGACTGTCACTTGAAACTCAGATTTGCTGCCAGAAAAATGGTGGCTCTTTAGCTCTGATGTTGAGACACCTGAAGAGGAGCACAATTAACAAATTGATGCCAGAAAACTACTAAAAATTACATTTATGCACATGTTTAGTAGTAAATAAATTAATCTAAAAAGACTGAATTCCTCTATTTCTATGTTTTGCCAAATTAACAAGAAATGCATGGAAATGTTTATCTGAAGCTCAGGGGAATTTAGCAGTTTTTCAGATAAGAATATTGTTAAATACCTTCTCCTTAAGGGTGGGTCATCACGTGGAGTAGGGCATGCATTTAAGAATATTCCTAAAGTTAGGCATTGCTTCAGTGCTCAGCAGCATCAAACACCTCATTACCATGCTAGGCCAGCCATAGTCATTCAGAGGGAATCTGAAGGAAGAGGTTGCACTTCATCCCCAGAATAAGCTATTTAAAGCTCTAATGAATCTATCTTATGGCCAGGAGGAAACTAAACCTATGTGCAAGCAGCTGGCGTTCATCAGCTTATAACTCTATTAATAGTATCTTCAAAACTACAAATATCCACAGTGCTCAGAAGGAAATTTTATTGTTTTCCTCAGTATAACGATCTTTAAAACAGCATGAAATTACAATATAGAAATGTTAGGTCAGTGCAGAGAGCACTGCAGCTCCCCAGCGTGACTGACTGGTAAGGAAGTCCAGAAAGCAGTGGAACCTCCTGTATTTTTTATTATTCCTGACATTATTGGTTAGAGAGCCTCAGATGTCATCACATTTAGTACACTGGTTTTGGTTTGTATGTGGAATCTGCACACAGTACTGTTCTTTTCAAAAGCAGTAGGATTAGAAACAGTTGCAACACTTCTGTCTGATGTGAGAGCACAGTGCCAGTGTTAAGTGCTCGGGATCTTCTTGCAGGAATGAGACCTTTGTGTAGCTTGAGATAAATGACAATTCATGAATTTCTATGTTGAGTCCCTTCACTTTATCATTCATAATGTCAGCTCCTTTTTCACCCTTCAGCTCTCTTGCTGTAGCTACAGGAAGCAATCTCAGCTAAAGTACCACTGAGCATCTTCTGAGAGGCTTTTGTGTTTTTTAAAGAAGGGTTTGAAGGATCCTCGGGAGTGCATCTCTCACATGTAGTCGTACTTGTGAAGACTTACTTTCAGCATCATTTGGACCAAACAGGTCAATCAGATTAATCTCTTTATGGCTGCTGGATTTTTCACATCTTGAAGGTTCCACACTCATTGTTCTTTTTTATTGGTGCATTCCTTATTTCACCTTGGAATGTTTGAACAGTGTAACTTATGTATTTCCATTTTAGTTCCATATGTTGTAAGAGAACAGACTTGCTAAACTGGATTGAAAATCTCTTCCTTTTCTGGGGCTGTGTCAGCTGTGGCATCTATGCTTGACTTGCCCTCTGATTTTGATTGATTTCTTGTGGTCTTGGCTTCTTGACCTGTGTGGTTGTCAGGGGATTGCGACATGTCTAAGCAGAACTGGCCATTGTGGTGTGTTTCATTTGTTTTTGCAGCTGGAAGCTGGCAAGTGGATCACTTTTATCCCAAGATGTTCAGGTTAATCTGACCTCTGGTATGGTCACTACTCTTCACACCTTCTCTTCACCATGAGTGCAAAAGTGATTGTAAAAATATCCCCAAATCTCTATACGAGGATTTTGGAGTAGTCGGACGTGACCTTTGATGTTTGCTGCCTGAAAACCAGCCAATCTCAGATTATCCATATCCAATTTGCATGGATATAGGAGAGCCTGGTATCTGGGAGCGGCTGCTGGGCTGAGGTGGTGGGAGCAGGGGAAGGAAGGGCTGTGAGGGAGCTCCTCTGAGAACAGGAATGGGAGAAATGACAGAACTGGGAAGCTTGGAGGCAAAAACATGAGAGAGCTGAAAGGGCTGAGGGAAGGAAGGAGCCTGTGCAGAGGTGTAAAAAGATGAATAGGAAGAGAGTATTGCATTTGAGAAAAATGGATACGAAATGACCAAGTAGAATGAAAAGCTGTGAGAAAAGTGAAGAAAGGAATAGATTTTTTAAAAGAAGACAAATTACTATTAAAATATAAGGAATCTAAATAATCACAGTGAACGACTGCCTGACCAATAGAACTTTAACTGTGAAAAAAAAAAATCAAGTATGCAGCAAGCTTATTTTTGGGTCTAAAGTCATGAACTAGTGCTACTGAGAACCATTTGCAGTGATTATAACATGGTATGAAGACTGAGTCACAAGGACTCTTACCAGAAGATGGGATTTGGGGACATCCCTAAGTGCATTTTTTCAGATATTTGCGTGAAGATCTATGTTAAAGCTGGTAGGACTGAAAGAGTCCCAGACCTGCTTGCTGTTACTTAATCCTTGTTAAGAAAATCCAATCCTTCTAAAAAGTGCAGAATTATTGAGGTAAGAAAAATAAATGCTCTTTTTCGTTTTCTCCATAAATGTGATATGTTAGGGTATTTTTTTCTTTTTCACTGTCTTAACTGGACTTTTTTTAAAAGCTTTTTTTGCTCTCTCGAAAAGTCTTAAGCCAATCATTAAAGAGTCAACAGACAGTTAATGCTTAATTAATAAAATTGTGTGGGAGCTTCATCATATTCTAAGGCAGATTCACAAGGTCATGAACATACGTAAACTCTTAAAATTCTATTTTCTTGTTAATGTCATGTCTTCATTTGGATCCCAATATTTAAAAAGAAAAACAACAGCAGAACAAAACCAAAACCCTAGAAACCAATACCCAACCACAAAACACCCTTTCCAAGTGTCACATCTCTTGTTTAGCAGAACTTTCAGCCTGTTGGAATTTACTCACTGATCTTTGACATCAAATATCCTTGATACAACTCTATGAATCAAAAGACTTTCACCTTAATAGATAAAGACTGCATAACCTGGTTGGGTAAAGATAATATTTGATACAGAAATCAATACCATTGTTCTTTAACGGAATACTTAATTTTATATATATATAAAATTGTATAAAATGTATATAAAATAATATGTTTGAGGTATGTATATATATATATGCACCTCAAACATACTATCTAATTCTAATCTGACACTTCTTGAGATGTGACTAAGATATTTTCTTGGGGAAATAAATAAAGTCTGAGTTAATCATCAATGTGGGGAAGTATTTTTAAAGTAGAAGCATGCAGAACAGTTGTATCACACAAGGCTTGCAGACTGCCAGTGTAAATACCATTGTCACCTTCATGTAGTCACATAAGATCATTACACTCAGGGGTGATATTCTCATGTAACACCTGCATAGTTCATCAGCTTCAGAGGAGCTGCACAAACGAGAGTAGAAGTTGACCTTTACAATTCATGCACTGAGTCACAACTTCATCTCCAAAACTGCTGTAACCGTAATGCACTTCGCCTTTACATCCATTTTATCTGCCTGCAATTCTCATTACTAAATATAAACCTGTTCTGGAAAGTTAAAGTGGACATGTGACAGTGGCCACTTTGGATAAGCCCCAGCACTCAGACACTCTGCCCTATTAATGGTTCCATCGTAGTTCTGCCTAATGCTCCCCAGTGCTGGTGTTTGCTTTCTCCTAGATTACCTGGACTTGAGACAATCAATAATTGCAGCAGAAGAAAGCTCCTCGTTCACTTTCTGCTACAGTTCTGCCTTTTTCTTTGCAAATCTGGTAACAAAACGGGACCAAACATTTCTGTTCATTTAGCTGGAAATTCTCAAGCATCAGACGGATTTTAAATGCACTTTGGCACAGCAGAAATGTCAGGGGCACTCAGCTCATGTAGGCAAACAAGAGGCTGTCTTCAAAATTTTTGATGTCAGCTGGAAGATGCAGAGACAGGTCAACAAAATGTTATTAGGACAATGTTAATTAGGACAAACCTTTATCCTGTGACCGTGCTATTTAAATCTGCAAAGGAAGAGGAATCTGGATGAATGAAAGCAGTGCCTGAGCACCATTTCCTAAGTCTGCTAACACTAATTGCAATGTAAGACCTTCTGCTCTTCTTGCCCTGTATAGCTCTAGAATTTACAGAGAATTTATCTCTGTTACTGCTTCACCTTCAAAATTATCTTGTCATAAAAATACTACTTTCCAGCAAAAAGGTAATAGGTATTTCTTTAAAGGGGGTCAGTACTAATGATTTTTGTATCAGCTTGGTTTTGACAGTATTATTTAGAAAAGAGTCTTGAAAAATGTCCTTACCATAGCACTCTAAAAGCAGGGACAGATTAGACTTTGAAACTTAAGTGTTCAAAATTTTGTGAACTAAATTAGGATCGAGAGGGGGTGGTGGATGTCTGCCTACTACTGCATAAATTAAACCATAGTTTCTCTGTGTGGTAGTGCTTACTCGCTTCTAAGGATTTCAGCATTTGCTGTGTACAAATATTTACAGTAGGCAAACCCAAAATTTCTTTTTAGGTTTCCGTTTACAAATGGTGCCTGATGCTTCCCATTTTTAACTTGAACCACAGTTTCCACATCACAGAAGGATGCACAAGGCTGCAGGTTATTTGAGGGGATGTCTGTGTGTATATTTGTTAAATTTCAATGCTTAAAACTTTCATTTACTGCACCTGTCTTAAAATTCATGCAAGAGGGAAGACCAGCCTGGTAGTAAGGACACCCTCAGAAGTGAAAGGCATGAGTAAGAGTTCCCACAGCTCACTTGGCAAGTGAGCAAGAGTAAAAAGAAAGCAGCAGCATCTTCAGATTCAGTGAGACTTGTTGGGAATGTTTGGATTGAGAGAAGAAAGTGAGAAGTACCACTGTGAGGATTCTGGTGGTGTTCACACAGTGACAGTGCTCGAGACGAGGCTGAGGTGCCCCTGTATCTCAGGTTGCCTTGACCTGGCTAGTCCAAAGCTTATCGTGTTGGTTTGGGTTTGGTTTTTTGGGGTTTTTTTTGTTTTCTTTTCACTGTATTTTCACGGGTTTTATGCTAATTTTTGGTTTACTACCTTTGAGGAATCTGTATTTTCAGCTCAGTTGCATGAACTACCTCTCCTGCAATCACCTGGGAAGAAGGAAGTTGAGGGTTTTGATTCCATGAAATACCATGGTTGTGGAAGGAAAGAGGAGACCTGAGAAAGCCAGAAAGCAGGATTATTACGCAAGTTTATGATAAGAAGAAGTTGGGCAAGTAACATTACCAGAAGAGGGGAAGTGAAATTTTACAAAGGCACCCCAATTGTGTAAAGTACAGCAGAAGCTAAATTACTCCGAAGTTGTGTTCCCAGGCATACCACAAAAACATCCAGACCTGACTGAATGTGTAATTTGGTTTAAACAAATTTAGCTTATTAGTGCTGGTAGTTTCACAATGGTTTAAAAATGCAAAGACTTTGCATATTAGTGTAAAAAAAAAATTCTCTTTGCTTGATTTAAAGTGCAATGAACATCAGCAAAGCCAAGTGTTAGTTAATTCAAAAATGTTCATTATGACAGAGAGAAGTTACTGAAAAAATAACTCAAAATTCTGTAGCCTCAAAACCTGTTTGAACAATTATTTGAGTCTGTTCTTGTTCTCCCCCAAATTAGCAAGAGCAGACAAAAAACAGACATGAGTTCATGTGGTTTTACTGAAATACTCATTTCTGTGAGGGAGACACAGGAGAGACCTTAAAACTTTTTCTCATAGTGTGTGTTAAAGGACAATTGAAATAATTTTAGTATCCTGGGCTAATGAATTCAGATGTACTTATTTATGTTGTTACTATTTGATTTTTCAAAACCTGTAATCAGGCTGTGAATGTGAGACAGTGGCACAATAAAACATAATGGTGTCAAATTTAACACCGATGGGCATAAGTTTCCCTACTTATGAATCATCTGTCATTAAAAAGATTTGGAAGCCAGCAGCAATAATCTAGGAATTATTTTCACGCTTATTAGTAAAGGAATTAAAGCTGATTGTTCTAATATGAGACAGCGGGTAGCTTTTCCCCTGTGTTCTGGTGGCTTTTTTTTTTACTCTTAGTCCTTATCGGGTTTACTTGTCCCATTCTTAATCTTAGCAGCCGCATTTCCACTGCCTAGGCTGTCAAAGGAACACCAAGTGCCGCAGATAAAATGCTAGAGGTGTAAAAAGCTCCTGCTGAGAAGCTAAATCAGAATCACATGTCAACACAGTTCAGGCTCAGGCTCTGGCAGGATGGTAGGATCATTGTTTTTAATGCCATTTACTAATTAAAAATGAGTCCCAGATTACGGAAAGTCTGGAATGAAGCGGCTTACTAAAATGGTGGTTTAACTCCTTGAACTGGCTACACCAGAGTCTGTCATTAAACTAATTTATTTGAATATTGCTCAGCAGTTACCAAATGTTGTTCTGACAAGAGGCAGCGCGGTTTGTGTTTCACACAATCATCCCCCCGTGTTTCGGCCGGAGCTGCTTTTACCCCCGATGGAGACGCGTGGCAGGACTGGGGCAGGTATATTTTATTCGGCAGATGTACTGTAAACGCATTACAGCAGATTAGCTGGATTTCTTCCTTTAAATGTACACTGTGAGATCCAACTTGCAAGCCAGCTGTTTCTTATCGGCCCGTGTAATCTTCCCCAGCCCGGCTTTGCCTCTTGCTCTCGCAGCTATTTCTGTAACGGGATCGGACGAGCGAGAGCACCGCTATGAATTTTAATGCTTCCACTGGGGAATCCCTGCCGCCTCCTCTTTTTGGATGAGATCCTCGAGGAAAGACCCAGAACAGAGCGAGGAGGAGGAAGCGGAGGAGGAGAAGGAGGCGGAGGAGGAGGAGGAGGAGAAGAGGGACGGCGTAGCCGCGGTACTGGGGAGAGCGGGAAGGGGGAACCGCGGGGTGTAATTAGGGACCGTGGCGAGGCCGACACCGAGGCGGGCACTGGGGCGAGTGGGAGCCATGGGGAAGGAAGGATGGCTCGGGGCGTGTGTCGCTGCCTGACCGCGGCACGTCACCAGCGGCAGCAGCTGGAGCGCTGCGGTCTCGCCNGCCGACGCCGCGCCCCGCCGACCTCCTCAAGACCAGGAAGCCGCCGGCGCTGGGCGACCTGGAGCCGGTGCTGTTCGGGCCGCCGCCGCCGCTGCTGGAGCCGCTGTTCCCGCCGCAGCCCGGCGCCAGCCCCGGCTTCGCGGAGCGGGTGCGGCAGCACAAGGTGAGGCTGGAGTGGGTGCGGGCAGAGCCGGCGGGGCTGCGCGGGGCCGTGCGCGTCCTCAACCTCGCCTACGAGAAGGTCGTGTCGGTGCGCTACACGCTCAATGGCTGGGCCAGCTGCGCCGAGGCTGCCGCCACGTACCAGCCGCCCGGCCCGGCCGACGGCATCACCGACCGCTTCGCCTTCCTGCTGCCCCTGGGCGCCGCCGCCGCCGAGACCACGCTGGAGTTCGCCGTCCGCTACCGCGTCGCCGGCGCCGAGTACTGGGACAACAACGAGGGCAAGAACTACCGGCTGCGGGGCCGGCAGCGCGTCCCGCCCGCCGACGGGCCCCCGCAGGACCCCGACAGCTCCGCCTGGATCCACTTCATCTGAGGCGGGGGCAACGCGGAGCCCTCGCAGGGTCGGGGGGACGCGTCCCGGGGGGGCTCGGCGCCCTCCCCCCGGCGCCTGCCCCGCCGCCTCCCCGCGAGCCGCCGGGAGGAGTTTTCCCGAGTTCTGTTTACAGAGGGGTAATTTGTGTTTTCTGTGTCACTAGCGGTACCGAGGGGAACCCTGGCTCGCCTCCCAGGCGCTCACGGGGTGTGGGCAGGGAGGCCGGGCGTGGGTTCCCCCTCAGTGTGCCGAGCACTGTGGCTTCCACCAAAGCAGCGGCTGCCGGCTGGGCTCCGGTGATAGGGACCGAGGAATGTGCCGGTCAGGATCAGAATCCGCAGGTGAGTGCACATCCTCCCGGCCCCGGAGGTCAGGCTGAGCTGCTGTTACCTCAGCAGGTAACGCGGAGGGCACTGCCATAGGGCGTCCCTCCGTCCTATTTGCCTAATCCTGCTCAAGCAAAGCCCGGCTCCGGCGAGGGGCTGGATCCGCCCTCAGCGTCTCGCTGACCCACTCGTGTTAATTGTCCCGCGGGGTCAAGGGCCTGGTAGTGCAGGCTAAGGGACAGGTTATGGTTTTGAACCCAAAAACACAAGAGTACGGATGTTCCAAGGCACAGCTGTGTTTCATTGTGCAGTGAAGATGTTCGGTTTAAAGCAAAGGGTTTTATTTTTCGCATTTTGAACCCAGTTTCAGGTATTTAAACATAGTTAGAAAGAAAAAAAAAACAGCCTCACGTCCTATTTGAAACGCAACTCACTGAGAGATTTTAAAAAGAAAGTGTTTTGGTTTAGAACTCGTGTGGTACGTTGATGGAAAAGTTTGTCGGGATCTGGTGTTTGTTTCGGTAGGATTGGTCTCACAAAGCTGCTTGTGTTCAGGTCAGCAGGAAAGTCGTGGAATTGCACCAAAGGAACGAGAGATGGCAAGAGTTGAATCCGTAATTCCAGTCTGCATTACAAGCAACACCTTCATATTTATTCCTGTTAAGAGTTTAATTAAACAGTATCAGTGCAGGAGCCAGCTTTCTGAATTTCCTGCTCCAAATTCTTCATAATAATTTCAGTAAGTGATGGATTTCACAAAACTGGTGAGGTTTAATCAGACAAATCAAAGCAAGTTCTACCTTGCCATATAAAAGTATATCGATCAAAATTACACAGCGTAGTGACTTCTGCCTTCAAAGGTATGTTTTAAATTATATTAGCACTAAACACAGCATTTTCCTTTTTAAACTTGCTTTTTCAGGAGTTCAGCTGAATCCAGGTTGTGCTGGTGCCAAATCTGGGTGCTAATTTTCCAGGATTGAGGCATGTATGTGTTTGCTGGAGAGGGGCCTCTGCAAATATGACTTCTGTGAGTGGTAAAACCATGTCAGTGTGATTTTCTGGTTATGAAGTGCTGTAAGATCAGGCCTTTAAGGTTTTGGATTTTCTGTAGGTTGTTTTGGAATGAAATGCGATTTTTTTAAACTGCATTTTAATGTTTCTTGAAAGGGTTAAGTGTCCCAAGCAGCTTGAGTAATGTCTGGAGTAATGAGTTCTCACAGAACCTTTTGACTTCGGTGAGAATTGAGAGCAGTTTTGTCTCCTGAGGGTCTGATTCAGTCAGGATAATTAAACCCATACATTCTGGGGGAAAAAAAGAGGTCTGGAAACTCGATGGGAAAAGAGTATTTAATTTCATTTCTGTAGATTACTGGTTCTGATTTAATGGAAGTAATAGCAAGACTGCTTTCTGTAGTATTGGTAGCTTGGTTTTAATTTCCCAGTCAGTGTTCTAATCCCTGTGCTTTTAATGAAATAGAACTTAACAGAAATACACTGTCTGCATCTACTGAGTATTTCACATTTTAGTATATTAAGGTCCCCATCTTGTAATACAGTAATCTTGTAAGTTGCTAGAACACATTTATAAAGCTAGAATTACACAACTAGGGTCATAAAATGTTCATGATTAAAACATATTAAGTGGTGTATTTGATAAAGAAAGCCCAAGTGTCTCTTAGTTGAACTTATGCTTTTTATAAGAGCCTTAATACTGGAGAGAAGGAAAAGGACTTGTCTCCATTTGAAAGCACTTTGAAATCTGGTAGAAATATAGAAAACTATCATTTATTTATGTGTTGTAGTTTTCCAAAAGCTTGGCCTTTTTAACCAACAGAGTGAACCAACAGCTGTTATGTGGTCTGAAAATGCTTGGAGAAAAAAGTAGTTTCTATGCATTTCAGAGCAACTGATGCTGCAACTTTGCTTATGAAGTTTTAACAAGATTTCCTGTTTATTGTTTCAATGGCTTTAAAAACACGGACAGTGCTAAAAACCATTTTTAACACTGAACAATTCTAGAACTCCAGAATTATTTTCCAATGATTGGCAGTTTTCATTGTCATTTGATTTGTGCGGTATCTGCAGGTCTCTAAAAATTCTCTAAAAGTCTCTAAAAAAGTTTTAAAATCTCCTTCTCGCACCTTTGTCTTAAACACTCAATTTGGATTACCTAGATGGATGTACATGCATCAGGTGCTCAAGGAGCTTGTTGTATTGCACTTTAGTTTTCATCATAACTTAGGTGAACTTACTGTTGTTATTGGCTGGAATTTTGCAGGCAGAATTGGCCTATGGCTTTATAATACTGTTCAGATATTACTGTTCTTATATTTATGTCCACCTTTGCCAAACACAAATCTGAATATTAAAGCTTTTGAAGTCATAGCATACCAGGAGAGTGTTTTGCACAACAGTTTCCTGAGCTTTCAAACAGTTAATCCTGACCTCAACCTAAATTTTGTGAGTAACTTTATGGGCTGGATCAGTGATTATTGATGACACATGTGCAAGTCCAGTAAAAGACATGGTCTTGTAGAAGATTTAGAGACAGCTCCATTGTAATGCCTGGAAAGGGAAGCCTGCACCCAGCCAGCTTTGACCAGAGAATGCTATTGATGAAGTCTGTGGAAGGAGATTGAGGTGTTTTCATAGAAATTATCAGTGGCATATGCCAAAGCTGCACTGCTTTGATTACACATTTGCACTTCTGTCACATGAGTTTATCTCCAAGAAAGGTTTATTCGTATTTCCAAACACACGTTCAGTTGCAATGGCTGTATTTTTCCACTGGCAGCATTCATGTAGTTTTCAATCCATTAGATTTCAATCTGATGCCATCCATGCCATCTAGTACTTGCTAGAAGCATTGTGATAAGTAGAAATGAAATAAAAGCATCAAATTATATTTGTATAATACATAAACAATGACTTTGAGGAGAAAAACCTGTGTTGAAGGGGATCATTTTCAATTTGGCAGGACACCAATCATTTTATTGGGAGCATGAGCCAAACAACTTTTAAAAATTGTATTTCTAAAGAATATTGTTCAAGAAAAAGAAGTTTCACAAGCAAAGTTAAATATTTAAAAATTTTCAAGCCAATGTGTTTCTGGAAAAAATGTTTTTATTTGCATGATTGGAGTCCGTGCCACCTCACTTTCCAAGTGATACCAGAATGGTTTAGGCAAGGCAATAATCCTTAGGTCGTGTACTTCACTTGTAAGTGAATTATTCATTGCTTATGTCTCTGCAGATGTAAAAATGTGTCTGTCATTTATGGTGCAAAGTTGCAGCTTTATGAAATGTGCCATGTCATTTTATGTGCACTATAATGAGGATTTATACAGTGAGTCGAGTTGTACTGTTTGTCTGATAGACATGGATGTTTGCTGCTTCACACTGGAACTGGTAGGGGTTTTGCATGTGGTTCTATGCCTTCTATGGTAATATTTTGGAAATTTACCCTAATTATTAGAAATCCTAAAATGAATCAGAACTATTAAGTGACTGTAAATGGAATTTCAGCTAGCTAAACATATTATTTATTAGCATAAAATCAGTGACTGAAGCTGTTCTACTTATTTTCAGCAAATGTACATAATTCCAGGTAAATTAACTTTTTTCTCCTTTTACCATTTGCAAGGAACTTTTTGATGTGAATGTGTGTGCCTCAGTATCTCAGTAAACAACAGAGTAAGTGCACACTGTTGTTTCAGCAGACATGAGGGCAAATGTGTCACTTGAATGAACGAATGTCTGTCCATGCATAAGCATCATCCCTTTACAGATACATGAAATGTTTTTCCATAATGTCAACAGGCAAGCAGCTGCTAATTTTAATGTAAAGTAACCTGCAGAAATACTCAGAATCTGATTTTTTTAACAGATTATATATTAAAATTTTTATGTGCCTTTTAGCATTTCCTAGAAATAAAGCTCACGTGTTCCTTAGCTCTCCCGCCAGAAGCCCAAAAATTAATTTGCCATTAAAATGAGATTATTGCAAAAATATAATAATCTTAATTCCTGACACATTTTTAGCTGTGCCAGAAATCCTGTATCTACAGCAGCCAGAGGAACTTGATAGCATTTTCCCATATTACAGTGAAAGAAATGTCAGTCAGAAATACGGATTCCTGGCACACCTCTACATTTATGTAGTTAAGTAAAAAAGAAACCAATTGTGACTATAGTAAATATAACAGAATATATTTATTGTGTATATTCACCTCTTACACAAATATTCTAAATAGATATTCTATCTGAAACCAGAAGTTCTAGTTTTCTATGAAATCTGTTTGTGGAGGCCTGGCCTTTTCAACTTTTACTGTTATTTATCTGATGCTGCATAATGCATATAGTGAAAACTTTTGGATGGATTTAATCTGTCTGCAGAGTTTATATCATGAAACAAAAGTGCTCACTGCAAGGAATATCTGAAGTAAATTACTTTTACCTTCCAGCTATTCTGCATGGCTTTTTGGCAAACCCTCAGTAATTCTGTTTCCTGTAGGTACTTCACATGCACATGTTTCGGGTAAATGGAAGGATTACTTAATGGAATGGAAATACTTTTGAGCACTGAAATTAGGGATTTTCCAACATAAATAGTTCAAGGCAAGAAGTAAATATAGTCAATATTGCTGTAAAACAAAGCCCTCTGGCCTTATGTAGAGCTGATCAGTATTTTGTTTAAAATGGAAGATGGTGGCATATTTCAAAATCCAACATGTTCAGGGAAACACACCTGCTTCAATTTTCTCAGGTTCAGCCAGTAGGAGAGAATTGCCCCAAAATAAAGAAGTGGTGAGAGTATTTCCTTACATCTGGGTATGGACTTGAATGTAGGTGTTCCATGAGCAAAGCGGATACTGTGCTATAAAACCATGGGCTATTGCTTGGAGTTTTTCTTTATCCAACTTATAAATACTATTTTAAAATTACTTCACAGAAAGGATTTTTGGCCCTGGGTTTCCCCATCTTGTGTGAATATCCTCTTCATTCAGTCACTCTGGCTTTTGCTCGAGGCCTCTGTTGTTGAGGGAGGATTTCATTTTATTTTTATGCTACTCTGGAAGATTATTTTATATTAGATTTTTGGAGGGGAAAGCAGGGAATTTTTTTTCCTTGCAATTTTCATGTTCTAGATATTAAACAATAGCATGAAGTATAAAAATTGCTTGAAATTACATATGCACTAGTGATTCCAAAGAGTATAGCTAAAAATAATGTCAAGTGTGAGATGTGCTTTTTAAAAAACATACATGCTTTGATCTAGAATGGCAGGGAGAAAGTCCTAGTCTCCAGTGCGAGCTATTAATGCCAGGGATTTCTTTCTATGCAATTCTATGGTGCACCTGTTTTTATAGGGATTAACTTGATTGGTGTAGTTCATGTATCACTGTGTTATGTATAGAATATTCTGTTTAAAGTGTCATTAAGGAAACTGTGTGTCTTAAATGGTGTTGTAACTTTAGGCTCTTTTTTGTCCAACCTGACTTCACTAAATCAGAAGAAACTCCTCTGAATAACAATTACAAGACAATATTCATAAAATTGCATAATTGAGTCTCACACGTTACACTTACCACCTTCTAGGACAAAAGTTGTGTTACTGTTGTGAGTTTTAAAATGTTTGTATTTCTGTATCTTAAAAAGTCAAATCGTACTACACTTTTAAACTCAAAGAGCTAATAAGTGTGTTTGTAAAGCTGATTGAAAGTAGACAAACTGAAATTGGCTGGGATTACTGGTGTGTCAAGTTTCTGAACTGTGGTATAACAAATGTTTGTGTACCTTCTTCATGGAGAGGCACCCTGGGTGCAAAACCTGCCAACACCTGGACACGAATCCATGTTGCACTGCAGGAAAATTGCTGTGACAGAGAATTGTTGTTCTTGGAGAGGTTTCAACAAACCCAACTCCTCCCTTGCAGTGTTACACAAATTGAGGTTCTGTCTGTTGAAGAGAGTGTTCTTCAACATGCAGGTTTTTATTACTGTTTCTTTGATTTACTGTGACTTCGTTCTGAAAAAAAAAATTATTACTTAACTCTGTACTTGACTAGTAAATTACTTTTGGTTGTAGTGTGTTCTGCAATGTTTATANCAGTGGATGTAAATGTATGTGGCTGTTTTTATTGTCTTGTTTCAGCAGCACCATTTCAGCCCCATTTTAGCATTCAGTGGTTGAGGAAGGGCTGCCTGAACTGCAGAGCTGAGGCTGTCCCAGTACCAGCCAAATGATCCCAAGTACTCTTCCAAATATTCTTTCTCTGTTCATTCCCAGCTTTGAAATACTTGTTTCTTGAATTGTTACAATGTGCTGCTATTCAATCTTTCAGTGTACTCAGCATCTTCTCTTGAAATGCCAAGAACAATTTTCAACTTTTCTTTAACTAACACTTTTTAAGCCTTCTTTAGAATACAGATAAAACCATATAGCTGCAAGGAGAAAAAATGTTCCATGTTTGTTCTGATGTAATTGGTACAATTTATTTTTCTATCCTCTTTCAGAAATGTCTGCTTAGCTGTCTCATTATTAATAATTTTTTTTGTGTATATGTGTTTCTTTGGAAAGGCAAAGTAATTAATTAATATTAGCTCTAGATTTCTTTTTTTTTTTCTCTAGAGGGAATTTTTCATGATTTAGCATCCATCTAATCTTTCTGTTCAAGTAAAAATGAACTCTTAGCCCACATAAATTACAGAATCTAGAGCTGTTTTCTTAAGGTATCATTATATAAATATTAGACTGCATTAGTTAGAATCACAGAGTGTAATTTAGATTTCTTTTTGGTAAGGAATATGCTTTGAATTTAAAACTGCTGTTATACTTGAGTGGTTCTGAAGTAATGAGATTACAGTTCTGAGTGATGATTATAATGAAGATTAGTTTTATATTGTTCTTTAGTCTTGGATTAATTTTTCATTATTTTCACTCTTACACAGGACAGTATATGGCTATGGTAATTCATCTGATGATTAACTAGAACTAAGTCTCGTAGATAGAAAGTCTTATTAATAGCAGGAGTTAAAATAAGTGAAGTATTCAGACAGTCGTACTATTACTAATGATAATAATAATAATCCCTATCTCTAAACGTCCATGTCTGTGTGCTTCTTGGAGTCTCTCAACGATTTTTGGTCAAGAGTTGAATTGGCTCAGGGAATGAATGGAATCCTACAGCTCTCTCAAATGGGGGANTGTTACACAAATTGAGGTTCTGTCTGTTGAAGAGAGTGTTCTTCAACATGCAGGTTTTTATTACTGTTTCTTTGATTTACTGTGACTTCGTTCTGAAAAAAAAAATTATTACTTAACTCTGTACTTGACTAGTAAATTACTTTTGGTTGTAGTGTGTTCTGCAATGTTTATATTTCACCAAATAATGTTTGTTTCTAATGTTTGTAAAAGTTAATGTAATATCACCAAAAGTCTAAATCAACATTTTCTAATAATGCCTTGTAATTTACCTAGCCTTACGGTATTTCAGAAGTTTTTCCACCAAAACTGCATCTAGTTACTGCTTGTCACAATTATGAAAGAGGTATATTTATAAACCTGTAGCTTCTAGCTGCCATTAAAGATTAATGAGACAAATCACGAGAATGTGGTGACTATAAAACTATTTTTTTTCTTAAACTGACAAACCATGATGTCTTTTTTGTTGAGGATCTGAAGCAATGATGTTTCAAAGCCTCCACTGTGCATGTTGAGATGTACCTGCAAATCTGAGACAAATGCCTGGTATTTGGGGCACTTTTCCCAGCCAGCCTGTCCCAAGGGTGTCTCCACTGAGTGTTCTCTGTGGAAGCTGCAGGAGGAGTTCTGCTGGGGGGATGGGATGGGATGGGATTTTTTCATGATTTAGCATCCATCTAATCTTTCTGTTCAAGTAAAAATGAACTCTTAGCCCACATAAATTACAGAATCTAGAGCTGTTTTCTTAAGGTATCATTATATAAATATTAGACTGCATTAGTTAGAATCACAGAGTGTAATTTAGATTTCTTTTTGGTAAGGAATATGCTTTGAATTTAAAACTGCTGTTATACTTGAGTGGTTCTGAAGTAATGAGATTACAGTTCTGAGTGATGATTATAATGAAGATTAGTTTTATATTGTTCTTTAGTCTTGGATTAATTTTTCATTATTTTCACTCTTACACAGGACAGTATATGGCTATGGTAATTCATCTGATGATTAACTAGAACTAAGTCTCGTAGATAGAAAGTCTTATTAATAGCAGGAGTTAAAATAAGTGAAGTATTCAGACAGTCGTACTATTACTAATGATAATAATAATAATCCCTATCTCTAAACGTCCATGTCTGTGTGCTTCTTGGAGTCTCTCAACGATTTTTGGTCAAGAGTTGAATTGGCTCAGGGAATGAATGGAATCCTACAGCTCTCTCAAATGGGGGACTTGCTCCCACCAGAGCTGGCAGGAGTGAGGGGTCAGGTACAGAGGGGAGGCAGAGGGCAACGAGGAGGGACAGGGAGCAAGAGCCTGGTCCTCCAGCCTCAGGGAGCTGCTGCATCAGCTCAGACTCTCCTGCAACACCATCCCCATTCCCCTCGTGCTGAGCCATGGTCCCGACCTCTCCTTGACCTCTCCTTGACTCCCTCTTCTTCCTTGCAGTGCTCCATGGGCACAGGGGCAGGGAGGAAGGAGAAACAGGAGTTGTTTGTGCTGCCTCTAAGGAGGGGCCCTTTGCAAGATCTGTTTGATTCCTTGGTAGGAACACTCCTTCAGCTCACATGGAAGCAGGGACATGCCTAAAGGACCACGTTGTCCTTAAGCCTATGGAAGATGAGGGAAGTAGACAAAAAAAAAAAAATCCTATCAAGGCTTTGAACAACTGAATTTTCTTTCTTATTTAACACATTTACCAGGCCCACACCCCACGGCCTAACAAAAAGTTGCCAAAATGTTCCAGTTGTGGATGAGGGTGATGCACTGCAGGAAAAAAGAGCTATGCAATGGTGATGTTACACTGGTTTATCATTGGCTTTGCCTTACCAGTGGTGGCACAAGTGAGGGCTTCTCAGAACAGCCAGGAGTTGCCAAGAACGCTTAATTCTGTAATTTTCTCTTGATCCAGACTCATGAAGTGAAGAAGGGAGGCGGGTGATGGCAGAAAGCAGAAGTTCTCTTGTGTCCTGAGAAGTGCAGACTCATCCTCCTGCCCTGTGGATTGACTTTCATGGTCAGAGAAAGGTACAAGTGCTGTACCTCCATTTAAATGCTTCTCTAAGCAAAATACATTCAACAGCATGAATAATTAAACACCATAAACAAACAACAAATAAAACAGCCTAATAGCAAAGGATGTAGGATACTTGTGCTGCATTAAAATACATCAGGTCTGAAGTGACCGAATTTTGCTTCGTCAGGAAGAGAGAGACATCAATATTGTGGGGCAAACTCTAAGCAATCCACATACCACAGAGTCAATTCTCCTGCCCAGGACTGTTCTTAGACAAGAGCAAGCTATTCAACAACTATTGAATATTAAAGCTATTAAACAACTGTTCTTAGACTGTGTCTCGATCAGTGTGGGGAGAGTGGAGAAAATCACATTAAGGACACTCCTAAGTTGCTCTCAGAATTTGTCTGTGCCATCTGCAGCATATCTTGGTGATAATTTGCAATGATTGGACGTTGCTCGAGAGTGTTTTAATATTGCCTTACAGCCATGAGCTCCTGTTCCCTGGAAATAGCATCCCCACGGATCCTGTTTTCCATCCGTTCAGTCACATGATGCTGGGTACAATAAAACGAGGTTTAAGTTAATTCCTTTGTTACATACAGTGCTGTGAGAAGTGTGTCTGTGTGTTTTGAACATTTTCAATGGAGCAGGATCTCTTCATCTTTTTTGCTGCTCTTACAGTTGCCCGGGTGAGTGCGTGGCCCCGGAGCCGCGCTGAGCCTGCAGCGCTGGGAGCTGGAGGCCCGGCCGCTGCTCTCCCTGCCCCGGCTTCAACGTTCCGAGTGCCACCGTGTGGTGAATTTGTGCGATAATTCGTATTTTTAATTGCACTCGTTACAGTCAGGTCACCGTTTGCGACCTGAAGCATTTTTTCCACTGGCGACCTGTGTTTATTAAATAATTCTGCGATATTCTTAGATTTTCTTTCTCTTCTCCAGAATATTTAGTGCAAGTGGTGCAATTCCCTTTGCCTCTTTGCTGTGTGATCTCCCCAATCACAGCAGAAAAGCCTCGTGTGCTCAGAGGTTGATGGATTGCTGCAGTACAGTTTATTCACTGGCTGGGCTGAAGATGGATGTCGTGTCCTTTTTGTGTCAGTTTGGCAGATTAAAACCCTGTGATGGGAACCATTACTACAGGGAGGTTTTAGATTCCCAATCTATCAGTCTGAAGGAAAAAGAAAGAAGATCCTTAGCCACGGGACATCACCAGTTCAGGCAAGCATTGGATACTGAGATTTGCTGCACTTCTACTCAGAGCTGCTTAACAGATTGTCTCACTGCTAATTTAATGAGAGTGAAGTTGACATTGCCCTTCTTTTATTTTTGTTCTTTAGTTTTAAACATTGATTTTTTTCTCTCTCTCTAGTAAGAAGTAACAATTACATGATTTATATTTATATAATGACAAGCCCAAGATTCACAGAGAGATGCAGCACTCCATTGTCTTAAAAACAGACAAAATGTAAGGTATGCAAGCTTTTGGGGACTGATGTTGATAGAAATCTTAGCAAATAAAATATGGATTGAAAAATGTAGTTCCAAGTTTAGCTTCTATTAGTCGGATAGATAATTGGGGAGATAAAGGGGTTGGTACTTGTGGAACAGTGAGGAAGCGATGGCACAAAGAAACCCCCAGGAGATACAAAGATGTAATTATTGGTTGTGGGATTATAATTTGCCATAAACCAAATCTCTCTATTTAATCTATAATGTATATAAATTATCCTGTAATTGTAATTGTTAAGTTCTTAAGCTCAGGATCAAGACTTAAGAGGTCACAGATAAAGTGATTATTTTTGTAAGAAATCACCTCCTTTATTAATTTTCTGTAGGAGCACACACTGGTGAACAAGTTTGACTTTTTCCCAATGATTTATACAAAAGCATTTAAAATCGTGTCATAGACCAAAGGTAATGCACATTCACTCCATCTTTTTATGTTGATAAAGACATTCATTGTGGATTCATGTCAGCAAGTGCTGCATTCATACTCTTGCAGTCCGGCTTCAATCAGTGCCTGGTGGTCTGCCTGAGGCTTCCTGCTGAACACAGTGAAGTTATGGGATGCTTGGAGCTCTGCTTGAGTAGCAAACATCAAACAAGGAAGAATACATTCTTTTGGCAGCATAATTCAGGTAGTTGAGTGAATTGTAGCAAGGTATAAAAATATTTGGTCCAATAGTCATCATTTGTCCTAAACAGCAGAACAGCACAGCTCTTGGTGTAAACCACATGAAAAAAAAACAAAGCACCTAAGTACTGTTGTCCCCATTTTAAGAGGAATAGCTCACTTTAAAGTTGTATAAAATTTTAAAAGGATTAGGAATAGACATGTTTTTGGTCCTCCTCTTTAAGCAACAGAACATCCATTTTCTACCTCTACACCATGAAAGAGAGGTTGAATTCTGTTTCAGATGCTTTTCCCAGACAGTTGTCATTTATCCACACTGATGTATGTACACTTATATGCCAACACAGTTTAAATTGGCAAATGGCTTTTTATTGTTCCCCAGGTTCCTTAGGGCATTACAGAAATTACTATTTTATTGATCAAAACTAAAAAAACCCAAACATTTTAAGTGGCAAATGGTATAAAAATGCATCACAGTGCTCTGGACTAACCTCTACAGGGAGATCCACAAGGGTCACGTATTACACGGCAAAGAATGAAGGGCCTGTTACTCTCTAGCCAAGTTGGAAAAAGATGGTGAAAGAAACAGTATCAAATAGAAACATTTTCCTGCATTCCTACCTCCGTTTGCCTGCACTTACTGTATTTGAAACAAACTTTCTCTTTCCCTTCCGAAGTGCACAGGAGGTGAAAGACTCAAACTGATGCAGGGAGTCTGTAAGAGGCCAGGACCAGGCTCCCAGCTCTCTGGGCCCTGAATGTTGTCACAACAAATACTACATGGAACTGTGAACAATGGATAAGTACTGAGAGTTTTTGAAACATTTACTCTAGGTTTACAAGAGCCTTTTGTTTATCAACCACTGCCAAGTTAGAACTCCTGTGGAACAAACTCCCTCTTTCCTCTTATTCATTTTGCAGTTTAACTCCTATGGAGAAGTGAAACTATCTGAAATACACAGTGGATTCTCTCTTGGCAGGGCTTTGATGTGTGACTTATGTAGCAAAAGTTTGCTCCTAGGATTTAAACCCAAACCAATTACTTTGAGATCCCTTCAGATCATAAAAGAAACCCTTTTTATACATTAGAAAGGTTTCTGTATTACCAGCAGTGTATTTCTGCCCTTCAGAAGGGCTGTGATTCATAACCCTTTAGAAAGAAGGAACTTCCAAAGGAATATGAATTTTGCTTTAGTCATCTTACATGAATTAAGCATTCCCCTGCTTCCTCTTAGATCAACTTAAATCGTTGGGGTTTGTTCCCATTTTGTGCTTAGCTACTAATAACCATTTTAAAATTGTGGGGAATGGCTTTAGACCAAAACTCTGCTGTACTATTGTGTTTTCCTGAAGTGCAGGCGTGTACAACTCCACCTTACCATTAGATGTCACATCAACTTTGAGAGCACATTTGTGGATTCATTAAATATTAAGTCTAATGGAATCAGCTGCTTTAGTTCACTGGTTTGCAAAGGGGAAGTTTTGGGTTCAGTCCTGCAATGTCATTAGGGCAGTTGCCCTAATTGATCTTAAATACAGACACACATGGATACGTATGTCAAACTATTCCTGATCACACAATTTCCACAAGTATCTGCTCTGCTGAAATCACCACAATTGCCTGGCACAAGATGTAAAGTTAATTGCTTAATGAGTTGTGACTTAGGTAGTGTTTACTAGACAAAAATACAGCCTAAATAATCCACTGTAGAACCTTGATAAACAATCACTGCAGGAGCTTTGCACACTAAGAAAGCACAGAAAGGGGAAGGCAGGGCCCCCATCCCTCCTGCCTCACAGGCAGGACTATTTGATTATACAGGAAAAAAAAAAAAAAAAAAAAGAAGGAAAGCAAAGGATTAATAAAGTCTGTAAAGAAATAAAAATCACACAGAGAGGTAGCTGATATGGCTTCTCCTTTTTTTGGTATCATCTTTGCAACTCCAAGAAAGAAAAACATGAGGAGGTTGGGAAGACACTGCTCTTCAATGGTCTGGGAGCAATAGAAAAGTATCTCAGGGAAAACTGTAGTCCAGGTTATGAGAACAGTCACATGCCTATGACAAAATTGCCATGTTAAGGCTGTTGTTACTAAATTTGATGTCAAATGACTCTATGGAACTATATTTTAGCAAATGAATTTTGTTTCCCAAAATATTATAGACAACATCTGGAGTTACATGAGTCAGACAACAGAATAAAAAGACCCTCATGCGTACACAGATGTGAAACACTTTTATCACTGTAATTATTTATAGTCTTGTATATGTGGTCTTAAGTGGTATTTTTCAAGTTGCCAAAACTGGATATTCAGTATTTCCTTGATTGATGACAAACTACACTGAAATATTTTGTATGAATTTATTTCATTATTCCAGCTCAGTCCTCAATGGATTTTATGTATTTCTCATAGGCATCTTCAGTCATCAGTTCATCAAGTTCAGCAGGGTTTGCCACAGTCATCTTGATAAGCCAACCTGTAGTTAGGAAATTAAAAAATAAAGGGTTGCTAATATCCTACAAGAAAGGTGCATTCATGTTACTGCTTTAGGAAAGCACTCCCAGCAGGAACAACCAGCCTTGGAGCACTGCAGAATCAGCCAGGTTTTTGTGCAGGTAAAACAATGTTTCAGTATTTGAAAAAAGGAACAACCAACCACCCCATCATAAGAAATTGCCTTTAGAGTCAGAGCAGTTGTGTAATTTAGTGCTGCCTCTGACAGGGGCATAGGGAGGTGCTGTCTGGAAAAAATAAAGGAGCCTGAGCTCAGTATCATGAATTCTTACAAGATCCAAAACTAGAAATGGAGTCAAGGGAAATAGATTTAAATTCAGCCACAGTGAAAAATAAGAAACAACATCTTATCTGAAAATAAGATATTGTAAAACCATTGTTCAAAGATAAGACTGTGATAATGCTTTCATGTTAAATTTTATTGGGCTTGAACTATATTCAGTATATTCCATTTAAATCTCCACAACATTAATCTGGAAGAACAGGAATTGCAGAGCCATTTGTAGTAGCAAGAATCCACATAGTATTCCTTATTGAAAGATAAAAATGACATCTTACCATCTTGATAACAAGATTTATTGACAAGTCCTGGATTATCTGCAAGGGCAGCATTAATCTCAGTCACTTCTCCTGTGAGAGGGGAGTAGAGTTCACTAGCAGCTTTCACACTTTCCAAAGCCCCAAACTCATCTGAAACAGAGAATATGATGGAATGTTTCTAAGGGCAAAACACAAAGCACTGCAGTTTTTTCAGTCAGACATCCTGGTGATGACCCAACCAGTGAAGAAATGTCTAGATCTTGAGCAAGAAAACAGAGTGAAGTCACCCACTTTATGACAAGGATCAGCATTATTAAATTTGATGTTTATGGTCTTGACTTCTGGGGAACTTGTGCTAGCTGGCTACTACAGAAGGGACAGGAATTCCTTACATTTGGTTAATCCCTTGCCTAAAGCCCCACAGCACATGATATGATATTGACTTAGAAGGAACAACACCCAGCTCTTGCTGCAAGGGATTTAAATATGCCTTTTATCTACAGTTTAAACCTTTTTATTCATAATTTGGCTATAAAATCAAGACAGCCACAATTTCAGCAATCCCATTTTTCCTTCAGAAATGCTATCAAGTGTTACATTTGCACTCACTGGAAAACACACATTAGTATTCAGAAGCACCACACTGGAAGCACCCAGCGGCCCTTCCCTTTTTCCTGGTTTGGAGGGAGTTATGGAAATGGTGCCTGGAGCAATGTTAGTCCAGAGCAGTTCTCAGCCACAAGCAAACAAGACAGAGGCTGAAGGAACAGGGAGCTGTCAGAAGAGTAGATAGGCACCAGCACAAGGGATCTGAGAACAACTTGTTCTGGGAAAGCTTGGAATCAGACTGAGGCCAGAATGGGTAGAAAAGAGAAGAACTTAAACGGAAATGAAATTCCTTCAAATAAAGCAAAACTACAAGTTGGTTAATTAAAATCCTCCACAGAGAGACCTTTTGTCTAACAGTCAGCATTCAACGTAACAGATTTGGCCAAAACAGTTTGATAGGGAGCGATTCTACAGGAAGGATGGCAGAAGAAAGGCCTTCTCCTCTGCCTCATAAACCCACATTTCTTTTTTAAAAATTGTCTGAAGATAATGACAAGCTTTTCTTCATATACTACCCAGACAGCTCTCAGTGTTAATGCAGGAAAAGGCCTTTCATTTCTACCTGTTTATATTAACTTTCTTTAACAAGAAAAGTTACAAAATTGAATGATGAAGAATGTAACAACTTGTACATCAGTAATGAGCAAAACTCTGTGATTACATTTAATACCCCAAAATTATTGAGTTTCTGTATTTGTAGAAAAGTTAGAGCTTGATACCAATTCAAAGTTTCACATCATGCCATTCACAAAGTGTGTAGCTGGAGAATTACAAATAAACAAGTTCAGATCAAATAATAAATATTTGAAAAACAGAATATAGATAAAATTATTACCAAAAATATTTTAAATACTGTATTTTTGAATAAATTTCTTCACAGTTTAAAAAGCAGGTATCTTCTGCTGCTAAGCACAGTCTGACAGTGAGACTTTCAAATTAAAGCTGTCTCTTGTAGAAATACCTGAATTTATTTTGCATCCAGAAACTTTAAAATGGTATTAATGACCATAAATATTATTTCAGAAAATCCATCTTTGCAAAGGAAGAGTGGGATGAGTAGAATAATCACTTCAAGAGCAACTAGAACTGAAACTTACCGTGTTTACTCAATTTTGTCCCAACTTCTGGAAGACTACAGTAAACAACGTCTCCTAATGCTTCCTTAAAAGAAAAACAAAAGCATCAGAGCATACATTAACAAAACTATACATTGAAGAGAACTGATACAGTAACTCTAGAATCTGCATATCAGTAGTCTCTGTCTCTAAATGTTGTTCTCATTCTTTACAGATTGTGTATTTTTCACTTTTTCTTAGCAAATGCTTAATATGAATAAACCGTTTTGTTATCATTCCCAAAATACCAAATTATTGTTTCTCTATTACAGTGCTAATAACCCTCAGGCTCAAGTTACATGCAGATTTCTTCTGGCAGAATGAGGAATAACATCTGCTGATCTTCTTAGCATCAGCTACAGAGAGCTGTTAGCACACAGTTTGTCCTTACTCACTTAATTGGGACCTGTATTGCCGTAAGAATTGGTTCAACTCTCCCTAACACATGTATCCTATCTCACAAAAGACCAGAGATCTCACTGAATATTAGTTATTGACAGCAAACTGAGATTAAAGGAAATGCTGCTTGTCCTAAGAAAAATTAGTTCCAATTATTGCTGGCTTGTCCCATTCATTTTTCTTAAGTTTTACATACAGCGAATCTCTGCCCAGAATTTGCCTGTGACTATTCCAAATCAAGTACCTGCATGAGAACAAAAAACCCAAAGGAATTCCTGTCCTAGAGTAAGAAATATACACCATGCTGTACATCTGTTCACAACTGTTCTTTAGCCAGAGGGATTTCACCATATTTGTGTTCAAAGGAAATTTGACCTAAAAAAGTATGTGATGTCCTCTTCACAGCCATGAACTGCCCAGGCTTAGACCTGAACACTGAAGTTTCTCACCAAGTTCAGCCCTCCACAGGTTCAATCTGAAGCTATTAAGACCTTACCAGAATGCTGAGGTAGCACAAATATCACAAATAATGTGATAGACCCAAGTCCAAAAAATCATGCTCAGTGTGTCGCATATGCAATTGAAACAATAAAAAACCTGTAAATGTCCAAAGAGCAAGGACAGAGCAGATAGGCATAAATAAATATTGCAGTCTTGGGCAAGGGGGGAGGGATCAATACCTGTGCAAAATTGCTGATTCCTACTGTTCCAATGCCATTTTCCACAGATATCCATTCGTGCTTATCTGTGAATTTGCGGGCTAAAAGGAAACAAATTTGATATTTCAGAAAAAAGTGACATGTTGCTCACTTAAATACAGTAACACATTTGCAGGCTTAAACCGTGGGGCTTTTCACTGAGTTTGTTCATTTTTATTGGAAAATATTTTGAACAGCCCATGAAATTTACAGAAGCACCTTATTCTGCTCAGGACATAGTGACAGGGCAGAGGCTCACTGGGCGTCCTGCTCAGAGTATTATCAGCTCCTGTGCAACCATCTGGAGACTGATAAAGTACAGGACTAAAAGGACCAGCTCTACTTCAAACAGAAGTGCAAATCTAAAGCTTGTATGTGTATTTTACCCATAGTTATACATTTCTATGATAGCACAGTGACTTTTCAAACATATTTAGTGTTTATTTCTGAAAACTATTTTTATTATGGCTGGGAAGGCCAGTGTTAGTGACTAGAAACACTGTCAGCATTACAGCATCTCATTCAAAGTGCAAAGCTGGCACAGATCTATGTAAAATTAAGGCAAATTAATACAGGACAAATTAATAAGGCGACTCATACAGGCAACTGCTACCTAACAGAATTTGCTCTCTGTTAATATTGTTACTGTGAGAAGAACACAGTAGTTATTCTGTATCATTTTAAAATAAGCCTGTTTAAAACCTTGTTAAGTCTTTTCACAGCAAGGTTACACTTCTCCTTACATTTCAAATCTGTAAGATTCAAGACAGCTTTATTAGAGCAATTGTTTTTATAAAATCATATGGAGAAACCTCAAAAGAAGTAACTAAAACAGGCAATATTTTTCTTGCTAATGTTTTTCCTGGAACTTTTCTTACTCTGAGCATTTTCAGCCTGCCTTGTCCATTTTCTCACTTCTATACAATTTCCCTGTAGAGACCTTCCTACTTTTTTTTTTAAATATAAATTTTAAGGACGTTATTTTTATTATTCACTTGCAGCACCCATCCAGTCAGGTAAGGGATGTTGCAGAAGCTGAAAAAAATAACTTCTGAACAGCTCCCTGAGTGACAAGTGCCATAGCACAGCTGCACCTTCCTTCTGAATTCAAAATTCTCTCAAGTTCATCCTGTGGGCTGGACTCTTTATGGCAAACACCAGAGAAACCACACTTCTGCAAATCCCTGTACATTTTCTAAAACTGTATGTGAAGGAAAACAGAAGTTCTCACTGTAGACCGGCTAAAATATTTCCAGTCATATTTTAAGCTGCTTCAATTGCAGTAATCCTCTTATTTGTCTGAAAAGTTCAAGAGTAGCAAGTCTCAGATAAAACGGTTTGTCTTAGAATAGGGCTTTATAGAGCTCAGTTTTTATAGAGCTCAGTGGTTTTGCAAGTACAGTACACAAACAAATATGAGTAAATTGCAAATATAAAGTATTTTCCCATGAATTATCAGTCAAAAATCCACAGAGAATTTCATCTAGCACTACTTATAACTACAAAAAAATCTCATGACACACTCTAATGAACAGAGTCTTAAATGTCTCAAACCATTTCAGGTCAAGATGTTAAATCCACAGGAATTCTATTGGAAATGAGTAATGAACCGTAAGAATGGAGAATGACAGTTGACAAATCTCAAACCCAAGCTGAACATTTGTGATGTTACACATGTCAAAAAGAAGCTAACCAGCACATTTTTATTTAGAATAATAATATTGTATAGAATCTGTTTATAAAGCAAGCCTAATAAAAAACCAGAAGATTTTCACAACAGTTTGGAATACAGCAGGAAAATGTCCTGAACAGTTAGAAGAGCATGTAGCTTTCTTGCAGGCCAAAAAAAAAAAAAAAAAAGGTGAAAAATTAAAATTCTGAGCATGCAACAAAAACCACTGCAAATAAAGTAAAGGTCAAATTAAAAACAGTTAATAAGTAATCTCAAAATTTGAACTTTGAGCTTATGGGGTCAGCCCATTGACTAAATCAACCTAAAGGAATATGAAATGTCAATGCATACCAAATCTCTCTCTGCATTCTTTTTCAGAAGAGCAGCTGAATTTACTCCAGCTTCATTCATTTCAACATGACTTTGGTTTCAGCTTAAGTAGCACACTCTGAACTCAGGCCTTCATTTAGTGTAACCTGCCTCTGTTACATATTTCATATATACCTGGAGAGTGAACTCACACCTCCACAAAGAGGCATACGAAACTTTTCCTCTCTGCCTAAAACAAAAGCACTGTTTGTTACTCCTACAAGTGATGTGTATAGAAAAGCAATGGTTACATTGTCCAGAATTGTGAAAAAAAGCTTAGATCTTGACTCAGTTTGCAAGTAATGAACAATAAATATTATTTCTTTTACTTGCAGCAGAAGGCAATTAAACAGGTAGGTTTAAGATTATCTGGAAAGAAATGGATGAGCTCTTCTTAGTGGCAGTCATTACTTTTAAAGCGTATTCTCCTCCTCTTCTCGCCTACCTTTTAAACATTTCTGTTTGCTAGAGTACCACTGATCCTGTTTTTCAGACTTTCACGGGTAACTTCCATTCAAACAGAACTTTGACAGCAGTAGATGCTTTCAGAATTAACCACCCCAAATGCAAAACCACAGCAAGCAGCGATGCCCGAGCCCATCCCCTGCCGTGCCACTCGTGCAGCTGTGGCTGCCCAGCAGCCAGAGCCAAACTCCTGCAGCCCAGAGCGGCTCAGGGCCCTGCAAGCCCGGCTGGGGCTCCCAGGCTGCCCAAGCCGGTCCCTGCTGCGGCCCTGCCTCCGCCTGACACCCACCCTCGCCCATTTCTTGTGCTGCTGATGCTCCTTGGAGCCAATATCGAGCTGTTTACGAGCGGCAATCCCGGGAAAAGCGATCCGCTGTTTTGGGCAAGCTGGTGTGCTCCCCGTTCGGCCCGCTCTGCGAAACCTGTATGGGACCAGAGGGGGACTGAGCCGCTTTGCTAAAACTGCAGTGTGGAGATGCGGTTACAAGTTTCTGGCCAACTAACGGAGGTGAACCTGCTCCTGCGGGAGCGGGATCGGGAGTGCCGGCAGCGGGGCCGGGGGCAGGTGAGGGGCCCTCC
>VZRS01008548.1:418593-482881 GCA_013398055.1 Ifrita kowaldi
AGCGAGCGGCCGGGGCTCGGCTGCGGGCCCCGCTGGCAGCGGGTACCGGGGCGGCCTGAGGGAGCCGCCATGTTCCGTGCGCCGCCTCGGAGGAGAGGAAGAGGGTTTAGCCAAACAATGCAGCAGCCGCTCGGTGTTTATTAAATAAATACATGTGCCCAGTCTACAAGTGCACGCGGGACGTTTCGCCCTAGGGTTACCGCTATTTCTTAGTTATTACACCAGAATAACACGCCGGCAGTACTTTGGGGGTGAACACCGCATCATTTTCCCAGAATCACGGAATAGGCTGAGTTGGAACGGACCCACAAGGATCAAAGTCCAACTCCTGGCCCTGCAGAGGCACCCCAACAATCCCACATGTGCCTGAGAGCGTTGTCCAAACGCTTTCTGAGCTCTCAGGTTTGGGGCCGTGACCATTCCCTGGGGAGCCTGNNNNTGCGGGGTTCTCCGGCCCCCGCCGACACCGGGGGGCTCCGGGCGGCTGCAGCATCGCGCTCCGAGGGGCCGCAGGGACACGGCACGGCGAGAGGCAGGGAAGGAGGGAGGGCTAGAGGGACATAGGGATAGAAAGATAGACGGCGGCTGCCGCCCGCGGCCGCCGGCGGGACCCGAGCNTCCTGACACAGCTCAAGCCGTTCCCTTGCGTGAGCCCGCTGTAGTCACAAGCTGGAATAACGTGAGCCTATAACCTAACCTAACTCTAACCACTGCAGCTGATAGCAAACAAGTAAATATTTTGCCCTCAAGCAAAGTGACTTTTCAATGTGATCTTCATTCACTTGCTGACAGATTGTTCCGGTTGTCCATCGCTGACTGGCTTCTCTTCCTTCTTGCATTTAATCCCGAAGAAACTGAAGAGTTTCATTAGCATTAGGTCAACAATCTCCTCTTCTTCTGAAGCCTGAAATAACAACGAATAAGTTACTAAGAGTTGCACACCCAAAGTGAATTCAGTGTCTGCCGAAGCCAGAGCAAGTTGCAAGACAAAATCTACTTGAGGTGAAATAAGCCAACTTTCAGCAGAGCACGAGTGACTGCCAAGCAAAACATCATGCCAATATTTTTATCCAGACAGAAGCCCCAAATGAGTATGGACACTACAGAAATTTTGGTTGTCAAATCCCATGGAAATCTCTGTACAGGAGCCTGGAGTGCACTTGCCAGCTCCTATACAGCTCATGGTATACACAATGAGACACCCACCATTTCTACATGAAGTAAATGAGAAAAACTCAACATATCTTGTCTTCTATCAACCATATTCTGTGTTTTCATCTCCCTTGACTTTATTTAAAATGTAGAGGAATTCTGGTCAGTACTGGAGTGCTAAGATGGATTTCACACTATCAATAGCTTGAATGGGTCAGGGACTCACAGTGAGAGTTTTAAAAGGAGCTGTAAAGCCTCAGGCACTTCAGTAGCAATTTTGGCACTGATTTCAGTATAGCCCAGCACAAGCCTAAGAGTTTATTGCTGGATTTAGTATGTGAACAGAAGGCTACAAATCAGATCTGAACAGGGACTCATATGACAGTGTAAATCTGCAAAATCTGAAGTGTACTTTCTGAACAAATGTTGCCTTCTTAAGTGTTGGACTGAATTTACATGTTTTTCATCCATGGTTGAATACCTGAGTAAGCACTGAACAAAAAATGTTAAAAGCAGGAGAGCTTAGATGAACAAACCTGGTAGTGCTTCTGCTCCTCACTAAAAGCAACCAGAATCACCGAAATGAACAGATTCAGTACCACAAATGTCATAAAAATTATGCAGGATCCAATTAAGAAGGAGCCTAAAATTGGATTGTAGTCCAAGACCTGTATAATGCACAAGGTAAGACCTCATATTGTGATTGTAACAACAAACAAACAAAAAACCATACATACACACATGCAGACAGACAGACATACATACAAGCAGTTAAGGCCCAATAAGAAGTTTGCCACTTTGAAATTCCTGTATCTAATCAATTATGTCATATGTATTATACATATATACAAATATTCTCCTTTAGTCACCATCCTGTGTTGATATCATATAGTACAAAGACAAGAGAATATTTTATATATATGTGTGTGTGTGTGTGTGTGAATATAGGCAATTTTGGGGGGTTTTTAAAGTATTTGCATTTGATTGTAATGGTATGACAGTTGCACACAAAAATTGACAAGCCTGAGGTCTGTTTATCTGCAGAACAGCTGAAGCTTCTTCCTGCCTCAGCTTTCAAAATAGATTAAATCTCTGTACACTTTTATTTTATTTTACTGTATGCTTTACAAAGAAGCACAGCCAGACTGTCAGAGACACTTATAAACCAAGGATTGTGAAAAATCCGAACCCTAATCTTCATATAAGCTACAGCACAGGAATATATTTTCAAGATTAACGTGAGTGGGATATAGAGGTGAAAAAGTTTGTGCCCAGTTGAAGCCACCCATATCCCACTGGGTCCATGGTCTAAAAATATCCACCAAGGAGGACTTCACAGTCAGAGATATCCAAGAATTAATCCACAAAGAAATGTTCAAAGGATATTGAAATATTTGAAAGATCTTACTGAAAAAGGGGTATATAAAGAACAACAAACACACAAAAAAATTAACATGAAGTTCCCTTGTGGAAGGCCTTGCCTTTCTTGGGAAGACAGGGGGATGTTCAGAACAAACACAGGACTTTGTTCACATTTCTATCTGTAGCTTTCTAAGGAAATTGCTCAAAAATTTCAATCAATTGGTGAAATCTCTAGCTGAAATGTGAGCAGGTTTCTTAATGAAAGGTTCATTATGAGCCTCCTCATGGTCAAAATAGGACGTGAAAGAGATTTCACTTGGCGTCTTTTTCTTGCTCAGAAGAGGTGACTGCTTTAAGAAGCTGTGGAGCTTGCAAAATTACATTAATGTTTAACACTAATTGAAAGTCCTTCTACTTGCTGGGTCAAAGCATATTTGATAGCTGAGATGCCAATTGTATGGTTGTAAACTTCTCAAAATTAGATGTGGTACCTCCTCATAGTTGAAGATTCCCAGCTGAAGACTGACCATGGTCTCTGCCGAATCAAAGAGAGTTTTGTAAGAGTACAGCTTCCATCCAAATATCAGGTTTGCCTGCAGAGGACAGAAGCCATGTCTTGTGTCATGATCAGAGTCCTTGCTGCCAACTGTGTTAAGCTCTGAGACCTTTTATCACGGGTATGAGAATGTCTTACATCTGCTGAGCTTGTCACTAGATATGTAAAATAGGTACTTATTTCCCACTTATGAACTAGCCAAACAGAAAATGGCACTTTCTGAACTCTTCACAATTTTTGTCCAGAACAGCTTTTTCTCTGTACTTTGTTCTTTGTCACATCTATTACACATAAAGAATCCTTATTTTTCAGCTCAGTGTTTGATTTTTCACTAAATTTCAGTTTGCAAAGAACAGAGAAGTGGATGTTTTAACTTCACTTTCACTCATACAGAAGACTTGGGCTCCAAGCTGCTAACCTAAGATTTAGACAGGCAGCTTTATTCCATTTTACATGGCAACGTTGTGTTGCTTTTAGCATTCAGAAATAGTTGATTTAACCTGACAGTACCTGGAAGCAGACTGCAGACAACAGAAAGCACTGTGGTACTCACAGCAATGGAATAGGCGAGGAACATGATTGCAATAACAGTGATGAATCCAGAGATATCACCCCATGCCCTCCTTAGGGCTGAAGTGATCATGTTCAGTTTAGGGTTGAGCCTCAGCAGGTGCCACAGTTTCACTGTGGAGAGAAGCACCAGGAATGCAATCAGGTAGCCAAGAACTGCATCAGCTCTCGCTGTTTCACTGAAGCTTACAGAGCTGTTAGGAAAAAAAAGAAAATACATATCATGCACACAGAACCCTTTGAAGTGCATGAATGGGTATGCTGGAAAAGGCATTTACTCTGTCCTTGGTTTCAGAGGAGGCCTAATGAGTTCCTGCTTGAGTGTTCCCACCTGCACTTCCTTCTGCATGCACACAAAAAGCTCAGTTGTGCATGGCTAGGTTTTTTTTTTAAGGAGAGGAGGTCTAGGCTGTAGCCCAAATTCTGCTCGTTATCCTGTGATTCTACCACCTCTTTCCTATGTGACCATTTTTAGAAAGATGTTGTAATTTTCCATTTTGTACTAAATAATCCATTATTGTCCTCTAACCAATGGCTTTTTACAACAAAGAACAAGGCAGATTATGTGCTTTCTGGGTGGATGTCCCATAGCAGAAAGGCTTGTTGGTTCTCAAGAGGGTGATGCAGAGAGGAAATTAGGGGCTAAAAAAGGGAACTTGGTGGTCAAGCCTGCTGGATTTTATTAGAGCAGTGTCAGAAGAAAATCCTATCGCTGACACAAATCTAAGCCCTGACACACTCACAGGATTCATGAACATAACCATCTAGGATAACAATGTCTAGCACAGACAAGGTGCTGTCTGGGAAGAGAAAAAACAGATTTATTTCTGCATAAGCAGCAACAACAAAGGATGCACTAAGTAGCATTAGTACTTACTCCTCCTTGTGTTCCTGGTAGTAGCTGATGTCTCGGGTCCCAAGGACTGTCCGTTTCACAAACACTGACAGAGCACTCCAGCTAATCAGTATAATGGCCAGCTCCAGGAGATTCCACTTGCTATGGAAGTATCTCCATCTCAGACTCTTCATCAACTTGCCCTGTGAGGAGTTTTACTGTTTCAGCCTCATCGCTCCATATCATACAGTGCACCTCTGAAGATTAGGGCTATGCCCTCCACAGTAAAGCAGACTACTCTGCATTAATAAAACTACATCTTGCACTAGGTTCTCGTTATCTTTCTCAAAAGAATCGTTACAGCCAAATACAGTTTTGCCTTCCTATTATTTAACACTGACACTGTACCTAATTCAATCTTCCTTTGGTGTAGCAGCACCAGCATTACTGAAATCCATACAGTCCTAAAGCTTTTGTGAGTGAAATCAACAGCAGGCACAAGGTGATGGTCTCAGCCAAACTTTCCATTGGGCCTCACCTGTACGATCATGTAGTACACAATAAAGAGGAAATAGATGACTTCTGCTGCAACCACAAAGATGTGGAGGCTGTTGGTGTAAGGGTAGAGCCGGACACTTTGCAGCTCTGCACTTGTGAAGAAGGCCCCTAAAAACAATCAGAGGTCACCTCAGGGCTCTGGTAATGACACCTTTGTGCTTTCATTCAAACAACTCAGCTCACCGGGAAGACTTCTGTGCTTGCTTTCACATCAGTGTGAGGCTGAATCCAACCACTGAACTGAGACTTAGACTTGACTATGTGAGTAACCCTGTAAGTGTTTGAAATTTTCCTCAAACAGGAATTTCAGAGAGTCAAGGCTTTTAGAGTGGTAGTGCTGTCTGTGTGATAGCACAATAGTAATCCCAGCAGGGCTCAGTTTGGATTGGACTGCAAATGCAGAAATACAGCAGGAAGACTTGGAATTTTTAAAAAAGCTGAATCTCATTCTAAACCCAAAATTAGCTCAGTTTTGTGGTTAGTTTGGGTATTTTCCAGTACTTGGATGCACCAAGAGAGGCTGCTGCTCAGACCAAATGTTTTCTGGTAGCCTTTAAACCAGAATTTGGTTGCACTATCCTCTTTGTTGTATCCAGATTATGTATTACATGATTACATAGCTATATATTAGAAGTCATCGAGAAGAAAAAAGACAGACTGTTATTTGTATTTTTTGTCTTAATATTGTATTGATTAGCTGAAGTGATTAGGAAACAGAATTTTTCTTGTTCCTGTTGTGTAAATTCTGTAGATCAAGTTTCAGTAGTACATTTTCTTAATCAGTAGATGACCACATAAGATATTCCATTATGGTCTATATTACTGTGATGCTGTGTATTTTCTAAATGGTTCGTAAAATTTGCATTGATTCTCTTGTGATTAGATTTATTAAAACACATGTCTTTACTAAGGAAAGAACTAGGAAAACACTTATAGTGTGTAAATCTACCTTCTGTAGGTGCGTTGCTTGCTCTCTTCAGAAATTTGTAACTTAGGAAAGGTTCTCACCTAAAGCATTGCTTTCAAACATCAGGCTTATAATGCAGAACAGGTTCACGTTGGCATTATAGACTGTAAACTCAACAAACACGGCTCTTGTGAAGGTGTCAAGCCAGACGTTGTTGAAAAGGTACTGGAGAATTCTGCCAAAAGAATTGCAGCCAGTGATCTAACTCATACAGGAATGTATCACATGGAGGATGCACTGATAATTTAGAAGAACACAAGTGGTACCTGGAGGCATTTTTAGGGTCAGTTCCCAGGTGAATCACGTATCCCCCTCCACTGTAGATGGCAAGTTTGCCCCAGCTGGGGTGTCCTCTCAGTTTGGACTGACTCTGATACTGCCATGCTGAGCTCAAATCAGAGGAGTTATCAAAGACTGAGTTATTCCAGTGTTCCCCATAATCTGATGTATCTTCTGTTTGTAGGGAGTATGGAGCGTGGCATTCCTCAACTACGTGCTGGAGTCTGGGAGAAATAGGGCAGGTGTCTCCTTTCACTCTTACTTGGCAAATTCGAGCACTACCCACCAGCTTGGAATTGCCATCTGTAATGAATCCTAAACAGGAGATGGAAAAGAGCAGCACTGGCAATATGACAAAATTAATAACATTTCTTCATTTCATTTATGATTCAGTGGTGCCTTAATATTTTGCCATATATTCTTTTCTCGGAAACACTGTATGCAAAATAGTCATGGAAACGAAACTCTCATGTTGATTTGAACTGAGTTCTTAAATACCATTCACAATAACAGAGTTCTGTGTCACTCCCCATCTGTATTTTATGTAGAAGAAAAGTGGGGCCTGGGGGAGAAAAGTGACTCACCTTGAGTCCCATAGCAAAGTAGCTTTATACAGTGGTCATGTGGCCTGTCGTGCCCAAAGAACAGCTCTGCTAATATATTTCAATATTTACCATTAAATGTGAGCTGGAAAATGGGTCATATTTTACTGGATATGGCTAGATAGAAACATGCTGATATTGCATAATTTGCCTTCACACTGACCCAAGTCCTGATGCAAACAGCTCTCCTGAGGAAAAGCTTTATGGTGCCACCTATCTGCCATTCTTTTTTTTTATTATTATGGAAAGAAAGTTGTGTAAAACTGAAGATGTATCTGAATATCTGGAGTAAGTAATGTAAAATGTGAAAAATTTAGCATTGCAGTGCAGGACTTTTGGGTTCTATTAAATACAAGGAAAATATCAGGCGATGTTTAACTTGGGGTCAAGCTGTAGGGTTTTATTACCCACTAGTATTCATATTATAAGATTTCTTGCTAGCCTCATATACTCACAGTCCCTTTCTCCACTCAAATATGCAGTTAGAGATAAGTATTAAAAATAATGTTTCAGAATCTGATGAGCTGAAGGGAAACAATGTGACTCTGCACCTTTATATGATCCATAAAGGTTTTTGAGTAAGGTAGTGTTTGCCCACGTGAAAAAATCCTGGTAACTGTAGACATTATGGAATCCATCTGTAAAGCTGTCCTCAATGTGTTTGTTTAAGTAGTAGGAATTGGGATCTCTCTGCCCATAGGCAACCAGTAACAGCATCCATAAAAACCCCAGATAGGCTGGAAAAAAAACCAGAAAGAGACAGCACATGTGAGCTCTGAGTTAACAATGCTGTTCAAAATAAATTGCATGAATGATTACTGCTGTCAGCACCTATTAGGCCATGGAGGTGCTTTGTAGACTCTGAGTGACCAGTGCTAATGAATGCACCCAAGCTGCTTCAATGTGCTGCAGTTTAAGTGTTTCACGTTTGGAATATGAGTAGCAGTCAAGAAAATAAGTGGGAAGGCTGAATAGAAGTAGTCATGGCAGCTGTAAATAAAATGAGCAGTCTAACTTTGTTCCAAGTGAAGTTGAGGTAAATTTTGCCATTGAGTTTAGAGGAAATAAAACAGGAGCATAAATCATTATCTATAGATACTATCTGCTTTAAGAAAGATGGCCTCCATCTGCTCTTTGATTTCAGCTTCATTTAACTGCTGACCTCCTCCTTTTATCCTTTCTACTTTTCTTTAACCTCTCATGTGTTTGTGGTGTGTTTCTTTACCATAAAATGAAGCCTTAGCCACACTTTTATCTTCAGCTAACATTCCCACCTCCTTGCAGCTCCAGCTGCCATGGAACAGCCTGTCTCTACATCATAATGTCTGGCAGAAAGCTGAAGATATGCCAAAACTTTGTCACCCAAGAGAACAATATTTTCACTGATGTAACATTACTGATGAGTATTACTGAATAAAACAAGATTATCTACATATGGATAATACCCAGGATTTCTCTGATGAGGGCAAAAGCTTTCTGCTCCTTCATGCAGCTGATTTTCATTTTCTCCACATCAGCAGCAGGAGGTGGCTGGTAAATATTGCTTCTACTGTCCCTTCGGGCTCCAAAGAGAGGGTGTGAATCACCTGTGAGGGAGAGCAGTGAACTCTGGAATTATTCAACAGATTATCCATGTCCTGCTTTTTGTTTCTTTGGACATTCTAAGGAAGTATTTCTACTTAATGTGTTCCCTTAGGAAGACAGAGGATGTGATTGAAACAATTACTATAGCAAGGCAAACAGTGGGGAGAGAAGGAGCTCACAAAAACAGTGTGCTGGGTTTAGGACCAGGTGTAGTCCAGGTGTCTCTCTCTAGGCTGAGCATCTCAGAAGGTGGTGTATTCGTAGCCTGAGGCTGAGCAGGGAGGAAGCTGTAGATCAGATAGCTTTGCTGTGCCTTAGGATTCCTGTCTGCTAGTCAAGGCTTTATTTAGATATGATTATGACTGCAGAAGCCACTGTTCAGCTTAGGGGAATAGTACAGATAATTGTGGTTGTGGAAAAGTATGTAACCTGAGAACCTTTATATAGGGCTTAAAGGATGTGGGAAATTTCTTTGTGAGAGGTTTTAGTTATGCTTGTCAGATAAAGAGCTGCCAGTCTACATGAAGGGTGTGTTTTGCACTAGGTCACTTATTTATTTTCCCTAAGTTGTGGAATAGTTACAGGTTTTGTTACAAGGCAGTTGAGCTGAGTCACGTATTCATGCATAAAGCACACCAAAAAGGAGAACACTGCACTTTCTTTAATAATTTCTCACTTTACAGGCAGTTACCTGGTGCAGATAAAGGCTCATCAATAGCTGTGTTTTCTTCATCCTCGTGTTCCACTTTCTTCAGAACCAGAGCAAAAAAAGCAGCAAATCCCAGCACCTGGAAAGAAACAGCTATAGACTCACCATATGCCCATTTCATATAATGAAGCTCAGGCTTTGACCTGGATCCCTTTGGATCCAGGCACTGCAGGAAAACAAGTGTGCCTTGGGCTTGTTGAACCCATGCAGCTGAAGCCCATAAACAAGAGAACAGTGCACAGTGCTGGGGTTTGTCCAGCTAAACTGATTTTGTGACACATCCTCCCTACTGAGAAACCTCATTAAACCCTGACAAAGCAAGGGAGGTGAAACTAATGGAGTTAATGTCAGCCAACAAAAACCAACAGAACTCTGTAAACCACCTACTTCCTCTTGTTTTAGGGCAAAGACTTCTCATTTTATATCTTAAATCCTGTAACTCTTTAGAAAATTTTACGTTGTCTTTCTGCAATGGCAGCAGATGAGTTCATCTTGGCCAGTGGTTGTATTTCTGAGGCTCTCACCTTTAAGGGCTGTGTGATGAAAAGACTTTCCAAGAAAGAGATGACCATGGAGATCAGCCACTTGATGGAGTTCTCCTTGCCATAATGGAGTCCGTAGAGCATGGTAAAGAACCCGGACACACCGCTGGTGGCTGCCACAAGGAACCAAGCGATGAACACAAACCACCAGGGCAGCCCTCTGTGAGAAAAACTTTTCTTGGCGTCATTGGAGAAGTTTGGAGTATGGGACCACCTTGAGAGTCAACCAGAAAAGAAAAAAAATCAGTCTGAGATGGAACAGGAACCAAAATCACAGTCATCAGGTTCACTGGTAATAGGCAACAACTTAGGATATAAAATCAAAATATTCTAAATTTTTTAAATTAGTGCAGTTATATAGGATATATGGATAGCAAAGAGTACAGTGAGAAAAAATAACGAGGAAGTGTGCAAAGATCAGCTAAAATCAAAATAAATGTGATGGGCTTATTTACTCCTCAGTTTATGCATAATTGAATCTCCACTAGAACTATTGACAAAGCTATGAGTGCATTTAAGCTGCTGAATGCACCTCTTGTGATCACATGAAGGCCAAGTGACGTAATTAGTACAATTGTTTCCAACACTTCCAACTTAATTATCATGTTTCACTGAACTATTTTTGTCTGCTTATTAATTTTTCTGTATTCATACATTTTAAGAGACTTCTGTGACTTTGGAGCTGGGTGATTATCCCAGCCCTTTAATATCACATGGCATTGTACTGTAACTTTCCACTTGGGAGGCAAAAATGACAAACAGCAATGATCTGTCATTATTGCCTTTGTGTGCAGTTCACAGTGCATGGAAATTTCTTTGTAGCTCCTGCAGTGGTATAATAGTAAGACATTTTTACAGATATAATAATAGTTATCTAGCACATATTAAGCAGTAATTATTTGGGCTCTGTCATCCTGTCCAATTTTGAATTCATGACCTGAATTTACTTATACTGAGAATGAGATGAGAACCGGGTTACCCCTCGCTGATGGATGCTGATGAGCAGATTTGGTTCTCCAGGAGGTTCTTCAAATGCTGAACCTGACAAACAGCTTGTGTGTAACTCTGAGGCATCTGAAATTTATGGGGCCCCAGCAATTCCAGCTCCATCTCTACATGCTGGAGCTGCATGTACAAGCAGCGATGGTAATCACTGTATTTCAGCTGCTCACAAATTCTCTTCTCTGGAGTTGGACTTCTTGTTTTTTCTGCAGGCAAAGAATTATTCACTGATTTATTGAGAAAATAGATATTCCTAGATTAAAATACTGTTCAATACAAAGGGTGGTAGAACTGGAGCTAAAGATCATGGGTGTGATGAAGTGAAGAGTAACATTTGAAGGGATGTATAAAAGCATCTTTAGTACTAGAGCATAATGCTCTTGTGCTGGAACGGCCTGGAATTTTTTCCAGAAGGCAACTTAGTTAAACAGCAGTCCTAAAAGCTTAATAGACAGGTCAGATCAGATCAACTGTTAACTTGTTCATAGTTTACCTGCGCAATTAGTAGCTTGGAAGACTCACTGGAAAAGCCAAATGTGAGTCCTAATGAAATCAGTGATATTGTTTACTCATACATTCTTGTTTAGTTGAGAGTCAGACTGAAAAGAACAACAGCATAAGGCCAAGAAGAAATAAAAGGACAGGTCAAGAAGACTGTGAAACAACTGATATTCGTGAGTCTTTTCATTGGTAGATACTGATCCTGCTCTCAAGCCAGATTGGTAGCAAACATTTGATTCCAGAGCATAAGAAACAGAGATTTCACAGTTGTCTTTACTTAGTTGGGCACTCAGTGGTGCAGTGAAAGAACAAGAGGCAATGGGCACACCTTAAAACATGTAAAATTTCTGAACATAAGAAAAAACTTAAGTATTGGACACTGGAGTGGGTTGCTCAGATAATTTGTGGAGTCTTCATCCTCGGGGAGACATTGAGCATCTGAGTGGATTTGATCTTGGACAATCCTGCTCCTGCTGAGTCTGCTCTGAGCAGCGTGGTAGGATCCAGAGATCCCTTCTAAGACCTCAGCTATTCTGTGATTCTGTAGCTGCCTTTGAGTCAGAAAATGTAAGAAGAGCTTGGGTCATCACATCCAGTGCTATAATCATTTTCACTGCAAAGATTTCAGCAGGCATTTCACAGTGTGTTATTTACCTTGGATATCCACAGCACCTAATGTGACAATTGTAGGACCATCCTTCTTGCTCTCATGATAAAAGCCTTGCCCAGCTCTGTTCTGCTGACAGATGACGTCCTCAACCAATGACAAAAGTGTGTTGATGTTAGTTGATTTTTCAAGGTCTGGTGCTGAGGTGAGAGATGGAGTCTTCACGGCTTTAAAGAGTGAATTGGCAATTCTTCTTATGTCCTAGGAAAGAGAGCAGCAACACAGCAGTGACTCTGGCTGCAGTGGCTTAAGCTGATGTGATCTGACAGCACCACTGGCTGGGATTTGCGCCAATTGCTAAAATCTCCAGAATGCATAAGAATAGCACATCCTACAGAGCTGGGTATGACAGAGAGATTTCAACGAGTTCAGGAAGGCAGCTTTCAGGGTTCAAAAGGGCAGAGTACCTGCCTGAGGACCAAAGCTGAGAAAGATGTGGTCCATGATACCTTCTATCTTCACTGTCTTGCTTAGCGTTTGCTTTAACTCCTGAACACGGTGATTTGGTCACACACAATTACTGTGCAAGGGCTGGGATGTACAGAGACAGACCTTAATGCAGGATTGCATTTAGGTGGACAAATGAGTGCTTTGCACCCCTGGTAATTGGCTTTTCTCTTCGGACAGGCTGAAGTGCATCACACAGGGAACATTTGTGGAGCTGGGGAAGCCGGTAATGCGTGGCAGCAGAGGGCAGTGCAGGACTCATTGGGACTTGCCTTTGCCACAGCCTCCGGCGTGAGAGAGGCAGCCTGGGCGGCCCGTGGGGTGGGAGGCAGGCTTGGGGACACACGACCATTTTTTCCCGGCTTCTTCTCTCTCCTCTGCTGGGCTGGCCGGGGTCGTATATTCCTGAAGATTTGCACAATGAGCAGGTTGATGGGGAACATGAGGAGGGAGCTCTCAAAGCCAATCATCACTTCCTGCCATGTGAACTCGATCTTACCTGTTAAGGTCAAACAGAGGGGAGAAGGAAAAATAACCCCAGGCAAAATAAACCATCAAGTCTCTTTCTTGTGAAAAAGCCCATTTATTCAACTCTTGCTTCCAGATTCTGCTCTCTCTCTATTTGCCTGCCCAAGCAATCGTGAGGATTGTTACCCAAATCCATTTTCTGCTCAGCAGGATCCTTTGGCACACCCCAGAACATGATGCTGGTCAGCATGGTGCAGAGGAGCAGTGAGAAACAGCAGGACACGCGCTGGGCTCGCGTGAAGGAGCTTCGTGGGGAGCGGCTGAAAACCGAGTACCAGATGTGCCCATCCTGGAAACCCTGGGAGGTCTTCATGAAAAACAGGTTGCTGGGAAGGAGAAGAGGGAAATCAAATGGATATGTAAAAAGGAGAGGGAAGAACAAAGCTCTAGTTCAGGGTCCTAACCTGTTCATGTTTCTAGGCACTATCAGAAGAAATAGTAACTAGGAGAAATTATCAAATATCATGGCTTGATTTGCATGGAATGGTCAGAGCTACTTATGTCCTTTTCTTCTGGCCACAGCATGGAGGGAAAGTGAATCGTTCCTATTTAAATTGTTAAGAAAATTACACATAAGAGAAGATGTTTGGGTTTCTGTAGGTATTGTCAGGCTATCCTTCTTTAGCACCAATATTTTCCATATGGTACTACTGTTAGGGTAATGACTAGATTTACTTAACCATCCTTCCTTTTTCCCTTGTTCAGAGCCCTTTAAGGGCAGTGGAAAAACTTTCCTTGTTTTTATTTTTGTCTAGGGCTTTGGTCTGTTTTTTTCATGCTTGCTTTTCTAGACTGACTGCTATCAAGAGTAAAAAAAACCTGTAAAATAGGGGGTACCTGAACTGCTTCAGGTCCTGTTCTGTTGCTACTGGGAACACTTTATCTAGGACACATTCTCCAATATCAATGGCTAGCCAAGAGTTACAGAGGAAGTACCATTTCTGATCCCATGCCAGATCATGGACTAATACTCGATTCACGTACCTGTTGGAAAAACACACAGGGCTCAGTCACATGTCACTGAGTGGGTGAAATCCAGAACTCAACAAGACTTTGGAGGACAAATTCTGGCCTTTGGCTTCTTAGGGCAACTAAACTGTAAGGCACAGAATATATCCCATCCTGTACTGGACCTGGGATATGGGAAGCACTCCTGGTCCTGCAGTTTAGACTATGATTTGGTCTATTCATCTGCAAAAACTAGAATCTAGCACTTCTTTTCTTTCTAGAACTGCAGAAAGGATAATTTTCAAGTGCCAGAAAAGGAAAGCTGTTGTCATTATAAAAAACTACTTGTGGATCTTTACTTACCAGGACCTCCAGACCTCCACTTACCAGGACGGACTGTCCCCTGAATTATCATGCCACAATCTAATACTCTGCAATTCCCCAAGAGGGAAGAAGGTACAGAGGAGGAAAACATCCACTCCTCCACGTTCAAAGACTGGTGTATCAGGATCATTTAGATGGTGAGGCTCGCTCTGTCCATCCAGTCCATAGAGGGTGAGAGTCACCTGGTAAATAAGGCAAAATGAAGACTTGCACATCTCGATCCCATGTGTGTTTATTTCTCCAGCATACTCTTCCAGCTTTCATCAAACCTAAGGGCTTTCTGGCTCAGACAGTGCCTTTGAGCTGTCCTGTTAATAGCCTCAGGGGCTCCATTATTCATGCTGTTCCCTAACCAAATAAACTTTCTTCTCACACAGTGCCACTGATACCTTGGAGGTTGTGGCTGCGCCACGGCGGTGTCCTGTGAAAACTGTCACAAGGTAACGATACTGAGCAAAGGGCTCATTGTCTTCCAGGACTGTGATTTTCACCTGCAGAGTGACACAGCACAAGCAGTGTGTTAGCAGTCCTGTAAGTACAGATTCCTGAAAGCTGTGAGTAGGAATTTGTCATCTTGTGAACAATGTTTACTTACCAGTAAACAGAGTGTTACAGGGAAAGGAGTAGGATTGGTTAAAGACTTCCCATTAAAACAGGCTAGGCTTGGTGGGAATTGGCCTGAATACATTGACTTTATTAGCTGGAAACTTACTTTGGCATCATCCTGGATGTCTTTCCTTCGAGCCCAAATAACTACAAGCACATATATAAGAAAGATGCATCCTACAGTTGTTACCACCACAGGATTGTCCACAAAAGTACCAAACAGCTGTGCTGTTTTGCTGACATCTATGGCATTGGGTACGACAAAGAAGGAGCTCCCAAAGAAGGTCAGATGGTTGCAGAGGCACTGTGTGCTGCTAGGATTTGTTTTTGGTCCTACCTGAAACCCAGAAAAGATTCCTGATAAAACATCTGGCTTCAAAGTATTAGGTGACTTACCAAGCAAAGAAAAAGACAGTGCTGAGATTGGTAAGTTATTGTAGAGAGCTGCTGTACACAGAATTGTTCAAGTTCTAATAAGGAATATTATTTCTAACATCTACCCAGTAACAGGCATTACAATATATTATGACCTTGCCAGAATGGTTCCATTTCTTCTTATGTAGAAGTTCATACCACGAAATAGAAATGGAAATGTTGTTTGAAGCTTAGTTTAATATGACTAAACTTCTTGAGTTTAGTAAAACATCTCAAAATGATCTTGTTTTATGGTGTCAGTTCAGTGCTATCATTTTACTACACGATGGTGGTTATGAGGGCTGGCTTTGAAGTATGTAACAGACACATTGTTTTGTTTTGCTCTACTTACATGACATCCATAGCTGTTCCAGCCTCCCTGGTGCTCATCCCAAAACACACAGCGGGATGCAAAGCAAGTGGCATTTATGGTTAGCCCATCATAGACTGTGGAATCCATTCCCATATCTTGTAAAACCATGAAATAGTAGGTTCCCTCTCCAAAAATTAGTTCTTCCGGGCTGAGAACCCAGCTGTTTGTCTCACCTTGAACATAGATATTTTAGTTTCAATGTATATATAGAAAGGCTAATTCAGAAGTATGCAGTTGTATTGCATGTAATAAATAAACCAAAGAAACAGGTGTGAAATCATTCTTAGCAACTCATTGTCCAAAGCATCCCAATCTTTGCTCCTGTTAGTGAACACTTTTTTCTACAGATTGGAACCTTGAAGCATGAGGTTTCTTTCCAGCTAGACACCTGAACTTATGGCCAAGGCTCATTCTGCAAGTTCATGGGTCACTAACCACTTATCTTACCTCGAGAAGTTTTCTTACAGAACAGATGATTTTTCATATCATAGTTGGTCTCATTTGGGTGATAGCCATACCCCAAGTAAAGTATTAGTGGAATGTCATGTTCAGATTCCAGGTGGATCACTACAGAGGTGTTTCCTGAGGTAACATTGACTTGAAAAGTGCTATAATTGCCCAGATTCAACAGAATCTTGTCTTCCTGTGTTGCTGAAAGCCTTGGTAACATGATCTGTTTTTAAATAGAAAGACATAGGTTTAAATACAGAGAAGCATTTCTCTTCTTAGCATGCAGCCACATGCTAGATTATATTTTTTCATAACATCAGGAAAGCACTGCCAGCAAAAATATCACTTTCAAAGTAATTTTCTTGATAATGTCAACTAACCTCCAAAAAGTTAATTTGAAACCTGTGTAGACTCACCACAAAGCCTATGACCATTAGTGCATTTCTGAACTGAGAACTGTGATTATGGCTGAGACATTGGCTACATGAAGTGCACGTGTGAATGATTTAGATGTCAGTTTATGCATGGACTAGGGAGCCAAAGAGTAGTACAATAAATACAGAGGTTGGATGATGAAATCAGTCTTCACATTGTGCTTTTAATCCAGGGATGCCTGCAATCTGGAGTCTATTTCCACAACCATTAGCATTCTTACATTCATTTAAATGAAGAATAAAATGCCTCCTTTTTAAGACAGAAATATTATTTCATTGACCACATCACACAAATCCTTCCATCACGAATGCAGACAGCATCATCCCATTATCTAATGTAATGAACACTACCAGCATTTGTGTTCACCTCACAAATGACAACACAAATGACAGCTCATTAATGGAGAAAGGAAAAAAATGTGAAAAGAGGGGAGGGTTAGAAAATAGTGTATTTACCTCAATGTTCTCTTTGAGGTTGCTGACTGGTATGATCAAACCATCCAGACCAGTTAGACTTAGACCTCCCACTGTTCCACTGATGTCAAAACTGGTGTCGCTGGAGAAAAAGGGATTCATGGCAAAGCTCACCATCTGTTAGAAGACATTAACTATCAGACAATGGAGCTATTGTCAATATTTCATTATATTCACATTCTGAATTGCTGAAATAATGAGAGCTTGAGCTCAGACCCAAACAGGAGTTGACTTCCAAGAAGCCTGAATCCAGATTTAAATAAGACTCTACCTTATGTCTAAGGTGGGTCTACAAACCTGGAAAGTGATTTTCATTCTGAAATGTGTGCAACAGTCTTTACTGTTTCTGTATATCGTGACACTTTTTTAGCAGAGCTGGAAAAAGTGCAATGAAAAAAAAAATGTTTTCAGGTGGTCTCCTGAGATGGTCAAATCAACTAGAGAGATCCTTAGAACATTTCTTATGAAAATATGACAATTATATGCAATCTATTGTTCTGAGGAAAAAACCACCATGTCCTGATTCAGATGAGGGATGTGCTACCGTTGGCACATTTGTCTCCTGCAGGATCTGAGTGCCCCACACTCATGTTTCTTGCTGAGATGAAAGGAAGCTGCTGTAGGTTAGTTTGAATGTAGTAATGGACTCTGAGCTGTTGCATCTTCCTCAGAGCATAAGATGTAAACAAACAGCAAATAGGTGTAGGTATTGTAGGTATTGACTCGTTCCATTGCCTGCTCCTGCCATGTAGGTGTGAATCAAAGTGTATGTAAGGGACTGATGGGATGGGGAATTTAAGCTTTCAGCCATCCTAAACTCATTGAACCAACCTCATGCAATTAAGATAAGTGAAGGCTTCTTTGACCAAAAAGATTCCAGATTATTTTCTTGACATGACAGGAGGGATGACGTGTGCTTGTGTGTTCATTGTAAAAGGATAAACTATTGTAAAACCATTAGATCAGGAATGTAAGCTGGATATGAGATAGAGTTAGATAAAAGCTGTTTACTTGCCCTTATATCCACAGTTTCATCATCAAGTCCTGAAACATTGAGAGAGGAAGCAGGTGGGAGAGTAAAGCTGGCAGAGTTGGAATTGGAGATGCTAATGGATGTGCTCTCCATCTTTTCTGTTTGTAATCTGTCCAGTTAGGGTCAGGCACAGCCAAAGCAGAATAAAAGAGAAAAAAAAATAATAAAAGGGGAAAAAAACCACCAGAAAAACCCCAAACATCAATACCATGGACTTCATATCTACAGAGAAAACTTTCTCATTTTGTAAGTGTAACTTAGTTGCAAAACTATTTCCAACTATGCCATGAACCTCTCCCTGATGCCATACTCCACAGAACGCTACCACAGAATCATCGACAAAGGGGTGGAATTGGCATATCTGGACAGGAAATTGTACCAAGATGTATTTATTTGAAAGACTTGGTTTGTGTGTGAACATGCTCTTGATTTGCATGCACAGTTTGATGTGGATGAAAACCAGGCTCTCGGGGAGCAATTTAGGGATGATTATAGGTAATGGAGAATGCTCATCAGGCTCCTCAGGATTATATTTGCTTCTGCCAAGCTGGGTACAGTTCCATATAATGTGTCATTATTGGCAACTTGGAAAAGATAAAAACTCTTAACTGGCATGACATGAGTTTTCTACATAATTTCAAAAGTAAGGGACTACTGTCTCATTCAGGAAACTGTAGTAAATTCTTGGCTGGTTTAAGAAGACACAACGTGGGAATTTCTAAGGTGGTGTTCCTGGAGTCCAAGCGGTTCTTACTATCAGGTTTTAACAACGGCCTCATTGCGCTATTGAAATTGTCATTATGCTACAATATTTAGTTGGTTCCAAACATTCTGTTTAAGCACCATGGAATTGATACTTGTAGCTCTCAGAAGCTTCAGTGGGAGACACTGCAGCTGTTACCTGTGCATATACATTGTGGCAGAAGGAGAGGTGAGGACTGTTGGCTCATCACCTGGTACCTTCCCAAACAGAAGGGCACTCTGTAGATTTTCAACTGTATTTAGGAGCTGGTGTGACACTAAACTCTGGAAAAGGATTAGAGGAGGAAACTTACAACAAAGGTACTCAGGATCATCAAGCTGCACATTATTTGTCATTGCTTCTTTTTAATTTTGGTGTTTTACTAAACTGAAAAACTTGGTGATGGGCTTCTCAATCTCAGAGAAAGTTATTCTATTGCAATTCAATTTCCATAATTCTCATTGAACCATTGCAGACAGCCACTAAATGTCTTACAGATTTTACTTTTATATTGTAGTATTTATAACTTCTACACATTGAAATTACAAGCATGATATCAATCAATATATTCATGTACTTTTGTGTATTAATGCCCTTTAGCTGCACCCATTAGTGTTTAGTTACTTGGAAAAGCAAGACCTAATTACGTATCAATTGTGTATTATTAGTGTGTTATTGTTGAGGCACTTGTCCAGTTCATAATCTTTTCTCTCAGGTTAGATTTATTTCATCCCTACTCCCTTGTAGTAATGAAATTAAAGTTTTTATATAAATTTCCTCTTCAGCCCAGGAAACTCACAGAGTCAGCTGTGACAATTCACATATAGATAGGAAAGGGTAGGACAAAATAAAGATGTTGCATCTTTCTGAACAGGTAATCAGAGCTTTCTGCACAAGTTTAAGCAGCAACCAGAGCTGGTTCAAGCTGTGAAGTAGTGGTGGCAATCATGAATATTGAATATCTGTGGCTTCCTTGAATTAAGGGGCAAAAGGAGGCAAATCTGAAAAAATCACAATGTGCTTGTCATCGATTAGAGGTCAGAGCTGATGCTGTGTTCTCCGGTGCTCTGTCCTGTTCAGCTTTCAATGTAACAAATCTTAAGAGGCTTCTACCATCTTCATTAACAGACATTCAGTCTAACATGTCTAACTGGAGAGAAATTCCCTCTGATATTCAAGTCCATCATGGTATCACAATGAACAGTTCCCACTGCCAATTTAAAAATATGAGAGGCAGCAGAGCTCTTAAAAACCACCCAAAGCAAACAAATATTCACACACGGTACAGTACAAACTGGACCGAATCTAAATTACCTGTTCTGCCTCTGGCACTGAATTGTTCCCAGCTCTGATTTCTACAGAAGCTTTAAGAACACTGCTCACTGCATTAAACAGATAGTTGGCTGCTTCCTTTAACTCCTGACCATCTCTGCTGTGCTCTGTGTTTACAGTGAGCAAGGAGGCACTGACATGTTTCAGAGTGTTGCTGGCTTCCACCTGCATGAGAAACACGGGGAGCAGTTTATATGTGCTGGCACTACAAATGACAGAAGTGACACTTGTGTCATTTACTGAGTATTGCAACATCAGTAATCTCCTGTGACTATTAGTGGCTAACGCTGTTTTTACTATAATTATTTGTGCTGTGGTAATACTTCAAATGATAATAAAGATGATGTACTAGATGGTGCACCAAAATGGAATACAGGCATGAAAAATGCAGCCTGCTTCTACAGATATGATCCATAAAAAGATTAATAACATCTGTCTGTCAAACTCTGGGCAAGGATAGCTTTTAGATGTACAGTAATGTAGCAAATTAGGTTGTACATTTCTATCTTAGTGCCAAGAAGACTGAGTTTTAAGGTTTTTATTTTGTGCCTGAATGCAGCTTTGTGACTGTGAAAGCAGTGGCCAGATTTTAGCCCAGGATGGTGAAGTAGCCAAGCAAATTCACTGCAAGCTTGGATGCATCCATTCCCACAGCCTGTGAATGCTGAGCAGCCTTTCTGTAGGGTGAGGGCTGGACCTGAGCTATGTTCTTGTCTTGCCAAAGTTAACCACATCCTGCTGAAACACTCCCAAACCATTGTCTGCTCCAACTCTATAATACATCAGAAATCAGAACAGCTGTTTTTATTGCCTGTGTATTTGGGAAACTTCCCCCAGCGACAGCTTGTTCTGCTCTGCCATATGCTCACCCCGTAAGCATAAATAACATCATCTACTAATAATGTCATGTTGCCAGATAAGATTCAAGAGACACTTTTGTGAGACCAACCTGCACATTTGTGCCCAGTTCCTCTGGGTGCTGACATGTTCCTTGACAACCTACCTATGTGCGTTTTGTGGAGTGCCTGGATCAGGGATGAACAAGTGCGGGCAATTCTAGAAAAACCCTCTTGGGGCAGTTGTTCTTCACGGTTCTAAAAGTGCTTTACAAGAGCAAACATGCATCCTGACATGTTTCTGACTAAAAGTTAAGGATTCTATCTCAAAAAATGTATGATAAGTGTAATGTTTATAGCCTGGGTTGTAGAGATTGCTGACACAATATCTGAGACTTGAATTTGCTTACTCTGAATGGAGTCAAAATACTGCTGGTCAAAATACACATTCTAGTACAATTGAGAAAAATGGGTAAGAACAGCTAATTATAAGGCACTGAAATTCTTCCAAGGTCAGTGGGATAATTGGAGTCTCTACTATTAGTGTGAGGAGATAGAAGATGAATTTGCTCTTACCTGTGCTGAGACAGACAGCTCTTCACTCCTGTAAGTGATTTCTTTCAATACCTCTGACATCTTCAGAGCAGTCTGCATTGATGTTATGTTAACAACAGAGAGAGTTGTCAGCATCAGCCCTCGGAGCTTGGGATGAAAAGGGATAATTAGGCAAAGGAACAGGATGCTAATTAGGACTGTGAAAGCAGTGCTGTGCATTGACAGCCAGGCTTGCCATAAGTTATGCAGTAGAGTAAGGCTCCACAACAAGGATCATTTGAGCTGGTATTAGCTCTGCTGACAAGATGCCACTTGCCCTAGTAATTATATAATCATGAGTTTTATGTTACCTCCCAGCACAGAGAATTTATATACTTAACATCCATTAGGAGCAAGGAGAGTTACTTGTGAGAATTTGTACTAATGTATGTGAATTACTGTGTAAATGCCACTTCCAGAGAAAGCAGAGCCATGTGTGATTGATGTTATTCAAATAATGAATCTTAATTGAAGGATACATTGCATTTCTCTAGATCTCTTCATCTGAGGCACTCAAAGCACTGTACAAATACCAGCTTATGACTGAAACATCAACTGGTGGCTAAAATGGACAAAAGAAAATTACCTGCCATCTAGTGCTTTTGGGGGAAATTAGATAGGATATTTATCCCACTGGAGAGGCCATTTTATAGATATTTAAATTGTTTTGGAAAATCAGGTTTAGATTAACTAGTTTAAATTTATGAAATAACAATTGAGAATTTACTGTTTTACTGATGAGTGATAAAACAAATAATTTATGTAGGCAAATAGTGAAAACTTGCTGAAGCCTGTGCCAAACACTGAGACACATGCTAGAAACTTGAAACCTTCATTGATTTCAAGTGGTGATATGTGAGCTTTTTATTACTTAAGAGCTGTCAAAGAACATGAAGGGTCCATTTTATGACATTGTACTGCAAGAAAGCAAGTGTTTCGCTGACCTCTTTTCGTGTATTTGTCTGTAGAGACGTGTTAAAACTTTCCTCTTGGATCTGCTGGTTAAGGACAGATGTCACTGACTTGTACAGCTGGAGAAGACTCATGCTGTTGTTCCCATCTTTCAGGATGGTGTTTGCCTTCTCAGATATGACAGCCTGCAGGGTCAGGTTCCCATCCATCATATCTGCAGGTCCAACCTGATGAAGAAATCAGATATGATCTCAGCATTGCCAAGGCTGTTATAATTTTCTTTGAAAAGCTTCCATGATCATCTTAATGACAGCCTAGATAGAGTGGGACATGAAGTTTTAATGGCCTGATAAGGATCTCCTCACTGGGGCACTGGGGAAGAAACAGGAGGCTTTTGGGGCCTACATAGAGCAATTTCAAGCTCAGTAAACATGCTTACACTGCTCGAACAATGTCCAAACAATTCTTCTTTTAAACTTCTGTTCTAGAAAAAAGGGCAGTGGAAGTTTTTGACCTTGAGCACACAGAGAATAGTCTCTGTTAGACAGGAAAATGGTGATTATGGCACTTTCAGAAGGAAGTAATGTATCTAAAACAGGAAAAAGCTCCAAAAGTCAGTTGTGGGTTACTTATCAACTTGAGAGTTCTTCAAATAAATTAATTCTACCGTGTACCTTCACTGAAGCATTTGTTTGAACAGTATCACCAAAATTGTTGCTGACAATAATTGTCACATGTAAAACAAAATTATTTTCCTCTTCTCCAAGTGGAAGATAAACTGCGAAGAGTTCAGGATCTGGGCTACAGTCCAGGAGAGAATCTGAAACAAGAAAGAAGGGGTCACCTATGAAACACCACAGAGACACCTCCTGCTCTCTGAGAACAGGCCTGGTTCACTCATGATCAGTCTCCCTCCAGAGCAGGGCAGGTTGTGCCTTTGCTCTTGTTAGGGGAAACCCAGCAGTTCACCTGGGGACTTACTTGGTGTCACATAGAAGCAATATGTGAGCTTCCTGCTGGGACTGGACTGGCCCGAATCCTCCAAGCCGGGAGCGCTGCAGGAGACCCTGAAGGCGGTGAGCACCGACCCGTGCTCGGGAGACACGGCACAGCCGGGGGCTTGGGGAGCGGGCACGGTGCTCACCAGGAACGATCCCTCCCCGTAGCCTCGCTGAGTCAGTGCTGGCAGGGGAGGGAGCAGAGCGTCAGCCAGAGCCGTGCCCCAGCAGCACCGCTCTGCAGGCGCTCATCTCACCCACCGAGCCACGCGGCTGCCTGCTCAGGCACCACACACGGCAGCGTGGGCCTAATGAGATGTGAAATGCTGCAACTGAGTAAACCATAAGAGGAAAAGAACTATTTCAAATATGGTAATGTTTGCATTATAAAGCCAAGCTCTATTATTTCATCAAGCATTTAACATAACTTCATTTCAGATGAGCCTTAACAAAGTTATTAACAGCTTGGAGTAAGATAACTGAATTCTCCTGCTGTGCGACACCTCAGAACAAACTTATCTCTTCATTATTTTAAAGAACCCACATGTAAAGTAACACCTTTCAACTTGCAGACTAATTTATCTTCATATCTGTCAGCGAGGCTACGCATGTGTGACATCAATGTGATGACCTGTCAGCAGAGACTATCTCAAAGGAGTCTGAAAAACCCTAAAACCCTGTTAGCCCCTACCTGTTACTTTAACCTGAAAAGCTTCTCCCTGTGTCTGCAAGAAGGAGCTGGTCATTCTCAACACGGATGTGTTGCTTTGAAGCAAATTCAAAGAGTTCTGCTGGAAACCAGTCAGGCCACAGGCTAGAGGGAGAGTCGTAGACTGGAAAATCAGACAGAAAAGAACACGTCAGTAGAGTCCGTTTGCTGTGCTTTCTGTTGTGATTTATCAGGAGCAGAGTGGCAGTTTGGTGCCCTTCATTATAACCCCTCCCAAACCAGGCACTCCATTGTCTCGGTCTTCACTGGTATTTTCAAAGCATCCACTTGACAAAATATCCCTCTGAGGCCATAAGGCTTTGTGGGTATTTATTTTTGTGTGTGCAGTATTTCTGACAAATCTGGTGCTCTCACCTTGTTTTGGAATGTGTTATCTAAATACCAGTTATAATATATGTCCTGGGAGTCCTCCTGTCCAGAGACAGTCAGAACAACATCATCACTAACATTCACTGGTTTGCAGTTTGCCTCGCATCTGTAAGGGAGTAAGATGGGGGTTAAATTCAGTATGAGATGTCTAGGAGAAGTTTCAGACACATCTTATGACATTTATTCCCGTTGTCTCAATAAAGTTAGCGTATTGAAATCTCCAACACTGGAAGGATATATTGGGGTCAAAAATCCTAAATGGTTTTCAGAAGAGTATTATTCAGTTTATGTAAGGTTTGTGTTCAGGAACATGGACAGAAATTGCAGCGAGACTCATTTGGTCAATAGTTTTTATAATGGTAAAGTGTAAATGGATTTAGAACAATAAGTTTTCTTTACTGTGAGGGTGGTGAGGCCCTGGCACAGGGTGCCCAGAGAAGCTGTGGATGCCCCATCCCTGGAAGTGTTCAAGGGCAGGTTGGATGGAGCTCTGAGTAACTTGATCTAGTGGAAGGTGTCCCTGCCCATGACTGAGGGGTGGAACAAGATCATCTTCAAGGTCCTTCCAACCCAAACCATTCCGTGATTCTATGATTCTAAAAGTACAATATCACTTTATTATCATTATTATTGGTAACTGTGGCCTTGCACTATGCTTGTGCAGTAATAATATTAACCCATGAATACCAGGTTTAAAACCAGACCTGATTTCCAGTTGCAGTTCTTGTTTTGCAGCCACATAGAGACATTGCTCGTCCTGCCTCTCTTCATTGCCGTGGTTTCGGATGGTAATCCTGACAGTCACTGCTGATTTCGGAGGAGGAAGGCAGGAAGGTGGGATTTGCACCTCACTTTGGTTGATCAGGATTATCTGTTGTTTCACACATTCATTCCAGGCAGGCCAGCAAGCTCCTGCACAAACATTTCCTTTATAGTTAGAACAGCATCTTATAAAGGACTTTCCTGCTATAAGTTTCAAAGAGCTTTATAGACAAGTTTCTTGAACACAATTTAAAGAGTCAGTAATGTGGATTCAGAGTCCAGGCTTTTTCAAAGTCATGTATGAGGTCAGGGATAATTATGAGGACAGAACACAGATGGCCTGAATCCCAATCCCATTTTCATCCAGAAATGGTTTTGCATCATGTATAATGTTAATTATTGCTGTGTTATTGAGACACATGTACCTTGCAAATGCCTAACTGTGTAAGTCACTTGGGACTAGTCATTGGCTATGAGGGTGAAGCTTAGGACAGGTAGATCTTGAAAAATTGAAACCTTTGGGAGAAGACAAAATGGAGTACTATGCCATAATTTGTTTGGTGCCAAAACCAGGGTTAGGTAGCAGACATTCTTTATCTACAGTGAGTGGCAAATTTTAAAGCTAGAAAATAAAGCATCCTTTAGTCAGATTTTCAACACTTGATCTGACATGACAATGAATTTGTTACTCATCAAATACAAGTTGGTGAAAAAAATTCAGGAAGTGCACAAACCACAGGTCCAGCGAAAACTGGAATTATTGTTGTTGTCTGGCCAGCCAAGTGTAACAGTTGTGTAAGGATCCACATGGTGACTTGGTTTAATATACATTTTGTGATCCTAAATAAGAAGTAAATGTATGTTAGAACAGGAACATGGGTAAACACACACATACATTGCTTATTTATAACGAAAAAGGTCTGAAAGTTTAGACCCCAAATCACTGGATGCAAATCTGTAGTTTAAATGATCTTTCCCTGCTCAGAGGTAGTATGGAAGTAGAAGCTATGGGAATAGAAGCAGATGGCACAGAAAAATTTTGTGGCAATATTCTCCCAAATGCAGAATTTGTTTAGGAGTGCAGCTCCCATTTTCAAAACTAGGTGCTTAGGAAAATAATTCCTATTAATTCTTCACATCTGGACCAAGACTTCTTACCCTTGAACAACCATTTGTCTTCTAGTGCATCCCCTTTTTATCTGAATTGGATACATTGCAGCTACAAACAAAGAGAAGCTGAGTTTGTCTTTCTGTGCAACAAACTGTGATAAACTTGGGTTTGGATTAGATTTATATTCCTCTGATGCAATATACTCTTACAGGCAGTTTGTAAACATGATGGCTTCTTGTGAAGCAGTATATCTCCCACAGCAGATGTCTGTCTGCTAGTGTTACAGTTAAAAACTAGGCCTTTAAGATGATAAAATATTCTATCTGATATTTTTATTATTTAGATTTGGACAGCTTCTAGCAATTGGTGTATCATTAACGTCTTAGTTTGCCATAAACTGGAAAAAGTTTCATTGCAAAGTAATTTAAACACTCCAATACAGAAGGAGAAAACACTTGGTAACAATATGAAATATATTAAACTCTACTTGAAGGATCACCCTTCAGAGAAAGGTTTGCATTAGTCAAGTAGATGAATTAAAAATTAATCTAAACACATTTTAACTTCCCTAACTGAATTGTTGTGAAAAGTTCATCTTCTTTAATCTTTTTCATGAATTGTAGATGGAATGCTTGTAAACACATTTGTCTCCAAGACTTTTGGTGTAGATTTTGTGTTAAGCCATATGGGGAACAGAACATCTAGTCCATAATTTACTATGCTACAAGTACTTTTTTCTCAATGTCTTGTACGGCACTTTCACTGGTAAGAAAAATTCCTAAGCAATTTCAAAGAAAGATCCTTAAATAATACTCACATTTTTCTTTTGGGTATTTGTTCTGTAGCTGCCTTCTTCCTTAGCAGAATCTGCTTAATGCAAAAAAAGAACAGAATATTTTAGTGCTACCTGTAAAGCTTTCAGACATCCTCAGTGAATATGACTTAAATCCACAGGATTTGACTGCTGACAGTGTGAAAGATGGGGCTGAAGGAATCAGACCCTAGAGCTGTGATAAACAGCCCAATTAAATAGGTAAAATGGTAACAACAGGCTTATCACAGACTGTAGAGGAGATGATCCTGATTCTTCAAACATAATAGTATAAATCAGAATATATTCACAGAAGGTGATGGAGTTTCACTGATGTACAAAGGAAAATTGATGGACAGCACTGGAAAAGTTTCAACACAATTAGTGCTAAGGTCATTTTACTTCTGGTATAACCTGCTCTTGTAAATGTAAGGACGAGCCATCTAGAAGCCATTACTGACAGCAATTTATGAGACTGCTGTGATGCAAATATTTTCTGGTTTCAAAGCTATGTCCTGAGCCATAAATTTCACTAATTATTTCTAGAACAAATAGCACATGTGCAATGTATTACATATACAGAGTGATGCTAATTTATGACTACTTCAAAGTCAGGGAATCTGCCTTCATCAGGAAGAAGCCTCCACAAAAGTTTTCAACACTGTTGCTGGAAGGAAGGCAATTACTAGGTGCAAACCATAAACACTCCATGAAATGCTCTGATTGCAAAAAGACACTTGTGTGGTCAACACCAGCACTGTCAGACTAATGCAATTACCTTTTTTATGGGAACTATTTGCCAACACAGTGATGAATCCAAGATCCAGGCTCATGTTTGAGAAGGCATTCATGGCCACCACTTTCACTAGAAAAGTACCTAGAGAAGGCAAAGGGTCAGTTAAAAGTAGCAGTGGGACCAGTCCAACAGGTTTGAGGTATAATATCCAATTTGTGAAGAAAATCCCATTCTTTTCTGTTAAGTTTTCTGGGGGGTTTCTGATGGGTGTCCACTGCTGAAAGGCTTTTCCAGGAATTTTTTTTTCCCTTTATCTCAACTTCTTAATAACTCAGCTGCCCTTTTCCTAGCCCTTGTCATGCTATTCTTTGTCAGCTGACTATGATATTATCACACAGGAAACTAGAGGTGTACAAACACTGGAGGCCAAATGAGTTTAGGCATCTTGAGAGAGCAGCTGTCTTGCATGAAAATTTCTACCTATGGATGTTCAAATGGGTACAGGGAGACCAAATAAAACTTTAACATTGAATAATTTAAAAATGTGAAATGAAATCATAATTAGCTTCTACTGTTCCCACTTTGGCATGGGATTGGAATAGCTCATTAGAGCTGGAAACTTTTTTGTCTTCTGCCACTGTTAATTAACTCTTAAGCACAATCTCCCTAATTCCACATTTTAAAGGCTTTGACTATGTAATAATGGAAAGATAATATTACTAAAAAGTTTATTCATAATTAGCTCCAACAAAAGTTATGTGTTGGAAACGAGCACGCAGAAAACTCCCCTTTTCTTTGTCATCTCTACTGAGAACTCCTCAAATTATGAATTACTTTAGTGTAAAATGCAGAGCAGTCTAAACTTGAAACATTATGAACAAACACGAGGAAAACACTTTGTTATTCAAGAAAATGTCCTCATTTGTACTTCAATCAGATGGTGCCATGGAAAAATAAACCCTATGTCTTTTCATTATGTCTCTTCCATTGCAAGAATGAGGTGAAGCCTTGCTTTCAGTCTGCATATGCAGACCCATTTGTCAGTTCCGGTTTTCAGCTCACTTACAAATCAACACCACTGCGCTGTTCATCCTGTTCTGCAGACTAAGTTTGAGCAGTCAGAAAAGCTACCAAATTCAGCTGTCCATTACTGTCCCCTAGCCCAGGATGCTGTGACTCTTTATGTGAACTGTGTTCATCTCTGATGTCCTGGAAGCACAGGAGGTGTCAGTGTGCTGTACCTTCCGAGGGCACGGGAACGCCGTACGTCCGCGGCTCCCCACGAGGGCCGTCTGCTTCGTGCCAGTGGGTTTGGTTGGATCCAATCACCTCAAACATCAGCTTCTCTGGGGCACCACGGGACACAGAGACATTCACCTCCAAATCCTCCCCCAGCTGCAGAGTGTGGGAAGCTACTGCAGCTTGAATTCCAGATACTGGCTCAATTAAATGAACAGCAATAGTCTTGGAGATCTCCGATGCCGTCGTGTTCCTGGATGCTCGGATTTCCAGCTGATGTATCCCTGGGCCTATCAGCTCTTGAGAGGCACTGTTGAGTGTCAGGTTATAAGGGACAATACCTTCCTTTGCACTGGATTCAGTCAGTGTCCTGTTACCTGCTAACACACTGTAGGTTACCCCATTGCCTGCAAAAACACAGATGAAAATTTCTCACAGCTTGTGCAATAGGCCAACCAATTCCAGCTGCTTTGTGCAGCATTCCACTGTTTATACAGGATTCACAAGATCCCTGCAGCAATGCAGTAATTTTTAATACAGTCACTTAAGGTGACTTAATGAAAATCTATCGTGTGTTTTCTGCTGGGAATGTTTTGAGAATTCAAACATGTATTTCTGAATTTTATTTTTTCCAGCATATATGTGGCTTCCAGGAACTTGAAGTGAGAAAGAAATGTACACCACCAAATGTGTCCATCTCAGAGTGGAATTGTCTTACCCTAATCAGAGGAGCATTTCCATGAATTTCTAACTTCAAATACAGAAATATTCTGACTGCCATCATGTGGATTTGTGTGACTAAAGTTATTCTTGTGCTGTCAGCTTTGTGAATAGGAACAAAGGGTTTATACTTATGTTTTAGGTGGTGAAATATCTCTGAGTAAGAACTCCTCCAATGGAACTGAGAGAATTCCATTACAGGAATACAACAATTAGAGGGAAAGCATTCACTAAAATGAAGGATTATTTTGCATAATAAAAATCCTGCTTCTATCCCATGGATGGCATAACATTTATCCTTCCCTTTAAATCATGCAGAGAAATTATCCTCACCTCCACTGAACTGCACTTGGATCCACAGCACCTCCCCATACAGCGTGCGGCAGTGGGAGCTGCTCCCAGTTTCATACTGGCTGTAGCACCCAGTAATGCTGAGCTGATCCATCTTATCCTGAACAGTCACCTGCCTCTGTGCCATCACGTGCCATTCGCTGGTGCTGCACTCCACAAAAACAGTAAACTCCCCAGGAGAGGAGTACCTGTATGTGATGTTGCTGACCAGCCTAGAACAGAAAGAGAACAACTCCTTGTTGTGGAAGCCCATCCTGGGAAGTCCTTCGCCTTACACGATGACACTGGGCACATCCCCAGATTTCATTCATTCAAATGTCATTCCTACCACTAAGACAAAATCTGATTTTCAAATCCAACAGAAGAATGTTTGATCTTTTAAAGACAGGATTTTTATGCAATTAAAACAAAAGAAAAACTACAGAATTGCCTTGTTATATTTTAATTGTTATCAAAAAACACTCTTTAAACTTAAGGAAATAATATTTGCTTGTTCTCTGGCAATTACTGACATATTTTCAGTAATTTGGAGTCTTAAAATCTGGAATAAATACTCTTAGAAATAGGAAATACTTGTATAATAGAGAGATTGTGGCTGGCAGCTTAACATAAAACTTTGTGTTGATTTCAAAACAAGTTTTTGCAAAATCCATGTCTCTTGTATGTATGGTCTATTATTAAGATATCTAGTTTTTAACATCTCATTTGTGAGACTTGGAACATTCAATAAAATGCAAGCAATGAAATGCACTGTTTGTCTGAAGAGAAATGAAAGCTATATCTTACGTTAGAGGGTAGTAAGGATCAATAGTGTGGCCATCTCCAGTGCTAATGGTACACGAAAGATTCCCAGAGTATGGTGAGAGCAGCCAGTTCAAAGTGACAGTGATATTTTCAAAGACAAAACATGTGTCTGTCATAACCAGCTGCAGACCTGAAAAACAGAATGATAGAATTCAGTGCAAGTGCTGTCTACTCTTCTTACAAAATTCAATTAATTTTCAGGCACTGAGAGCCAGCCTGCTCCAAAACAGAGCTGGTATTGCCGCCAATTTGTGTGCATTAGTGGTGTGTCAGGGAGCTGATTCTTTTCCATATCTACTGGTCAAGATTCTTGTTGGAATATAATTTAATTAAGTGTATTTTATGGGTCTGAATTTCCAGACCTTTTATTCTACCCAAAACCCTCAGTTAGGATAGGGAATCTACGTTTTTGTGCCTATTTTTAGTGGTCACCCCTCTTCCAGTTTCTTCCCTGAGGATGGAACAGTGATTTTTAAGATAAATATCAATGGTCACAGTGTTACAGAAAAGAACAGGACAGAGTTCTGGTGTTGACAGCCCCCTCCTTCTCACCTTCCTTGCAGTGGTACTGAATAGACAAATAGCTTCCCAAAGCTGGACAAGGATCTCCAAAGAAAGCGCCATCTGCTGCCACCTGGCAGGCCTGGAGACCGTGACACTGGCCTGGAAAGAAGGAGTGTTTCTGATCAGCCAGTGGCTTTTGCCTTTCCTGTCATAACAGCTCAGATGAAAGATCATTGAGAAACAAAAAGGGCAGGAGAAGCAGTACCATGTCACTGATTTCTAGATAAATTTCCACATCCCTTTGACTTTAGTGCATTGCTTATTGTGTGGCATTTCTTAGCACCGTTTCATTTTATTGGAACAAAGCTGAATTTGAAAAGGTACCAAAAAAAAGGCTTACGTGTTTTGTTTATTTTGGCTGGAAGCCCTAAGAATCACCCTGGGGACAGGCCACAGTCAGTGTTTAGTTTCCAAGCCCTTGGCTCCAGCAGGGTGGGTGCTCAACACGTGACAGGCAGCAGCAGGTCCCTCCTGCCCTCATGTCCCTGTGGGTGCCAGCCTTTTCAGCCCTCCTGGTTTGGAGTTAGGTTTGTCAGGATGCGTTGCCTTCCATCTCTGTCAAACCTTGTGTATGCCACTGAATTTGTCAAGGAATCAGGGTGCCCACATATTTTCCTCATACAGTGAGAGGAGCCAGGCACACCCTTGTCCTTCATTTGCTCCTCCCCGCCTCTGAATCTTCGCTCCTCACAAAAGCCCTCCTTTCCATCCAGCCTCGTGTAGCAAACCCCTCCCTGTCAGAAGTTCTCTGTTATTCCCTTCATTTTAGGAATAATCCACTTTTCCATTCACTAACTCTACTGCAAGACAAGATAAAGTATTTGAGGGACAGGGAACTTTGGTACACACTCTGTGTTTCTGACAAGCAGTGCTGTAAGATACCACCTGCTACTTCATCCTTGACACTGATCCAGCTGCAGCCTTCATCTCTTTCGTACTGGAGAGAAGTCTCTGACACGCAGTAGTGAGGGGTCTTCCGCCCATAGAAGCTCTCTTCAATTTGAATAACTTCTCCTGATCCACACTGTACAGTGGCATTGTATTTATCACAAGCAATGCTCTGGCCAGATTCTAGTAGGAGAAAAAAAAAACCCCATATATTATCTTTTTGAATTTCTGAAAAATCCTGCTACAATTCTACTGCATGTCCCTTTTGTTTTGTTTTTCTTTCTTCCCTTTTCTCCCTTTTAAGCTAAACAATTAACAAAATTTAATAAAATTACAAAAGAATTAAATATTTTTATTTTTAAAGAGTCAAAATTAATAGATTTATGTTTTTAATGCCTTAAAACATTGAGGATATTTTCAATAAGCAAAAATATTTTAATTATAAAAATAAATAGTATTTTTGTGGAAAACTCTTAGCATTTGTTTGACCTGAAATACTGGAAGGTTTAAAGTTACTCCTTACTTCCGAAACAGATTCATGGATTGCATAATATTCAGGTAATTTCTTTGGAGAATAGTTTGCATATTAAGTATGGGAGCTGATCCCATTTCTGTTACAGAGGCTCCTTTGTTCCTGTGTGATATTTGACTGACTTCATTGAGCAGGACTGCTCAGATGAGTAAGGTCATAGCTCTAAATGCATACACCTCATTCTTTGATTAATCTGGGACAGTTAATTATCTTTCAGAATTCTTGGTATCATGTAGTAATCAGGATACTTAATACCCTGAAGAGGAGGATGCGAATAACTGCTCTCATATGAGAGTGTTGCAAAAGAATGTTTTTGTTTCAGCTGTCCCAGGTTTAAATACATTGTCCTCCAGTTGCTGTTTGGATCATTCCCCTCAAGTCCCTTGATTAACAGTGCCAATGCGTGCACACTGCAATAATTGTGTGCTATTGTTATTTAAAGGCTAAAGCTAAGCCTGGCTGTAACTATAGCAACATGATCAGTTTACAGATTAGAGCTCTCTAAATAAGCTTGAAAAATAACTTGCTGTTAAATTCTAGTATGTACTATCATCTCATGCATTTTTTTGTTCTCTATATGAAGATTTCTCACAGTATTTGCTGTCTCAACAACTTTTACATGGAGAGATGTACAAAACTTGATCTGTGTTCCTATGCACAAACCCTGGTTCAATACATATATATTTACTACAATAAACTGCTAACCTGCAGAGCACCCGTGGTGGAATTACCTCGATCTGGTCTTGGTTTCCTGGGTAGTGGAATGATGAATGGAGTGTAGGATATTGTTGTTAGAATTTAATGGGCTCTCAGTAAGATCCTATGGTAACAGATGATAGTTTCCTTACAAACAGACAGTAGTCTACCATGGTTGTAATGGAAAAATAATTTTAGTCTGCTTTTGAAAGGAAAATAAGCTTAAGGGATTGTGCTATCTGCCAATTTCCTCTCCCCCAGTTATTTCTAATGTTAGTCATCTTCAGCCAAATTTGATGTATAGATATAAACCTCCAACCACCCTAAAATTTCATGAAATGCAGTATCTAGGGAGAAGAGAAAGAGTTATGTCAATGCCTCTGTGAGGAGTGGGGATTATAACCCTACATTTACTTATTCTGTGGTGTGGGATTCAATCGGCCAGCACACACAGCTGGAGCTCTGGAGCAGCTGCAGGGGAGGGAGCTGAGGGAGTGAGAAGTGTTTGCAGAGGTGGGACATGCTGGGGATATGGGAGTGAACTGGGAGTGCTGAGGAGGAGGGCAGGGAGGGGATGTGGAACAGAAAATCAGGATAGGAAACAAAACTTTATTAGCTTTGCTTATTGCAGAACAACTTGTTATTTATGTCAGTAGCAGTAGAGTGCTGGACAGGGCAGTAGCAGTTCTAGGGCTTGTGGAAAGCTGTACTTGATTCCAAGCCTTTTTGTATTAGTGAGCACCCAGCCAAACTGTCCTCCCAGTGCTTGTGACCCCAGTTCTAGCTGCAGTTTAAAGTACTCTTGTGCAAAGCGTGAGGAACACAAATTCCCCTCATACTGACATGTTGAAAGGGATGATATTGCCAGCATTCCTTTCCTTGGAACTGTTTGTTCCAAGTCACAATTTAAGAGACACAATGTCTGTGGATTTTCTGCCTGAGCACAGGGAGTACAAGTTCCTGTCTGCTTCCTTAACCTGGGGAAAACCTTGAACTTCACCTGATGGAGGGGTCTGAGAAGAAACAAGAAAAACTTGCTCTCTCTTTTGCTCGCTCCAAGCTTCAAGGAGGTGGTGCCTCTGGAAGCCTGGCTGTGTTTTTGCTTCAGCTACAAATGGAAATTATTCTGGCACACATTAATGAGAGTTTTTACAGGGCAGCCATACAGGTCCCACCTAGCCCAGGTGCTGTGGTGGGAATTTATTCTTGCAGCCATGCTTTAATGTAGCCAGCTTATGTCCACTGAAGATGTGGGCAGCTACACACTAGATTCACTTGGAGATCCATTTCCATTTTATCAGTTCTCTGTTGGAACCCTGGACTTTAATGTCTGGTTGCTGAGCACCTACATCTCTCAGTGATGTGTGGGTTCTTCCTTCGTTGGATCAGGTCCTACATCAGCACACTGGAAAAAGAGCACCCGCTGGGGTTGTACGGCTTTTTGCTTGTTCACATTTAGTAAGATTCATTAAGTTATATCCCAGCTACTTTGGAAGCAACAAGGCAATTTATGTCCCATTGTGATCACGGCACACTCACTTCACTGTTCCAGCTGTTGTGTATCTTACCAAACTCGCAAATGAAGTCGAATTCCTGGCTGCAATTTTCAGTCACACCCCACTGATACTTGGCATTCTTCAGGATGTACCCACATGCGGATGAGAAGGGAGATGGCTGATCCTTGTACCAGTTACTGTAGCTTATATTTGAAATGTCCAGCCAAATTACTGACCCTGTGAAAAAAGATATTGTGTCCTGAATGTTTATTTTCCACAGCAATACAATTAGAGTCAGAGCCTGCAGTGCAGGACTGTAGCCCTGCTCCTATTGAAGCAAAGGTGGCTTAGTCTGGGTAAGGATCTTCAATTATATTTTATATTTAACCTGATACAATCATGAAACAGACACTGCCACTTCCACCTGCGCTCCCAGCCTCAAGATTTCACCATTTCCCTTGCATCAGACCTTGCAGCACTTCCTAGTGGGATGAATCGGCTTCCACTGGAGACCTAAGCCAGCACATTTGTTTCACTGGGTCAGCAAGCTGGTCCCATTCACCATGTGTTCACACAACCACAAGATCCAAAGGAAAGGGTGATAACATGCAACTAGGAAGTGAAGCAGGCAATTAAAACATCTTAGTATAAATCTGAAGTTACGGCAACAAAAGACAGAGGCTTTTCAGCAGACATCTACAAAGGGACTTACTGCATTTTCTACAATGTTAAAAAAGCATCATGTGCTGACACAATTTTAAGGACATGATTTTAAATCCACCTACCATCAGTAGTTTCATTCAGCAAGGAGTTTGAGATCAGTCCTATCCACCATTCCTGATCCTCAGTAATATGTTTTTGCAAGAACTCTTGAGTTTCCTCATTTTGAATAAAGACAAGGTGCCCTCCTCCTCTCTCACACCAGCTCTGGGCACTTGTGAAGGTTTGCTGGAGTCTAACAAACTCATAGCATGAATGGTTGAAAGCTTGCTGGTACTTTGAACAAGGTATTCCTTCATCAGTTGCTTCCTCCACAGCCAAGCCCACAGCAAGAGAAATCAGAACTGCGGCCCCCAGCCACATTCTCAGCTCAGCGCCCGCACTCGTCTTGCTTACCAGGGCACCACTCTTTTTGCTGCCTTCTTCAAAAGCTTGAGATGTCATCCTTGTTGTGTCATCAGCATTTCTCCTTCCTCTTTGCTGCTTGCCACAACAGCAGCAATAGAGCATGGAACAGAACAGAACTCCTAATATATAATTGTGATTGCGTCTGAGGGGTGTTGCGCTGATGCCAAGCCCATGCACGGGCCCTTGTGAGCTCTATTGTATAAATGTCACATCCCATGTAAGATCAGTTTGAAGAGAAGACATTAAATCATTGCTTTCCTCATGAGCAGAGAAGATAAAGTTGATATATGCTGCTGTTGGACGCATGGAAAAGTGAGATAAAGCTCCTCCATCAAAGGCTTCATTGTGTGAACATTAAAGTTGGAGGTCTTTACAACAGCAAAGAGATACAAAGTGAGAATGAGAGGAGAATGAGAAAAATGAGAAACACAAGGAGTTATGAGATGGGAAAACACACTGCTTCTCTAGATACATTTAATTGGTCTGGATTGCTTTATTTGTAATAATTATTGTTGGAGATGCTTCTTTTGGATGCTATATACAATGTCTGTAATTATTGTATCATATCCATCCTGCCCACCTGTTTACTCATGTGCGGATTCATCTCAGCTGTTCCAAGTAAGTTTCATTTTGAACTGTTGAGTCTGCTTAGAATTCTACACCCCCAGTGAAATGCTCTCATCATCCCTTAAAAGTTAAGCTGCTCAACTATTTAGAGCTACAGTATTTATACCTGCTGGGAGGCAGAAGAGAAGACCATAAGGTAAAACAATGATTTAGGAAAGATGAAAATATTGCCTTAATCAGCAGAACTACTTGGGAGCCCTATGTGTGCATTCCAAGGGCTGCTGATGGACTTTGGGAAGCAAGCCCAGCAACATTCAGGAGCTGAAATCTCTAAATACATCTCAACTTCCTCATAAAAGATATCCATCAGGTTTACAAAGCCACCAGCTTAGTAGAAGCACAGTACAAATAAGGGTTTTAGCTACTGTGATCCTCCTGTCCATGGCATTAGCTCCATTGAGTTTGATGCCATTATTATTAATTTATACCACCATAACCTGAAACTGAAAGAACATGCACGTATATTTAGACATGGATCAGTGAGCCAGTTACCACAGCACAGAGGAATCAGCGCTGTGTGATGGATTCCTGCACTGCAGAAATGCCTCCTGCATTGCACTGCTGGGCTGAAGGCAGTGCCCATCACTGCAGAGTGCCAGTCCAGCTCCAGCTCCAAAGCTTTCTGCCAAAGCCAAGTACATGCACTGCATCCAGTCAACATGTAGAAGTGAACTTCAATCCCAAGACCTTTCTGGACCTCCAGTCATCTTGCCTAGCTGGAACAAGCAGGACTGTGATCAGGGTTTTCAAGATAAAGTTAATAGGAAAGTGTTTAATGGGTAGGAGAATTGTGGGGGATGAGAGGAAAGAGGAATAAAATACGCTAGGCTAGATGTCTTCCTTCTCACCACACCTATAAATCAAGACTTCAGCTATGGAACCCTTGGAGCAGATCCCACATGAATTTCTGACTAATTAACAGGGAGAGCTTATGGAGCAGCTGAGATGTGAGTATTTGGACTGGATTTCCCAGCTCTGGAGAAGGTGAATCCATATTCCAATTAGCTAATTGGCCCAGATACCCATCCCCTTCCTGGATGAGACCATGTAACTATGATTATCAGCTGGTTCTGTTGGAGATGTCTGCAAATTAGGAGTCCCTTTCAGGCCCCATCCAAAACTTCCCAGGCTTCAGTTTGGGAACGCCCAATCCAACTCTTTTATATTCAAGCTGTTGCAGCAATCAGAGCTGAGGGCAGCTGCTCTTCAGTTAGCTGGCCCCTGTATATCTGCATGATGCTTTGTCCAGACTCCCTGCTTCTTCTTGGGTACTGCTGGCTTGCCAGACTTGGCAGCAGCTGGCAGCCAGCCCTCCCACTTTGTCCTTCTAGATATGAGGAACACAGCCTGTTTCTGAAAGCACAGGTGTGAGGGAGGAGACTGTGCTTAAATGTACAGGTGATACAGACATTTCCAGTAGGAGACTTTGACTCACTTCTGTGATGAATGTATTCTGTAGCATCATCCAGTTCTTCCTCTGCTACTGGAAATCCGACTACATGAACATACTGCTAAAAATGCCAGGGCTGAGGGTGCCACAGGCTCTCCCCTGTGAATCTGCTCCAAAGCCATTGAAATTAATGGAAGTCTTGTCTCTGGCTTTGAAGGATTTTGAAACAGGCTCTGAAAAAGAACAAATAATGTTTGGAAATGTCTACAAATAAAGCCAAGCTCTCCAAGTGAGTCTACTGTTGGCAATTTCTATAGCAATGTGCATTTTTTCCCTAATCTGCGGTTGCTATAAGTTACTCTTCAGCTGCCTGCAGCAGATGGAGAGTGGAAGAAAGACAATTTCCCTCTTTGGCAGTTTGTTGACTTCATATACTTTAGTGCAAGGAAAGCATTCTGTCAGTTTATTCTGTTTATCACAAGAATGAGAAAAGCATTTACATGAAAAGAAAATACCGCTTTTAAAGCATCAAATTTAGCAGCTAGGGTCTTTAGGAAGATAGAAACTTCCAGAAACCCTTTTCACTCATAAGTGAGAACTCACTTGATGTCGAGTAAACAGTGCTCCTTGAACTTACCTTCTTGTGGGAAACATCTCTTTTGCATTCTTCCTCAACAGAAAGACATTTTTTTAAAATAGTTTTCTTATGCCAGAAGTCGTTGACTTTGGAGTGGTCCTGATCTATACCCCAGTGCAGATCACAGCTGCATCGTGACAGCCTGAGAACGTCCTGTGATTCAAGCTGCAGCACTGCAGAATAGCTTGACAATCCATAACAGAGACCAGAAAGTGCTAGATCTGAAGAATTAAGGAAGAGCTGCTAAAGAGAAGGAATAAATCACACCCCTGTTCATTTTGGCTGTTGTTCATTTGCCTTGAGGAAGAGCAAGTAAATTTACTCTCTATATGAGGATATAACCATCTTTGCATTCCTGAATATTGCTGAATGTAATATACAGATTTTTATCAGGAATATAAACATCTCTGTGTTCTATTAATTGAATAGACATAAAAATGGAAAACTGATTTCTATTACTTTGACTTTGAGGTAGAAAAAAGATTATTTTCAGGTATCATTAACTTGAGACAAGATCATGAGTAGTCCATTTTACTGTGTCATGCAAACTGCTGCAGAGTGAAGAACATTTTTACCCTGACAGGTAGGAAGTACTGAGTCCTGAGCAGATTCTACACCTACACCTACACCTTCCATCTCTTCAGCTGGATTTAAAAATGCCCATTTGCCAATTTGTTTAAGAAGGTGGATCACAATCACACTTCCTTCCTTGCTGCTCTCCTGTGCTGCTTGTCCTGATGGTGAGACCCAGTTATTGCTGACTGAAAAGGGTTTGGTCTTGTTGTTGCTTCTACTATCTAATTTTCCATGAGGCAACACACTGAACTTACCAGTGATCCCTGCCAAGTTGCAATTTTGATGTTATCTTGTTTATAAAAACAGGGAAAACATTTCTTATCTGTACAGGGTGCAATAATTAAATTAGACGTTGATGCCTGGCGTGATGGGGTCAGGATAAAGATAAGTAGGATTACCTTCAGGAGCTGTTGAGTTGAACATAATTTCTGTTTATAGGATGTGTATGGCTACCTGGATAAGTCACCTGGAGAAGTCCCTGAGGATCTTCTCATAGGAACTGTCCCTTTGGAAGTGTCTGGCATTGCCTTTAGGCTCATGGCTGGCCTTTCCTCACTGCCATATAGTTGATGCCTCAATCCCTGCCTCTTTCCCAGCTATTTTCCCTGTGTTATTGCCTTTCAGAGCAGAACTTTGACTGTTAGGAAGAAGGGGATGAGTGTGCCCCATAAGAACATCTTTTATTGAGCTGGAGTTACTGACAGCCACGTTGAGCCCCAAGTTCAGACAGAAAGGAACAGAACTATCTCAAGAACCTGATGACACCTCATGTGTCCTTGTGATCACTGTTTGGCTAAGTGGCACAATTTAGATCTGCTATTGCCTTAATATCTTAATTAGAGAACTGTTCAAAGCACTGAAGGTGCCCTCTTCGGGTAAAACATTAACTGATAGATACAAATGGACTGAACTTTGCCCAGCGTACACAGACGTAAAATAAATTGCTTGGATCTGAATTTACAGCCATCACAGTGTCATCATCTGGTGTCTCTGCAGTCTCTCTAGATTTCCATAAGTGCAAAACTGGCCAGACTTCTAAGGAGTTTCAGTTTCCACCTCTTGTCTGTTTTCTTTAATTTGGTTACACATTTTTCTTCTGCCTATTATGAGCTATTTCAGAGCTTATGGGCCATGGAAACAGAGAGAAAAAAAGCTCTATTACAAGCTATTTTCATTGATAATGTCTCTTATGGGTAGATATCCAACACCTTACAAAAGAGATCTGCTTCACAATCCCCATAATGAGAGGACTGAAGGTCCAGCAGCCTCTCTGCTCAGGAACACTGTTTTTATGTTAAGCCCTCTACACTCCGGTGCCCTTTACCAAAACCAGAAAGCAGTTCTTTTGAGTTTTTATTTACGTTCCCCCAAAGGTGTACTGTAGGCTACCAGGTAGGATAGAGTGCAGCAACATTAACTTCTGTCACTGTACACATTTGTAACCCCATTTCCACACCTTCATTCATGGAAGTGAATGCCAACCTTCCTGTTGTCATTCTGCCCACTTGAAAACACATGACTGAACTGTATAATTTACATATTGAAACATGTAAATAGGGATGTTGAAAGGTGCAGATAAGGTTATGGAAGTCTTACAGTGAGAAATTTTATGTGGATGCTGTGGCTGTTTATTTGTTTTAATGTCTAATGTTTAAATATTTGGGCATTGTTATCACTGGGCAGACTCAGTCTGACGAATACCAGTATGGGTAGGCCAGCAGTTCCATGCCTCAGCATTTGAAGAGTTTTGATATTAAGTTACATTATATATTTATTTTAATTAATGATTCAGTATTTCTTGTGATATTATTAAAACTATGAAGGTAAAAAAGAAAATAACACTTTTTTATCAAAGAAACTGTGAAGTTTCGCAAAAAACTCTCCCTCTCCAAAATTAAAATCTTATCAAGGAAATTAAAATTCCACAAAAATAGTTATTTTTGTCCAAATAATGAACAAAACAGTATATGATCAAAACTGTTTTGACCCAAATAAAATCTGGTCAGAATAGTATAGGGAAAATATTGCTATTTAAATTTGAACAAACTGCATCAGTAACTTTTGCAATTATATCTGGACAGTGAAAGAGATGTGTTTCTAAATAGTCTGGTGGCAGTTTTGTGAAATGAGATCATGCCAATAAAAGAGTATTTAACAAAGATAAGAACTTGTGTTTCTAGCAAGTGAGATAAAAATCAGTGTGATTTCAGCAAGAACAACTCCTAAGTTCATATCAGTTTTACTATTGGAGCTCTATTTGGTAGTAATAGATAACTGTTGATAGCTGAAAATTCTTAGCACAGCTTAAAGTCGTATATGTCAAGTCAATTTGACCTTTATTAATGGGTTTTAATTAGAACTCAAATTCTATAAGCAGAAGATTGAGATTAAAATAAATTAAGTACAATAGAGATAAGGAATAATATTGGTGTCTCTGTGATTTATAAGGCAATAACTTGTTTCTTGTTAAGTGAACCAGAAGTACAAAGGTAGGCACATGGCAATGACATTACTGCTGTACTGAAAATGCAGTTAACCAGCTCTGCTGCCTTGGAAGGTTTTGTTTTGATTAACCACACAGATCACACCCAAAATGTAACCCCCAGCCTCCAAAGATGTCTTCATGGCCCTTTTAAAGTCTGAGAGAGAAGCTCAGGGCTCAAAGGAGGGAAGTGAAAGTGAGAAAGGGCCCAAGAGGAAACAGCTTGTAGCCTTCACCACAGTTGTTCAGGGCAGAAAGAAATACAGTGAAGCAAATCTGTACATGGTGGGGGACTGGTGGCTTCAAAAATGTTGTCATGAGGGATGAATAGAGAGAGGAAACTGTGGAGAGAAGCATGAAATTCGGTTGGGGAAGATTTATATTTGAAGGGTTTTGCAACAAGGAGAAACATTGTGAAATAATAAAATTAGACAAGTCACCTAATCCACATCCTCTACTGCTGATAACTATACATTATAATTGTAAATCAATGCTTTGATATTTTGCCATTTCAGTGTAAAAAGGGTGGAAATTACACAGTTGGCAATACAATTAATCTCCACATACTAAACTGCTTATTTGTCATTAGTGGGATGAAAACAATAAATAAAAGTGTTTTCATGCTAAGTGAAGTATTTTTTACTGACAAGCAAGAAAAATTAATTTCACAAAGCTTCTTTATTTAAGTTGTACAACATGTGAGGCAAAACTTTCAGTCACAGACACCTAAAATTAGCTACCAAACACATTTAGGTTGATTTCAGAAGCTGTTGGATGTACGCAGCTCTTTGTTCTTCCATTCAGACAACTTATAACAAGGTTTCCAATTATCTCATCTTGGTTGAACCTTAACCTACATGAACACTCGTGGTGGAGGAGGTAAAAGAGGTTTGAATTAATCTTTTTATTGCTTACTCGCTCTATGGAAATCTTAATATCGCTACGGATTAGACAACTCACAGGACAGATAATTAAAATTGTAGCATTAAGAGCTGCACACATAAGTGGATGAGGATACACTGAAACAAACATATTAAAGTAAACCAGAACATCCTGGAGAGAGGAAAAAGTCCCCATGGAGTAGTGAGAGCAGAGTTAGGCATCTTTGGTTTTTTGCCAGATCCTTTTCAGTCCCTAACATTGCTGAAAAATCCCTTACTTGGCCTTGTGTATAAAGTGAATCAACATCTCAGTGCACGCACACACACCCACACGTATACAGGTACACACATGCACATATACAGCGTGTATGCATGTTTATGTGTATGTATCTCCATCTATTTGTGGGTTTTGATCCCCTTCATCTCCTACAGCCTTCTGGTTCAATCCTCCTGTTTATTAGTATTGCTAATTCAAACAAAGACCTTATATTTTGTCTTCTAATCTGGCTTTTTATTTTGTTATCATCCGTTCCTGTCGGTGCTCTCCAAAAGGAGACCAAGGCACGCTGTCCTGATGACCTCCCGGGGTGAAGATCAGCCATCAAACAGACAGTAGGTTTGGAGAAGAGGAACAATGTATAATAAATGTGTCAGAAGAGTCTGTAGCACAAATTGTGTTTTGAACAAAATAACTGTTACAGTTCCAAGAGATCAGTCAGTCTTAAGAAGTGATGTTAAACATTTTGGGAACAATGGTGATTCAGCCGAAGAAATCGGATTTTAGGGTAAACCCCATATGAAATTGCATAATATATAATTGTGCAAAGAATTTCTTTATCCTTCATGGTCAGTGGAGCCTATGATTTGCTCTGCAATCACATGCTTTATATTGAAATAATTCTCTTTCCAGAGGATTTTGAAATTAACAACATTGAACTCAGTTAAGTACCTTATCTAGAAACAAAAGCATGAAGTTAAAAACCTGCCTTAGTTTTAATGAATCCTGCCATACTTTTGTAGGTGGATTGAGGTCACATATGGGAGAATATGTTAGAGTGAAGATATTTAGTTCAAAGATGTGCCACTCAGTTGACTCTGAAACAGCTCATATGTAAGGAAATACATCACATGACTATTCAGTGATGGGAATTTGTTACTTTACAGAACAGCCCAGTTTAAAACCACAGAATGGAAAGAAAAGCATGATCCCCTGCTCTGAGGTGTTTGTCACTCCCAAAGAGCCAAATCCAGAAAAGTGAGTAGAGATTTCTTTTCTTCTCCCTACCAGCCAAATGGGGCAAGCATCTCTAACAGTGTCTAAATTTACCCGGAAAGCTGCAGGAGATGTTTCAGCCACTCCAGCTGTCTCCTATCTCTGCCTGCCTGTCTCTGCCAGGTCTATAAGAAGCAAACAGCCGGGCCAACGTTTTTCTCACTTCCCCTTCGAACCAGTGAAAGAGTTAATTTTAATGCGAATGTGCAAGAATTAGAGTGTATGTGCTAGGGATTAAAGATCAGCTATTATAAATTGTCAATCTATAAGCCACTGGCCACCAGCTCACGCTGCACTTTGACCTTATCTTTATATGTAACAGGAAAGACCCGTTCTTAGCCCAGACCGGGGGGGGACAACCGCGCCTGCAGAAGCGGCTGGGCAGAGCGCAGGCACTGGGAATTTCGTCAGAGATGGATACGCTATATGGCAGGAATAAGGAAGAACACCCAGAGCCCATAAAAGCTGAGGTGCAGGGTAAGTGAAAGAAAATCTATTGTAAAACATGCCGCTGTTTTGGTGTTTTCCAATCCGTAAAAACTGCGACTCTTGTTCACCCGAAGCACCACTGGAAAGGGAAACTGAGAGAGAGGCGCAAGGGACTTTTGTTTAAAGGACTGATCTCAGATAATATTTGTGACCCTACTGGGGGATTTTTCTCACTCCATGAGCATTTCTGTGTACTTTTCGAAAGTCTGTTTGAACAGGACTCACTGGAGTTGGTGGTGAGGGAGAGACCGGGATTTCATCTCGGACACCCCTTCCCCCACGGCTCTGCTCTGACTTTCGGTTTCTGTGACCCTTCCCTGCCCTCCGCTCTTCCGGGGCTCCCGGGGAGGGTCTCTAAATTCGGGACTCTTCACCAGTGGCGCTCCTAGGTAGCAAAGCACCAGTACTGAATGCCACAGGGCAGCGTTAAAAAGAAATTTTAGGAGATAATCCAGGAGAAGCTGCGGAGTATTCTTCAGCGAGATAGATTAAAGTGACTGTCTAGGGATGACGCTCGATCAACCTGTTATTTTTCCAGATTTCTTTTACTTTATAGGAGAGTTTTTTGCTACAGCTACGGGAGAGGTTTGTTGCTGGGAATCTATATTTAGTGAATCTTGGCTGTGCTGCTTGCAACATGTAGTCCAAGAAATTGTAGGAATCTAATGACACTTCTCAAGTACAAAACTTAAAGAGATGACGATTAAAACTTGCAGGGCCTTTTTGCTGTTCAGTTTGGTGACTGAATTGGAGAAGATTTTGTGTCAAGTCAGACAAAGCGCTTTGTTTTAGTACCTTTGAATTATTTTATGCCTTTATGGGGTCATGCCTTTTAATTATTTTTTTCCTCAAGATAACAACTTATTATCAGAACATTTGAAGTTGTTTGCAAACAACCACTTACCAGACCTGATCTGTATTATGAAATAATTTATTTAAACAAAGACTGCATATTTCAGAAAGTAAAGTTATACATACAAAATATTGCTTCATTGCTAAAGAAAATGAAAGAGAGCTGTGACCCCTTTAAATATTTTGATAGTCCTGAGCTCTGCCAGTATTTTGGCTCCTTGTTACTCAATATGTACTCTGTAAATATCTATCACACTTCTATCATCAGCTGCAATTTCACCCATGTTCTCCTACAGCCATGTGATTTTCTGAAACTCTGTTGTTACAATAGTTAATAAATGTCCAAATATTTGGGGATTTCACTGTGTCGCTAATGTGTCCTCACACGCTACAGAAAAGAAAAAGGTCCACACTTTTAAAGCTATATAAGCACTTTTGGATGATGATTTGGTACCCAGTGTAACTTACAGAAATGCTCAATTCCCACTAAAATGAATTTTCTGAAAACCTCACTAGATAAACCTTTGCTCCTTGTTTATCATACTGAAATTATGCCAGAAATTACATGGAATTGCACCAGGAATGTCAGAAGCTGCATTAGGTCCACAGTGCTTTAAAAAGATCTTTTTCCTTTTTTTATCTTTTCCAGCAAAATTATCATATACACAAACGTACTGTAGTTATTGCTTTGGAATTCCTTGTATTAGAAAGGGACGTGAAGTTTAGCTTTCTAGGCTTTTCTAGAAAATAACAACAACAACAATAATGATGATGATGAAAGTTCATCCGTTGTGCAAACAAATTTTTATGTTCCTTGTGTATTCCAGAACTGTAATCCTAATGGAGTTATGCCCTAATGAAGGGTGCCCCACCCGTGGAAGTTTTCAGGGACAGGTTGGATGGGATTTTGAGCAACCTGGTCCAGTGGACCTGGCAGGGGTTGGAACAAGTTCAAATTTAAGGTCCATTGGAACACATTTCCAGCTGCTGTAAAGGAGTTTTAACAAGAAAGTGTGTCAACATAATCAATGTGGGGTCACAAACTAAATGATAAGGAGAAATATAAGTTCTGAAGAGCTTTTCATGCAGAGGCAATATCCAATGCAGGAATTGTGTGGAGAAGCAGTATGTGATCTTAAATGTTCCCTCAGGAGTCATATGCACAAAGAAGCAAGTTAAACTTTTTATTTGATATCTGATATGCCTTTGTTCATCTCTTTAACCCTCTTGATATTCTTTAATTGTTATTATTCTGTGAGCCAAGTAGTAGTTAATGCATTTCTTGCAGGGATTTGATGAGGAACATTTATGATTCATATCTCAACAGCACTTACACATTTTCAGTACAATATTCCTATACTTTATTTGTGTGCAAAACACTACATTATGACTAGTGTAACAAAAGCGCTCCCCAAATGACACTACTTTATGCTGTGTAATCTAATTAATGAAATATTTTGTGGAATTAATTTAGCCTGAAGTCTAAACTGATGTGCTGAAAGCCAGTGCAAGTCATATAACCTATAAAATATGTTTATTTCTGATAAGCTCTCGTTTTTTCTGGCATGAGTAAAAGGGTTTAAATTTATCAGCATAAAATCTGAGTGCAGGAAAGAAAGGTTCAACTTTATTTACTTCCTGATAATTAACAAATTGAATTCCAGCAATCTCATTTTCTTATAGTAATCTCAGATAGCAATAGTCATGCAGAATGTCACTCGTGCCACATTTTTGAGTAGGGGAAATTTTAGTAAAACCAAACTCCAATAACATTATATGGTACAGAAAATCTTCACACACCAACCAGTCTGTCTGACTACATGAAGCCTCTGCCGTTAGGAGAACTGTCCTGGAACGTTCCCCTCTCCTAAATGAATGGATACTGGTAACTTCTTTCTGTTTGTAGGGCAGTTGCCCACTTGGTTGCAAGGGATCCTCCTCCGAAATGGCCCAGGGATGCACACGATAGGGGACAGCAAGTACAACCATTGGTTTGATGGCCTGGCTCTGCTGCACAGCTTTACATTTAAAAATGGTAAGTTGTTGCACATCGGATTGAAAGGAGCTCAACAAGCCACAATTTCCACATTTTGGTGCCTTATGTTGCTAATTCTGTTCAGAGTTGGATTGGAGTGTTTTGGGTTTTGTCTGCAGAGTGGTGTCTGTGTGAGGAAAGTCTCTGCACACAGCCCCTCACACCTCACCCTTCACAGCAGCAGCTGGAGCATCTCTGCAGGGCTGTTTGCAGGGAGATGTTACACTGTTCCTTTCTCCTGCAGAGCCAAAGTTGGATGTCATTGTCACCCGAGGACAGCAGAAACCCAGCTCTGGGCAGGTCACTGCAGGAGCAAGAAAACCTCTATTGTTTTGAATGGATCAGCCACAAGTACTGTAGCAGCCAGAGGGTTTCCTGCTGTGGATGAACAGCCCAGTTTCAGGGACGACTAGCACTCCCCTTTTGGGATTTGGTTGCAGCTATAACAGCTGCCAGGAGAGAAACTGGGCCACTGTGTCACTTCACATGTCAAACCTCACTTAGTATATTTGACACCCCTACAGTCTCTCCTCCTGCTTGTCATCCTTATGGAGGAAAAACAGGCAGCTCCTCTATCCTAAACTATTCAATTTTTTTTTTTCAATTAAAGCATTTTTCACCCATTGAGCAGTTTCACAGTGTGAGACAGGATGGTTTACACCTGGATTCTTGTGGCAAAAAGTATGTATTTATTAAAAAAATGGGATTTACTCCTGTCATCCTCTAATCCTAGTGTTTACTTTTTTGTTTCCATTTCTGTGATCGGAAGCATTTCATGCAACCACAGGATCTCTTGCCTGTCCTGCTCTACATCCTTAACAAAATAACCTATAAAGAAATAATTAGTGTTTTTCAAATTGCCAGTATACCTTACTTACCTAAGGCAAACAGAGCTCAGTTAGTTCAAGTATAGTGGTTCATTAAATTGTTTAGGACAGACATTGATCCCTTCAAGCAGTCTGTTACTAAATTTTGCCAATAAAGGAAATTTATCACCACCCATAAATGGATTGTATAATTAATCGTTTTTGCATACACTGTTTTATTTCACTGGAACAGTTTACCCAAATCCCTCCTTTCTCCTCAAAAGTACCCCAGTATTAGTAGTGGGAGTCAGCAAATCTTGACAAATTGTTATCAATCTCAGCAGTTATAAAGTCTTTAGAACAGGGAGTTAGGGACATTGTTGGTTTCATTCCAAACTATTGTTGGCTAAAGGACAGCTGCTTGATAAATTCTGGCTCTACCTGTGCTAATTTTTTGAAGGACTAAGTACAAAATGTGGTTGAAACTTGTTTGTTCTTCCTCAGGTGAAGTTTACTATAGAAGTAAATATCTCCGAAGTGACACATACAACTGCAACATAGAAGCAAACAGAATTGTTGTGTCTGAGTTTGGGACTATGGCTTATCCAGATCCATGCAAAAACATATTTGCCAAGTAAGCAATGCTTTTCCCAATAAGATTCTTCTATCTACTTCTCTCTTCAGCACACGTCTTTCTGTTTACCCTTGACACATCTGTACAAATACAACATTTAATTTGTAAATTTACAATTGCTAAATATTGAAAAGGCCGAAAGATATATACTGCCTATGGGTTAGTCTAAGGCAAATATTTTAAATTCATTTCATCACCAATATTGGCTGCTTTATTCAGTAACACAAGTAGATTATATAAAAAACAAACATTTTCTTTCTCCAGGGTTAGTGAAATGTTTTGATATCCTGTAACGGGAGAAGCAGCAAGAATGAAAAAGATTTAGAGAAGGGGAAGGTATTCATACAAAGTCTATTCAACAAAAAAAAAAAAAAAGAGAAGCATCAATAACTGAAAATAAATCAGAAAAACTTTTTGATTAAAGATGGTTTTACTGAGAGGTGAGGTGTAGGCCATCATATTATCCTCAGTCTTGTTAAACTGGCTGCAGGGATTCCCTAACAAATGCAAATAGGGCACCTTTCTCTCCTTCCTGGCTGAACTACCTCTTGTGACCTCGAACCTGGTACTTGGTGAGGACACATACACAGACAGTTATTGCAAAAGAGCTGATATGTTGTAAGTTGCTCCCCTGAGATAAGATTTTCTTCCCTCTTCCAACAGCAAAAGAATAACTCTGGCATTTTAAGTTCAAAAGGGTTATAGAAACTTAGTCTTGGCTTCTAGTGACTATGATGAAATCATACACTGATAAAGAAAACTGTCAAGCCCATATGTGAAGTTCAATTTTACTTGAAATCATAATTGTACTATGGGATTTCACTGGGAACAAAAATATTCCTTTGGGGAATATATTAATCCATCTATTTTATGAAGGCATACACTGAAAAACTTACCAGCTTCTAGGTAGGAACTGGTAGGACAAATTTTCCCAAGATAGGCACAGAAGAGTGTGTAATTAACCCATCCTGATAAAGCAGTGCATGTCCTAGAGCTGACAGCAGGAATGGGCCTGGATGCCCTTTTGTGTTTGGAAAAACAGCTGTTTGCATGTCCTCAACCCTCACCCAGGCCAAGGGAGCAGCTCATCTCCTCTGCTTTCCCAGCCTTTCCAGGGAGCTGCCAGCAGTGGGCACAGCAGGGAGAGGCAGCCCCAGGTCTGTGGCACTGCAGGGTCACTTGTGCTCCCTGTGGGAGAAGGGCAGCTCCGGCTTCTGCGGCTCTAATGGAATTTCCCTCTGGACAGGGCATTCTCCTATTTGTCTCACACCATTCCTGAGTTCACAGACAACTGTCTGATCAACATCATGAAAGCTGGGGATGATTTTTATGCTACTGGCGAGACTAACTTCATCAGGAAAATTAATCCACAGACTCTGGAGACATTGGAGAAGGTACAAACCACCATCTGTCATTCTGGTTCCTTGTCTGCTGATGAATAAATTTCAGGCTGACTCATAAGGATCCTTTAACATGTGCAGGGCACAAAATACTTTTCTTCTACTGTTACCTTATTATTGAAAACCTTGTAAAGTGAAATAGTGACGATACCAAAAGATAAAAGATATCTTTTAAGAACCCCTGAGTTCAAATTTAAATTCTGTTTAGTTTGGGAAAAGCTGGGCTTTGACCAATTTCACTTGTACATAATCTAGCAAGGTTGCAGGAATAGTATCACAGTTACATGATTATTTTGGATGATTGCCATTATTATGTATCTGTAGTTATGAAATTATTTACATAATTAAAAATTCAGTAGGTCAGTTATATGACTACTTTTCAAGGGCCTTATGTAAGATACCACTTAATTGTTACATTGAGAACTTGAGATATTGAAATATAAATTTTTTTTCCTAGCCTGCACTACAGTTTGAGTACAGCTTCCAAATTTTAGATAAAATAGAAATCTTTTTGCTCCAGCAGATTGCCAGTCAGCCCTGTTAAATAAACTGCTTTCAGGGTGAAATGGGCATTTGCAGAGTAACTTGCTTAGCTAATCCTTCCTGATGTTATGTGGCTTCAAGGGAGAGGTGACTGTAATTCAGATTCTGTAAGTTGTTTTAGCCTTGAATAAGGAAATAATTTGAATACCTACACAAGTAATTTGGTTTAATTACTTCAATTTCAAAGCCATTTGTAAATGGGGTGCCAATATAAGGCCAACAGGGCTAAAAAGCTGGTGGATTTGTGGTGTTAGCTGAGATCAATTTTCATTCTCTTACACGTCTCCCAGATCACTTGTTGTATCATTTTCCAGGTTGATTACAACAAATATGTAGCTGTAAATCTGGCCACTTCTCACCCACACTATGACAGTGCTGGAAATGTTCTCAACATGGGCACTTCAATAGTTGATAAAGGGAGAACAAAATATGTTCTATTTAAGATTCCTTCCTCTGTACCAGGTAAGATACCTCTGTTATTGGTATTTTCTAGAAACATGGGAGCAATTTCTTTTCTTCAAAGGGCAAGGGTGGTGATACAGCTCTGCTAGTAACCAATGATGTTCATTTTCTTAATTTCAACTTACTGTGAACTTCATGCTAACTGCGTAACCTGTCTGGGCATGTGCTCTTACCAAGGCTCACCTTGAGTACTGTGTAAACAGGGTATTTCAGTAGGAAGAACCTTACTTTTAGATGAAGGTTCTGAAACAATTTCCCCTATAGGGCAGCGCATATAATTTGAGGTTGTAAATTTTAATTCCTTAGTAAATGAAAATTCTCTTAAAATGCTGATACTATGATTATAGGGAAGCGTGACACCAAATAAAACCTAACATAGAGGTAATTCCTGTCTAACCTGGCCATCACTGGCCCTTGCTGAAATACTGTCCGTTGATCACAGAGCAAATCACTTGCTCTTTTTCCTTCAAGATAACATTTTTTTGGTGTGTGTTGTTTAAAATCAGCTGCTATTGTGTTGCCTGTCCCTTACTGAACAATCGAGAGGCCTTCCACAGCTGAAAGATCAGTTTGCAATTTCTAGCTGGGGCTCAAATTTGGGAACATCTCCTTAGAAGTTAAAAAACACAGGGACATTTGAACCCCTTTTTAAAGCTGCTGATTTAATTAAACATATTTCTCCTCCATGCTGGAACTTCTGAAGACAGTAACCAGTGGAATCAAATCCCAAGATGAGGGGGCTCTGCCTGAATGGATCCAGCACTGTGATTTCACTACATTGCTTCTTGCATGCGAAGTTCTGTGTTTATTATACAGGAGTAAACAAACCACTTTCTTAACAGGAAAATGCAAATAAAACTGAGAGGAACCTGTTCCTCCCTGCCTGGGAGAAATCCAAGCACAAGTTTGGAATGGAGTTTATTAGAAATATAATTTTAATTTTTATCATTCGCATTCAGAAAAAGAAAAGAAGAAATCTTCTTTCAAGCACCTGGAAGTGGTTTGCTCCATCCCTTCTCACTCTCTGCTCCACCCCAGCTACTACCACAGCTTTGGACTCACAGAGAATTACATTATCTTCATAGAGCAGCCCTTCAGACTGGACATTGTCAAAATGGCAACTGCTTACATCCGAGGTGTGAACTGGGCTTCCTGCCTTGCCTATAATAAGGATGATAAGGTATTTTTCCTACTGCTGAGCAATGGAGCCAGGCAGGCCAGTGACCTCTTCCACGCTGTTCTGTTTTTCATCTGGTTCATTCATTTCAGTAGTCACTCTTTTTTTTTTTTTCAAATCTTGAGTTTCATGTTGCACAGGTTTTTTTTAGAAGCTGTATGTTTTTGAATACTGTTTCACATATCCAGAATTTTCTCAAATAAATATCTGATTCTGAAGCTCTTGAGAGAGAGGATAGTTTGGCATTTCTAGAAATACTCTGTGCTAGCAGAGAAATTCCAACCTGCACTAGCATCTAAGACAGATCCAGTTGCTCCTGGTCCAAATAAAATGCTGTCTGTGGTGGGTGAGATCTGCTCCAGGTGCACTGCATGTGACAGAGAGCCAGACTGGTGGAAAAGCCTGCACTGAACAAAAGGAGAGTCTTTCACTGTGGCAGCTGAGGGAAAGCACTGTTTTCTGAGGATCTTATTTCCACTTATTCTGGGCATCAACACGTGGGACTTGCTGAGGTACAGGGCACCAGCACCACAGAGACTCATGACCAAGGCAGATTTATTTAACTTAAAAAGAGAGCAGGGGATTTTCCAGGTTTTTCTGGAAAACTTCAACCCTCAGCCTAGCCCAAATAGTAATTTGCAACCGTAGAATGAGCTTAAAGCTGTTCCACACTCATTTTACTGCTGTGTGTTTTGGTCTTCAGGTTGGAACCCCTTCTCTCCTAGCAGCAAACTCTGAGTTCTTAATATCCTTCAGTACAAAGACACAGTGATTAGAATGCTGATGGTTACCATTAGAAAATAGTTTTCTAAAAAACTGTTTGCTGATTCTGAATGGTTTTAAATAATGTTTTCTCTCTTTCAGACTTGGTTTCACTTTATAGACAGGAAGACTAAAAAAGAAGTGTCCACCAAGTTTTATACTGATTCTTTGGTGTTTTTTCACCACATAAATGCTTATGAAGAGGATGGCCACATTATTTTTGATCTTATTGCCTATACAGACAACAGCTTATATGACATGTTTTATTTAAAAAACCTGGGTAAAGACTTTGAAGAGAACACCAAGCTTACCTCCATTCCAACCTGCAAACGATTTGTGGTTCCTCTGCAGTATGACAAGGTAGAAAGAAGATGGTTTTTTAACCTGTTCTTTGATCAGTAATTTAAAATGCATCAGTGTGAATAACAGGTGAATTTTTAATTGCCAGCCCTTAGGTGCAAATTTCTGATTCTGTGATACCCAAAGTGTGCAGCAGGTTTGGGGTTTGTATGTCCTGTGGGAAATGGCAGTGGGCAGCTGGACATGGTTATGTGGATCCAGGTTCTGCCACCATCCACTGTGGAGAACACGGATGTGTAGAACATGGAATTTTCTTACCAATGCGATTATTTGTTAAATGCCATCAAACACAAGCAGATATATCCACTTGGCTGTTAACTGCAAGGGCATGCATGAGGTTTTGCACAATCTGTTTCTTCCACTTCACTGGAAGCCCACATACAATACATGCACACTCCCAGCTGCTGCAACGGTTCTATTAAAATTAGAATATTTCATATAAGTGTTATATATAAGCAGGAAGAGAAAAGATTTTATCTTTCAGTTTAATTTAAAACATCATTTTACATCATTGTTTGCAGGGAAGATTTTATACTACGCAGCAGCTTGGGCAAGTTTCTGCCTGATACCTTTGGAATGGAGATTACTTTTTCTTTCTACACCCTAGAACCTTGCTGCTCTGTTCTTGTCTCAGAAGCAGCAGCAATGGCAAAGGATGCTTTGGATCATGCCAGCTGTTCTGCAATCTTAAGAATTCAGCAGTAGGACATTAAAGAGTATATCACACTTAGTTTTGCACTTGATTTTTAGCAGGTGCAAAAGCCCAACCTTGGTGACTTTTAGTGGAAATTTGATACCTCATTCCTTGAAACCCATTTTCATTCGTTAAATTCTCAAATTTATGTTACTTCCAGACCATAGCCATGTGTATCTAAACCTTTCTAAGGACTCAGTGTGATTCAGAATAATTATTCTATGTTATATTAAAATACTCTGAGTGCAACAAGATTTCCAATGAAAACCTCAGAATCTAAAATGCCATAAGAATGATCTTCTTGAAGCTTGTTTGTTTAATCCTCAAATTGTTAATATTAATATCAAATCTGATGAAAAATCTAAATTAGAAGAACGTTTTTAGAGATCCATGATGTTTTCAGCATTTGTCTCTTTCAGGATGCTGAGGTGGGTGCTAATTTAGTCAGACTTGCCTCTACTGCAACTGCTGTAAAGGAGAAAGATGGGAACATCTATTGCCAGCCTGAAATACTGTGTGAAGGTGAGACACATCCTTTAAATATCTGATGTTGCACCAGTTTTGTATTAATAAAGGATTCCAAGTCTGATCTCACAACTATTAATGTGGCTTGCAAATCTACCTGTTACAAGAGTAATTTTAGTTAAATAAGTCTGTTATAAGTAGAACTTCGGGTTTAGCTGCATTTTATAAAGATTGTCCTTGAAAGTGGATTTTTAACCTTTTATCAGGGGATAACAGCAGGAATATGTAAATTTGTATTTACCTAAGGTAAAAGCCATTTCTTAGAATGGTAGCCTCCAAATCTATCCCAGTTATTCACATCATGGATTTATAAAGAAAGAAAAAAAATGCAAGCCAGAAAAACCTTCACAGATTCCAGTCTAATGAATCTCTAAGAATGGAAAACTGTTGCCTTTTGAACAAACGACCCTGGCTCACTTATGTTAATACCCATCTTCAGCTTCTTAGAAATTCAGATATACAAAATCTATGCAACACCTTTATTAAATAGTGTCAAGGTTTTTCACAGGACAAAACTTCCTGAAGATTGGTATGTCTATAATGCTGTGCTTTTGAGTTATTTTCTTCTCTTGTTCCTGAGTATTGAACTTTATTTTATGCAGGGATAGAACTGCCTCGCATCAACTATGACTATAATGGCAAAAAATACAAGTATGTCTTTGCAACAGAAGTCCAGTGGAGTCCAGTTCCTACAAAGGTATAATTAACATTTACAAAGTCAGTGTCTTCCCATTGGTGGGTCATTCACATGCAAAGAAACATGAAATGCCTCAATTCTCATAAGGATAAATCTGTGTTGTACCATTTCCCACATAAAGTATGAATAAACTCAGGCTTCTTCCTCCAGCTTTATATTCCCACAAAGTCTCGTGAAGAGTTACTGAGACCCTCACTTGTCTGCTAAATTGGGCTGAACCTTCTGTGATGTGCCAAGAACTATAAAGGAGAGAGTAGGAAAAAGAAGGATTAGATGCATATATATATATTTAGTATTTTTTCCCTTTAGGAAGCCTAACAGAAAAATAAGACACAAGTATTACACAGACAAAATCACTCTTTACAATTCTTGTTGTGTGACTACAAGGCAGCACAAATTGAAGTCACTGTTGGTTCTTGCATATAATTTCCATAACTGATTACAAAATAAAGCTGGATTTCTGCATGATGAAAGAAAATTTATTGCAGCACATCTGACAATAACTCAAACAAATCTGCAAGTTCGTGATTTACAGTGTAGATAATCTCTGCTTGACTCAAATACAATAAAAAATGCTGGTAGGAGGATCTTTTTTCACCTCAGTTGCAGTTTAATGAATGCAAGCACGACAACATAATCCTTAGGTAAAGACTGTCAGTGAAAGTGCTGCCATCTTGGCTAGAAGAGAGAATTCTTTCAAATTCTTCCTCCAGTAATTTGAATGGTTTTACTTTTGTATTTTTTGGCTAAAGATCAAAATGGAAAAGAATAGAACTGTATCTCTATGGGTAGAGAAAAGGCCTTAATGGAATTGAACTGAAAATGCCAGGTATCCCCTCTGGAGATTGGTTTGGCCACTCAATGGGAAGAAAATCCACACTCTGTTCCTTCAGTAAACACCAGTGGCTGCCCCCCTGGTTTAATCTTTACACCTCACTAGGAACAGCCTTTTTTCCTGGCCTACGTATCCTAGTGCACAGTAGAAGGCCTTGAGAAATATGGAAGCAGCAAAAAAAGGAAAATAATTCCCAGGATTAGAAAATGGCAAGTTTAAATCCTGTTTCCTGCTTTAATACAGAATCTCAGTGAATTGGAACAAGTCACTTAAATATTCTGTGTCTTGGACTCTCCATAGTGAGGGGTATCACTTACAGTGAAGGGTCTCTGGGGATCTGCTAGCATCTGTGAACTACTAAACACCCATAAATGAAAGGTGCAATTGTAATCTAAAGAAACAAAATGAAAAGAACATTGTGTGATTATGCAGCCACAAAATGTGACTCCAAAATGTAACATTTTCCACGTGTTTTTTCTTGTGATGACACCTGCCTTAACTCTTAGCATTGGTTCCCCCTGCCAGCAGTCTGTTCATGTTGTACCTTTGGAAAAAGGCACTGTCAGGGTCACTGACATTTTTCTTTTCTTGTCACAACTGTTTAGATTGCAAAATTTAATACCCAGACAAAGGAAATGCTCCACTGGGGACAGGACCACTGCTGGCCATCCGAGCCTGTTTTTGTTCCCAGCCCTGATGCAAAAGAAGAGGATGATGGTAAAATAATGACAACATTCTGAAAGCTGGGATTACATGAGTTTTATATTAAATCTTACAAGTTTCAATGTTCTTAGTCAAGAAAGCTGGGTTGATGCTTCCCCTGTGAGATGGGGTTATCTTTTCTGTTTGGTGAAACTTTCACATGTTTCTAATTCTTCTTTTGTATGTCACAGGTGTTGTTCTGACCTGTGTTGTGAAGAGTGATCCAAAGGAAGCACCTTTCCTGCTTATCTTGGATGCTAAAACATTCACAGAGCTGGGTCGAGCCATAGTAAATGTGGAAATGCATATGGACCTGCATGGAATGTTTATACCAGAGCAAGTAGTGAAAACTGAGACTGAGTAAAATCTATTTGTTGTATTGCACAGACTGAGATAACCTTCTGCTGAATGTGGGATAATATCCTTCAGGAACAGCCTTCTCTTATGATAAGAAAAGACTAATTATAACCTCTTCAATATCTATATATAATCTCTTATAAGAGATAGAAATTACTTTATTACAAATTATTGTATACACGACTGGTATATCACTGTCCAAAAGAAGAATTCTCAATATGAAGTGCTAATGTTGAATACAGCTTGTGGGGCAGGGAATAGGAGATGAAGGTAACAAGAAATGTTTTATTAGAGTAGAATAAAGCTTTCTGAGCAAATGAAGTACTGTATTCATAGGGTGACACATGGCATGAGTCACACATGTCTGCATGTCATGTAACTTCCACAGGCTGTTGCAAGACTGCAGCTGACAATGAAAGTTGTCTCCTGCCAGAAAATCTCATGTTAAACTATCTACTATGATACCAATAATTCATGTCAATGTATTCGCTTGGTGCTTGATTTCTTAAACTCTACCATAACCAAAGTTTTATGCTGAGGTGCTACATTTTTCTTATCCAGGGCCTAAAACCAGTTTTTCTAATAATTTCATGGTGTATTTTTTGCTTTTATGTTGACAAAACCAAGTAAGTTTATTGAAATAGAGTACACAGTTATATGTAGCATTCAATTATACTTTAGTGACATTCAATCTTAAGCACTTTGTATTTAAATCAGTTTTCCTTGGGCAGAATATCTGCCATGGCATTTCATGTAATCAGATTATTGCATTGCGTAAAAGATAAGAAGAATTGTAGTATTTGACACTGCTACTAGTCTGTGTTAATAGCAGTATGTATGTGAATGAGGGCAGTGTATTTCCAGCAGCACTCAGACACGTGCAACAAACAGTTTAGGGAAAGAGTGGAAGATCTAACTTAGGCCTCATCTGACCCCCAGAGTAACTGAAGCTAGAAGCTGTTATTGCCACAATTAAGCATTTGCTTTATGTCTGCTTAGGAGCATCCACATGTGTTCTCACACGTGTTTATCATTGCCTGTACCAGATGCTTCCTAATAAAAGTGCACAACTCTCACAGTCACAATTGAAAAGCACACTTCAACATAAAGTTCAAGTGCCAAGCACAGAGTAACTGGTTGTGTTACAGAAATGGCTTTTTTTACCCTGCTGAGGGTATTCCTGATTTGAGGTATTGAGTTTTCTTTAAGTGAGAGCTTTTTTGCTTTGAATTGTATTTTCTCATTGTAGATATCTTTGCTGTTGGAGGCATCTTTACTGATGGAGAAAACCAGGTGCACATCCATCCATTTTGAGTGTTCATGTGCTCTGTCTGTATCACCACACAACTGAGGTACCTCTCACTGACACACACATTCTGTCAGTGTCTGTGCTGCTCACAGTGTTTTACAGGTAGGAAACAGAATGAAATTGTTGTCATTTACTACCTCCCCACCACATGAGAATGTGGGCTTTGGTGACTTGTTTGAGATTACCTAAGGTGTTTATGGCAGAGCAGGAACTGAACCAACACCACCCACTGTTGCTGTCTGCTCTGTAACAACCAGACCTCTGTTTCTCTGCTTAAGTTTTTGCACTTTGTTAGGCAAAAGAATATACAGGCTATTTCAATGTAAAAAACCCCAACACTGTGGTCAGATCTAGTTAAAATATGAAGTTTTGGGCATTCAAAGGTTTACATCTTCCATAAAATGGAAATAAACACTTCAGTAAGGTGTCTCTGCAGAAATAGTCACTTTTAGTGTTTTCAAGGCATATTACCATTGGTATTTAATAGAATTTTATGTTCCAAAGAAAAAATTGAATTCCATTTTTATAAGTAATATGGAACCAGTACTGGAAGGGCAGACTGACTTATGATATTGGCATCAGTTCTAGGGTTGTTTCTTTTCATCTGAAAAAGTTTGGATTTAACAAATGTCCACAAATATATTTCTAGAATTGCAAGGTGGCAATGAATCAAAAGTCTAACCACTGTTATAGATTTCCTTCTAAGAATTTGTCTCCAGAATTTCTTCTGTAGTACTCATTGGGTTTTTGGATGATCACGGGTTTGGATATAGGAGTTACTTGACTTCTGAGGAGCTAATATTTACTGGTAGAGATGACAGCATAGAGGATACACTCATCATAAAAACAACCTGTAATCTAAGAAAATAAATGTGTTATTTACGTTCATGTAGAAATAATGCAGAAAATAAATGATAAGAACTTGTCTTGCATACAATTTTTTTAATTAAATGTGCCGTATTCCCTTGGTCAGTACTACACAGGATTTGATTAGCCTTAAGTTTGTATTTAACCTGAGGAGAAAAACAGTGATGTAAATCTGCATTTGTTAATCCCAGTATCCTCCTGCAGCAGAGACAATAGGAATAAAACCATACAGCTAATCACAAATTTGTTCAAGAATGTTTTTAGTGGTTGCAATACCAATCTGATGAAACATTTACCCTGAATATGGTAACACACTCTATCATTTCCAGGCTGACAGAAGCAAGGGGAAATGCAGATGTGCTTTGCCAAGTGGCTGCAAGGCTCAGAGGGTTTTTTTGATGTGGTAACATGGCATGTGGTAATGAGTGGCATTTGGTTTGCTTCTAACACCCTTCGCTATGAATGAAACCTCCAAGGCCAAAAAGGTTTGATTCTTATTTTGCACCAATTTAAGTCATAAATTAGCCCAGCAAAATTCACAGAATTATTCTTATGGCTTAGCACAAATCTAGATTGAGTGACTGAAAATAAAAAATAGTAAAGATAAGTATCTCCATTAAAAGAAAAATACATAGTTGAGTGGGAGAATAAGGCCATGGGTATGCATACATATAATTATTTACCTCAGAGATGCTACAAATGGACCTTGATAGAGTGGTTTGGTTTGTTGTTGTTTTGGTTTGGGGGTTTTTTTTTGTTAATACTTCCATTAAATTGAACAAATAACAAGGTATAACAATTAATTTGTTCTCTAGAAGTGGATATTATCTGTTACACCTTGTCCCATTGCCCCACATAGGCAGTAAGAGGAAGCAGAAACAGTGTTTATGAGGACGAGTTAAAAACCAGAAATGCAACAATGTTTTCCTCTGCAACAATCTGTGCAAGAGGCAGGGAAACACACCGGTGTCTTTCTTTTCAAATAACCAGGCCACTCAATGACAGCTTTTGCAATAATTTAAACCACTGCTCCCTTGGGTCTGCAATTACCTGAGTATTAATGACAAGCAAAATACATCTTTCCCCCGCAGCCAACGAGCAGTGTGCTCTCTGCCTTCATTATCCTCAAAGAGAGCTGGGAATGTGTCCTCTGGATCCTCAACCTACACCTGACATCCTGGTTAATTATACCCCAGCCAGAAAGAGTGGCCTTCTAATATTTGTAAATGGGTATGTACAATAACAAGTGCTGCAAAGCTCCTGGTACTTCATGCACATTACTGTGGGTTTAGGCTTTCTGTTCTACATCTTCTGCTTCTAAAACTCTTGTTCAGAGCTGCACAACAAACCTGGAGCAAGGTGCTCCTCCCTGTGACCCATCCCCAGTCAGGGAGCACTTCAGCAAAGGCCCAGCTGTAAACCCTGGCTCCAACAGGGCTGAGCACACACTTCACCCAGGCCCTGGGTGCAGGCTTTGGACTGCTGGGTGATGTGTGAGGATGTCCCAGCTGCAATCTATCTGCAGAACAAACCAGCATTGTGTCCAGCTTGGAAAGAACAAGGCTGCCTTTGTGAAGGCATTAATTTCTCTTTCCTATGGGGTCACTTCCAGATACCTTAATTCATTTTCCAAGTGGTAAAATTATTTGGACACACCATCAAACTGAATGAACGATAGAATTTTGTTACATTTCACTGAAATGCAAGTAATAAAAGCACGTGACCCATGACAGCTTTACTAGATTGGGCCGTCTGAAGCTGTTATTTTCCCAATGAAGGAATGGGCAGCACAATGCCCATTTGGGTGTTCCACAGGCTGGGAGATGCCAGTGCAGCTGTGCCTGTCAGCGCAGGGAACACAGTGAGCTGCTGTGCTGGTCCCTCCTGGCAGCACCGACTGGGTGTCTGTTTTAGAGCAGATCACAGTTTGTGAAACACTTTCACTCTATGCAAATAGTTTCACTGCTTAAATGTTGGATGCTGTTAAGAAAGCAGATGGAATCAAGTAATCTCTTAATGTGCAATTAAGCACGATAATAAACGGCCTAAAATTTACCATGTGAACGGTCCTAAAGATCTTTTTTGCTGGAAAAGGCCACATTTCCAGTGGGCAGCTGTGGAAAGGGGCACTGCCACAATGAGTCTTGCTGTATTTAATTCTCTTTCTCTGACTTTTCCTTGTGCCTACACCGGTAACATTCACCTCCAGCTCATGTAAGGGAACAAATAAATAAATAAAGGCCAGTTTCACAGGATCACAGAATCAAGTAGATTGGAAAAGACCTCTGAGATCATCGAGTCCAACCAATGACCAAACACCACCGTGTCACCCAGACCACGGCACCGAGTGCCACTTTCAGTCTTTTCCTCAAACACTTCCACGGATGGTGATTTCACCACCTCCCTGGGCAGCCCGTTCCGATGCCTAATTCCCTTTCTGTGAAAAAAAATTCTCCTATGTCCAACCAAAACCTCCCCTGGCGCATCTTAGGGCTTAGGGCGCAGCTTTCCTCTTGTCCTGTCTCTCGTTGCGGGGATGGCCCGCGGCTCCATCCTCCTGCCAGGGAGTTATGGAGAGCGAGAAGATCCCCCCTGAGCCTCCTTTCCTCCGGGCCGAGCCCCTCCAGCTCCCTCAGCCGCTCCTGGTGCTCCAGCCCCTTCCCCAGCTCCGTTCCCTTCTCTGGACCTTCTTTAGTGACATTCCAAAGCCGTGAGGAGACACGGCCGAGATTTCCGCGGGCCGGGCCGCGCCGCCCCGCCCGCAGAGAGGCCGCGGTGCCCGANTTTCAAATAACCAGGCCACTCAATGACAGCTTTTGCAATAATTTAAACCACTGCTCCCTTGGGTCTGCAATTACCTGAGTATTAATGACAAGCAAAATACATCTTTCCCCCGCAGCCAACGAGCAGTGTGCTCTCTGCCTTCATTATCCTCAAAGAGAGCTGGGAATGTGTCCTCTGGATCCTCAACCTACACCTGACATCCTGGTTAATTATACCCCAGCCAGAAAGAGTGGCCTTCTAATATTTGTAAATGGGTATGTACAATAACAAGTGCTGCAAAGCTCCTGGTACTTCATGCACATTACTGTGGGTTTAGGCTTTCTGTTCTACATCTTCTGCTTCTAAAACTCTTGTTCAGAGCTGCACAACAAACCTGGAGCAAGGTGCTCCTCCCTGTGACCCATCCCCAGTCAGGGAGCACTTCAGCAAAGGCCCAGCTGTAAACCCTGGCTCCAACAGGGCTGAGCACACACTTCACCCAGGCCCTGGGTGCAGGCTTTGGACTGCTGGGTGATGTGTGAGGATGTCCCAGCTGCAATCTATCTGCAGAACAAACCAGCATTGTGTCCAGCTTGGAAAGAACAAGGCTGCCTTTGTGAAGGCATTAATTTCTCTTTCCTATGGGGTCACTTCCAGATACCTTAATTCATTTTCCAAGTGGTAAAATTATTTGGACACACCATCAAACTGAATGAACGATAGAATTTTGTTACATTTCACTGAAATGCAAGTAATAAAAGCACGTGACCCATGACAGCTTTACTAGATTGGGCCGTCTGAAGCTGTTATTTTCCCAATGAAGGAATGGGCAGCACAATGCCCATTTGGGTGTTCCACAGGCTGGGAGATGCCAGTGCAGCTGTGCCTGTCAGCGCAGGGAACACAGTGAGCTGCTGTGCTGGTCCCTCCTGGCAGCACCGACTGGGTGTCTGTTTTAGAGCAGATCACAGTTTGTGAAACACTTTCACTCTATGCAAATAGTTTCACTGCTTAAATGTTGGATGCTGTTAAGAAAGCAGATGGAATCAAGTAATCTCTTAATGTGCAATTAAGCACGATAATAAACGGCCTAAAATTTACCATGTGAACGGTCCTAAAGATCTTTTTTGCTGGAAAAGGCCACATTTCCAGTGGGCAGCTGTGGAAAGGGGCACTGCCACAATGAGTCTTGCTGTATTTAATTCTCTTTCTCTGACTTTTCCTTGTGCCTACACCGGTAACATTCACCTCCAGCTCATGTAAGGGAACAAATAAATAAATAAAGGCCAGTTTCACAGGATCACAGAATCAAGTAGATTGGAAAAGACCTCTGAGATCATCGAGTCCAACCAATGACCAAACACCACCGTGTCACCCAGACCACGGCACCGAGTGCCACTTTCAGTCTTTTCCTCAAACACTTCCACGGATGGTGATTTCACCACCTCCCTGGGCAGCCCGTTCCGATGCCTAATTCCCTTTCTGTGAAAAAAAATTCTCCTANGATGCCTAATTCCCTTTCTGTGAAAAAAAATTCTCCTATGTCCAACCAAAACCTCCCCTGGCGCATCTTAGGGCTTAGGGCGCAGCTTTCCTCTTGTCCTGTCTCTCGTTGCGTGGATGGCCCGCGGCTCCATCCTCCTGCCAGGGAGTTATGGAGAGCGAGAAGATCCCCCCTGAGCCTCCTTTCCTCCGGGCCGAGCCCCTCCAGCTCCCTCAGCCGCTCCTGGTGCTCCAGCCCCTTCCCCAGCTCCGTTCCCTTCTCTGGACCTTCTTTAGTGACATTCCAAAGCCGTGAGGAGACACGGCCGAGATTTCCGCGGGC